>JAFIRS010000872.1:0-295000 GCA_018342105.1 Gonioctena quinquepunctata
ATAAAATCAAGAATTTAATTGAAAGTCAACCTACTAAAATCAAGCCAGTACAAGGATTCATGAAGGTCATGACTGCACAGAATATGTATGCCTACACCACAACATTAGTCAAGGTCAAACAAACATCGAGATCAAATCTTGAGGTTGCCGAAACAATCCCAACATCAAAACTTAATGTTATGAATCTCAAGGTCATATTCAAGGTCAAGTCGAATCTCAAAGTCGACCAAACCCAATATCAAAACTCAATGACAAATCTCAAAGTCAAATCTCAAGGTCAAACACACACACACTGCACACCTGCAACTATTCAAGGTCACACGTGACGTCATAGTGGTGGGGGGAGACCCAGAACCGGCTTAAATCTCCTACTAAATGTCAAATTATATTACCTTCGAGCTGTCAAATTTATGTATTTCAAAATCCAAATATTGTAAGTTTCCTCCTAATTGAAGCAAATGGATATCGAAAATTTCACGTTGTCCCCAGGAGCGAGGTCGACGGAAATTTTTTGTAATCAACTCGTATATTAAAATGGCGATTAATGATTTCGAATATCAACTCGCTTGCTTCGCTCTCGCGTTAAAATATCTCGATCATTAAAATATCTCGATCATTAATCGCCACCATGAATATGTACACTAGTTGATTAAATAACTATTAGACGTAAATATTGGAATAAAACTAGGTTATAAGTAGTCAACCAACGATTTATCAAGAATATCTTTCAAACGCTCTGTATATAGTCACGTAGCGTATTTCAAAACCCAACCGATTTCAAACTATTGCTGAAAGCAGATGGTATAGTTTTCAGCGGTTTTATTTTAGATTCGGCATATGAACCTCTCTCTCTAGGTCATCGATCTATTTATTTATTGTTAGTGCAACAATGTAATAGAGTATCCGCGTTCTTTTCAACATCGCTTGGCATTGTTTGGGTGATTTTGATTTAATGTTATATTATTACAGAATAACTTGTAGTCCTAATTCTACAATATACCCTTCGATCGAACTCTCATTTTTCATATCCTGAAAGGGGAAACAGAATATAGCCAATCTTGCCCAAATTGGGATCCTGATCTGAAACTATTTCAGAAATTAATACAGTCATATTTTGTTCTCAAATTTCGTTTTCTTATATAGGATTAGGCAACAATAATAGTTTAAAAAAACTAAAAAACACGCTTTCAAAGAAAACCAAACTAAAAAAATAGAAAATAAGAAAAAATATTATTTTATTTAAAAAAAAGCGCGGGGTGCATGGTATCAATTACCTATAATCTGAGACATTTCTTACTTCACTGCCCTAGGTGTGTAATGTACTTTATAATTATTGATACCATGCACCCCTCGCTTTTTTTTAAATAAAATATTTTTTTTTCCTATTTTATATTTTTTTAGTTTTGTTTTCTATAAAAGCGTGTTTTTTAGTTTTTTTAAACTATTATTTATTTTAAACTTTTTGGTCCTTATTGCTATATGAGCGTGTTTTTCAGTTTGGTTTTCAATAAAAGCTTGTTTTTTAGTTTTTTTAAACTATTATTTATTTTTAACTGTTTAGTCCTTATTGCTATATAAACGTGTTTATTTTTAATTTTTTCGAACTATAATTTTATTTTTAACATATTGCGTGTAACGTGTGAAAATCTCCGACCCCAAAAACCCCCACATACTAATTTTGAATAGAATCGGACCATAATCACAAAACTCGTCCGCCATTTTGGATCCGTCATCTTGAATTTTTCAATTTTGACAAAAAATCATAATCTCGACCACGAAAACCCTCAGATACCAATTTTGAAGCGAATCAGACCATAATCACAAAACTCGTCCGCCATTTTGGAGCCGCCATCTTGAATTTTCAATTTTGACAAAAGAATCATAATCTTTGACCACGAAAACCTCAGATACCAATTTTGAAGCCATAATCACAAAACTCGTAAGCCATATTGGAGCCGCCATTTTGTTTTTTCTCAACACAAAAATTTCTTAATGCATTGTCACCGGAATTATGTACACCTGCCAAATTTCAAATCATTCGGACTTCTGGAAGTGGGTCAAAATCGCGCCCAAAGGAGTCGCTTACAAACAAACAAACATACAAGTGAAGCTAATATAAAGCGTGTAAAAAGGGTTTATATTCTATATTGAATGAAAGCCAATGGAATGTAATAATCATGTATATACAAAGGTATTAACAAAAATATTTGTTGAAAAAAAAAACTGTAGCACCAATGTTTCAGAACTTTGTAATTTTCTCAAAAACTATGGGATCTTGAATCATCGCTCTTGTTTTTCTGTTTTAGAGTCCTAATAGTAGGTAACCTTGTTATGAAATTATCTATTTTGAAATTATGCTGACAGCTTCAGTAATTTGAAATTTTATTTAACTTCCTGTCAGACAGACTGCATGTTAATAAAATATAATTTTGTTTTCATTTTCTGAAAAAGACTTTTTTCTACGACCTTGCGTTTTTCCCACTTTCCCGCACGCATTTGAGATTTGAAAGTATTGCTTTTCCGCACTAGCGCGGGAAAAACTCACTTTTCCGCCCTAGTGCGGGAAATAGTTATTTATGTATCAAGGGCGTAAAATAGGCTTTTATGGACCGCAGCGCGTAAGTAATAGGCCGAGCGATAGCGAGGGCTATTAACACGCCTAGGTCCATAAAAGCAAATTACGCCCGAAATACATACAAAATTTTATGCACAACCGGTATATTTGATGTCATGTAGATAGATACCTCTTTATATCTAGAACATGATAAAAATACATCAAGGCTGTCGTGAGGATGTATATTCATATCATATCGGAAACAGAATAAATCAAGAAGTGATGGAATGAATGTTACCATGGCAACTCAGTCAATTTTTCGAAATAAGATTATATAGGCTAGTAGCCATATTTGCTGTCAATTTTTGTGATCACAGATAGTTTATTACTGATTTTGAAATGGATTCAAGCGACGAAGAAAGTGTGAATTGTACTCCACCAGAAATAAGTAAAGCAGCTGAGGATGCGAAATTGAGTTTATTGCCAAGTAAATCCAAGAAAATATACGACAAGGTGTATGAGGAATTCGTGAGGTGGTGCAACGGGAAAAATGTAAAAAATAAGAAATACACAGAGATTGTACTTCTTGCCTATTTTCTGGAAAAATCTAAATATTGTAAGCCCTCTACCATGTGGTCATATTATTCCATGCTGAAAGCTACTTTAAATGTACATGATAATATGAGAATTTATTGTAGGTAGCACTGATTTTTGGTATTTGTGGAGCATGTCGCCGCGAAGAATTGGCAAATATCACAGTGGACGACATTCAAGATTTCGAGACATTCTTACTCATAACTATACGAGAAACCAAAACGAAGATAGATCGAGTATTTACTGTAATCGATAAAGAACAGAAATCGCCAAGTTATTTGGATATTTACAGAAAATATTCTTCCTTGCGAGATCAGAATGATCAAAAGCGGTTTTTTATATTATAAAAATGGGTACGAGACAGGTTATCGGAAAAATACATTCGGTCAAATACCATTCAGAATAGCCACTTACCTAGGTATTTCTAATGCGAAAGAATATACTGGTCACTGCTTCAGACGTTCCTCAGCAACTATGTTAGCAGATGCAGGCGAGGATATAATCAACATTAAAAGACATGCTGGGTGGAAGTCGACGACTGTTGCGGAAGGTTATATTGAAAATTCAGTTGCAAATAAGCTGAAGATTGCTAAGAAAATTGTAGAAAATTATGAGCCTTCTACTAGCCATTGCAGACAATCTGAAAATATTGCTCACTACTCTGAAACACCAGATAATAACATGCATTCTCTTCAGACTTCTAGTAATGAGGAATCAGTTGAAATCAGTAACTATCTGCAACAACAGAAAACAACAAATCCAAATAATTCCATAAATAACTGTTCTAATTGTATTGTCAATATTGAGTTATAATTCATTTTTTAAATTAATTTATGTTTATTGTTTTCGTTATATTATTGTTAATAATGTTTTGGGTCCGATTATATGATCCATCGGAAAATATATTTCTATCGATTCGAGATTGAAATTCACTTTAGCGCCTGTTCAACGATTTTATCGCCCGCCGGGCGATAAAGTAGTCCGCGGGCGCTAAAGTGCTACTTTACGCCCGCAAATCCGGGCGCTAAAGTGCTACTTTACGCCCGGTCGTGCATAAACAAAGATATGTCAATTTTGACGTTATTGTATACATTTCATTGATTTCACCTGTAGTTATTACTATTCTTACTAATTTAAGTTTAAATATTACCTAGACTTTTTTCTTGCTTCTCTATTTTTTATTTATTGGAATAAAATAAAAATTGGGATACTTTTATATAACTATGTTTTTCATTCAATCCACATAACAATTATACTAAGCTGTGTCAGGTGGTTTAGTATGGTACCCAAAGATTTGTTATGATATTCAAGGTATATGCAAGACGTCAAAGTTTTAAGTCCAAGCGTCGTCAAAGTGACAAATAGTAAGATACCTATTTACACCTAGAATAACTAACCCAGAACGTTACACAGGTCACAGTTTCACACATTCCTCGGCAACGTTTCTAGCAGATTCAGGCGAAGGGATAACCAACATAACACGTCTTGGAGGCTGGAAGTCAACTGCTGAAGGTTAGTTTGAAGGTTGTAGACGATGTGGTAACTTGATTACTATCGTTTCGGACGTCCATCGTCTTAATGGATTTAAAAGGTTTTCACGACGTTTCGAATGCTTGTATCTGCAATCGTCTTCAGGTGAATACTGACAAGTTTAGGTGCTACTTACCAATTGATATGACTGTCGGTGCAATGATGCGTGTAATTCCGCCATGTGCAGTGCGTGTAATTTCGCGCGGTGTTGTGGTGCATGAAGTTTCGCGCCTCTGCAGCCCGCCAGAAAGAGCAATCAGTGGTTTCCATACGTTCTTGATCTCAACGCTTGGTTGACTAAAGGCGTTATTGGCTTCGATGTAGGCGGCCTCTTTGAACTTTCGTTTGAATCAATGCTCCTCTCTATGAAGAACACTTGCGTCGTCCCATAGAACTCGATGGTGCTCTGTCCAGGCGTGGTCAGCGATTCCCGATTTTGATGTTTCTCCACGTTGAGTCCATTTCTTGTGCTCATCCAATCGTACCAATAACGGTCTCTTTGTTTCTCCGATGTAGGAATCTCCGCATTCACATGGAACTTCATAAATGCAATTCTTACTGATTTCATTTTTGTTGTCAGGTTTGGTCTTGGTCAGGAAACTCCGTAAAGTACTGCCGGATTGGAAGCAGCTCTTGATGTTGAACTTGTTTCCGATCCTTCTGATCTTCTCGGAGACACCTCTGATGTACGGAAGGCAGATCACTGTGCTTTGTTGTTGCTCTTCAGACGTCTTCGTTCTCCGGAGTTGTTTCAATACTTCTTCTAGGAGTTTCTTGGGATATCCATTCCGGTGAAGGTCCTCTCTGATGTGGTTTAATTCGGCATCTAGTGACTCCACGTCGTTGCATATGTGCGTCGCTCTCTCTACCAATGTTCTCACGATCCCTCTCTTCGTCGAACTCGGATGGTTGGAGCTGTAACTGAGGTACTGCCCCGTATGTGTCTTCTTTCTGTTGACGGTTACTTATTGGAGGACTCCGAAGAACAGAAGAAAACCATCTCAAATGAAATTATTTAATGTACTAACAACTTGCAACCGATGCCGTCTCCGTCGTCGTCATCTTCATGCCCTTTGCAATCTACTGGTGTTACTCTGAACAGCCGCGTCGTATCGGTCAACGGCAGTCACGTGCGGGAAAGTATCCCTTTCCGCACTTGTTAGGAAATAGTACCTATATTACATTACTAGTGCGGAAAGTGACATTTTTTCAGACGAGTGGGAAATATTGTGGCACGAGGCGTAAGCCGAGTGCGGCAATCACACGAGTATGAAAAATCCCTTTCGCGCGAGTAATGTACGTTATTTTTCCTACGACCACCTATTTTATTAAACAATATGTAAATATAAGATCGTGTATATAGAGTTGCCTGACTAATCTTACGTTTTATATGTGACAGTCTATATTGTTTCTATAAAAAGTGCACATGAATTTAGAATTACTTTTACAGTGAAACAAATAACGATAATTAACGTTTATTTGAAAAAATTACAATAAGTAAGTACTTATTAGATACGACTGGGGAACAAATTGAATCATTTGGAACCATAAAAATTAAAAGTAAATTGGTTATTATGTTACAATTTGTAAATTGTAACAGTGTTTGCAAAAGATTCGTTTCAATATTTTTGTTTTAATAAAATGAAAATACAAGAAATATTATAATTCTATTAATGTAAATCGACTTATCGACATATCTCTGATAACGTTAATTCAAATCTGAATTAGCTCAGATGGAAGAGTATACGGTAGATGACCGCAAGGTTGTGGGTTCGATTCTCGGCGTCAACATTCTTCTTTTCTTTATTTTCTACAAATAATCAGTTTTTAGTCCAGTTTTTATGTAAATAATATCAATAAGGAAGAGCAATTAATAATTACATCTGTAAATCTTACAGGATTCACGGGTTTGACGGTTACTTTCCGCACTAGTGCGGAAAGTTCTTTCCGCACGCGTGAGAATAAAGGTCACTTTCTATGGGAGTAGAGAGTGTGACATGTGTTACTATGTGGTCGTAGGAAAATAACTATATTTTTATCAATATTCCGTTTTTAGTGAATATTTAAAAAAAAACTGATTAGTTGAATCAAATGTTTCCAAATATGGTTAATTCCCATATTTCGGATTTTTTTCATGGAAAAAATCAAATATCAAGTATTAATAAATAATTATTTATTTATTTATACACCATGCAGGCTTTCGCCCAATGACAGTATCTTACATTCGTAAAGTAAACGCTAAATACATATTAACATATATACCTAATTAATTAATTTGGAATAATACTAAACATGTTTTTTAATATGTCAATATTAATAGATTGCAAATTATCGTAACATCTATACACATATTCGAAGGAGCTATAAATAGAAAAAAGGAGATTCGGAGGGTGTATTATTTATTAAATTGTGGAAAAAAAACAAGATTTGCAAACTATCTCTGTTTTCTCAAAGAATACATACAGTGTCACACATAAATAAGTTCGCAACATATGGAATTTTTTTTAATTAATAGATATGATGAAAATTTGACTTCGCAGTTAGTTTGTGCTTGAAAAATGAGTAAAAAACAGCCTCTTTCCTTTTGTCATGTGCTACTCTAAACCTGTCAAATTTGACATTTTTTCGAAAATCCTCAAAAGATCAGTTTTTTTGGAAATTTCGAAAAATGCCAAAGAAAAAAGTTGCTCAGTTTCCAATTTTATATCTTTGCTCCAGATTTGGACTCTACTGCTACTTTGACTTTTTCCCAATTTTTAAAATTTTTCGAATCTTTCGCTTTACCGATTCGAACGAAACATGATTCAAATTTTATAATTTTGATGAATACGAGACTTCAATGTCATATCTTGCCCAGAAAATACCCACATTGGCTTGTTACCAGAAAAAAAATGCACATCCAGAAATTCGACTTTGTTGTTGCAAAATTCAAGTTTTTTCATTTCATTGTGATACTGATTCGGATTTTCAATGTATGGACGTTAATATGTCAGTAATCGAATAAATGAATTTCTCTTAATTCTTATTACACTCGTATTTCTTTTTTTAATAGATTTTTATCCAGTTTGATTATTTTTCTGACCAATAATTCAGTTACAAACAAACCCGAAATATCATACTTTTCTGTAAACTAAACAATGACCTACAGTTTCATAACTATTCAAAAGACTTTCGTCCTAGCGATTTGTACTAAACATGATATAAAATTTCGTGATTTTAAACAATACAAGACTAATGCAACATCTCCGGAAGAAAATAGTACAATTGATCGAATCGAAATAAAATTTTCCCTTAGTAGGCTTTTGAAACAAATTTTTAGTTTTGGTTAATGTCAAATTATTGCGTTTAATAAATCGAGTTGTTTTGTGTACATATTTTCGTACATTTATAATTCACAAATAAGTTTTATGTACAATGTTATCCACACAAGACAAAGTGGAAATCGTTCTTTTATGTGGTGATAATGTGCCATATCGAGATGTTGCTTGTATTTTCAAGCACCGGCATCCAGGAAGAAATATTCACTTTAGTACCTTGGGAAGGATATTGAAAACATTAAAAGAAACTGGCTCTGTGGACAATCGTTTCAAGAAACCACATTATCCATTAAGGTATAATGAAGAAGAATAACTCAATGTTTGTTTGAGCGTTGTTGAAAACGGAAAAACTAATATTAGGAGTATTAGTGAAAATACATGGGTTGGCCGAGAAACTGTGAGAAGAATTTTGCACAAAAATAATTTCCATCCCTATAAGCCAAAGTTCATACACACTCTTAAAGAAAGAGATTTCGATATTCGAGTAGGATTTTCATTTTGGTTCCAAGGTGAGAGAGACAATGATATCACATTTCTACAGGATTTTATGGGCAGACGAAACAACTTTCACGTCGAACAGTTAGTTCCCAAAATTGTTGCTGGTGGTCCAACAATAATCGAAATTTTGTAATAGAATGCCGTGACCAATATCCATTCAAGACAAATGTGTGGTGTGGTTTATTACATAACCAAATAATTGGACCAAATTTTTTTAAAGAAAATTTGAACGCAGACATGTACAGAAATTTCATTATGAATCAGTTGTCTGAAGTTTTGGATAATCTGCCTCTAAGTGTTAGACAAAATTTGTGGTATCAGCTTGACGGGGCACCGATCCACCAAACTGTAGAAGTGAAACAGTGTCTCAGTCAGATGTTTAGGGGCAAAGTGATAGGACGAGATTGGGAAGATTATTGGCCACCAGGATCACCGGACTTATCTCCAATGGACTTTTTTCTATGGGATTATCTGAAACAAAAAGTGTATGAGCACAGACCATTTGCACACAAAGAACATTTAGAGAATACCATTCGGGAGTGTTGTGCTAACATAATCCCCTATTTATTAAAAATGCCACAAAGTCTGTGAATGAAAGGACTTTAATTTGTATAGAACGGGAAGGACGGCATACTGAATGATGAATTCGGGTTCTTTATAAGATTATTGAGATAAATCAATGAATGTTACGATGTTTTGTTGTTTGGGAATTTGGTTATAGTTATTTTGGTTTAATGTTTCTTACACATCTAATGGTGAAACTGAAGAATATGAGATTTATGAAATTAACTCCAAAAACGTTGCGAAAAGTTATTATTTGCTCTAACAGTTTACATCCAACAGTCACACTGTTGGGTGTAAACTATATCAAAATATTTCGAACTCATCTGCACCTAACGGGATACAAATCCGTTAAAAAAAAATACAAGTGTAATAAGAATGAAGATAAATTCGTTTATTCGATTACCGACATATTAACGTCCATACATTGAAAATCCGAATCAGTTTCACAATGAAATGAAAAAACTAGATGAACTTTGCAACAACAAAGACGAATTTCTGGAGGTGCATTTTTCTTTCTTTCTGGTAACAGGCCAATGTAGGTATTTTCTGGGCAAGATATGACATTGAAGTCTCGTATTCATCAAAATTATGAAATGTGAATCGTATTTCGTTCAAATCGGTAGAGCGAAAGATTCGAAAAATTAAAAAAAAATTGGAAAAAAGTGGAAAAAAGTGACAGTAGAGAGTCGAAATTTGGAGCAAAAGGTAAAAAATTGGAAATTGAGCAACTTTTTTCCTTGGCATTTTTCAAAATTTCCAAAAAAAACTGATTTTTTGAGGATTTTTGAAAAACATTTCAAATTTGACAGGTTTAGAGTAGTACATGACAAAAGGAAAGAGGCTGTTTTTCACTAATTTTTCAAGCACAAACTAACTGCGAAGTCAAATTTTCATTATATCTATTAATAAAAAAAACTTCCATATGTTGCGAACTTTATGTGTGACACTGTATATCGAATTCTACTTATAAATAATTTTATAATCATAACCCCTCTAAGGAAATAGGAAAGGTTCCGTTTTTTCCTAGAACCCGAATTTCAAAAACTTCTTTTAGACAGCTTCTATCGCATCCATATATTTTATATAATTTGGGTTCCATATGCTCCTCAGTTCAAACTCGATTTGACCTTGACTTGAATAACTTCCCCCAAACACTGGCACTAATGTGAGTAACTAATTTTGAGTCGGCGCCAAACAAAGTAACCAAATTTTTCAATTTTTTGTGGCTGAAATCTACTAATTACTACCTACTTAATTTTTGATTACTTCCAAAATACTTACTTACCTAGCTTACTTCAACCTTCAACTGTTAAATAATATGATTATCCACTTTAAATATTTATTGTAATATAATAGAAATCATTTTTGGAAGTTCTGGTTAGTTGATTTCATCACTCTGTATATAATTCCATCCTTTCATAGAATGTAATTGTTGTGACGGATGTAGGAGGATCTGTCAATGTCAACTACATATGTGTTCCAATGTTCACAAGTGAAAAATCAATCATTCCCTAGTTTTCTACCCATAGGGGTGAATGATTTCATTCCAAATTGGAATTTGATCAACTATGAGGTATACCCTATCTAATAAAAAAAAAACATCCAAATCGGAAAACCCACTACAAAGTTATGCCTGATAGAATCGGTTAACGGACCAAAATTCAGAGGATGAACGATCAATATCCTCCATTTTGGATTTTTTTGTTCAAATTCGAATGGGACCAACTTTGAAGTACACCCTATCCAATGAAAAAAGAATCATCGGAATCGGACCTCTCTGTCAAAAATTATGCGTGGTCATTCATAAAAAAAAATTATATGCGTCGACTAGAGAACCTCCTCCTTTTTGGTTTCGTCGGTTAAAAAGTGTCACTTTAAATGTCAAAATTAGAAAAAAATATTAGTACAATTATAGTTGACATTTCGAAGCAACTAGCGGTTAAAGTTGGAACTGTGTGAAGTAACGATGCATACGTCCATCAGAGGCGCTAGGAGACGTTTTTGAATGTGATTGGTGTTTTCAATTTCGAATTATCAAAGACATTGAACGAATTTTTCAAGTTCTAAGTTTGTTGGTGAGTTTTCTAGGTGGTGATCTTAGTGAGCAAATCAAAATTCTCTACTTATTTCGTTTCTGTGTAGTTATATATTTTATGTTACAACCATACACTGTTGCAATTCAACCGGTCTATGTCTAAAGCACACATTCTACACAAGTTTGGCCATTTTGCCTTCATTTATTGGGAAACAATATCATTTTCCAACGAGATTAACTACCTAAATCTAAATACCTATACGGAAAGAAAATCTGTGGCCATAAGTTCAAAACCATATAGAAGATGTCGCTACCAGTGCTTTTATATCTTCATAACGTTTTTTAACGACACTATCACATCAAAAATTTGTTACTTAATTTTTTATTATCGAGTTCATGAAAGACTGGGAAAAATCAATGTTTCTGTTTGGATATGTCACATATCATACCATGTGAAATTACTTGAGACTAAATATGACAACAGGACCTTTGGCAGATATAAAAAAAACTAAAATTGGCTATATATCAAAATGACAGTATGTGATTTAATCAAACTATCAAAATTCCAGTGACCACATTTCACCAAAATAAATTCATTATACAGTACACAAGAAATATTTTCACACAAGAGAGAAAAAAATCTATAAATGAAATGCGTCTTCAAATTCAAATGGAAGCGGGAATATGAGCTCGGAGCTAACTTCATGTCAGCAAGAAAAATGGCGTGCATATTGATTATCAGCACAATTAACTGTAAGAAATGCAAAATAATAAGCTTATTAAGCAGACTTATTGGTTTGAAGCAACATTTTTAACAAGTATGCATGCTTGTTTGTTATATTTTACTTTAATTCTAAGAGTTTTACGCTTGAATTATTTGTATTTTTGCACACAGTCTTGGGAAAATGTCAATCACCTGTTTAAAAATAATCTCTGCATGTTTCGCAACGACTACGTTAAAATTCATATAGATTTTCCCACTTATTTTCGTTTTTTAATGTGTAATTGAGAGTAATATTTTTTCATTTTAATGTTTTGGTTGCCGTACTCCAACTCTATGAAAACCCTTGGGGATTTTTACCTGTCGTCTGGTTCATTTTGACTACTATTATTATCTAATATATCTGTAGCTAAAGAACTGTATAGAATCATGAAACTCGTCAAAAACAACTCGAAAAAGAACAAAATTTCAGTTTGAGAATGAGACCTTCACAAATTAAAAATCTCGTTGCAATGTTATTCAATAACAGATTTTGGATAATCCGAAAATAAAGATTGCATGTTAAACCAAACTCATGGAATAATCAATTATCATTATTATTGGTATATTGGTTTCGTGACATTCCATTTCAAAAATCAATAATCTTCGGGCGTTTCACATAAAAGTGGAAGGCCATTCAAGTCTTCAAACGGCAACGCATGCGTAGACAAAAATCAGCTGGTTTTGGTGCGGTTTTGCCTGATTTTAGGCAATCACCTCTACAAGGTTGAATTGTTGGTCCCTGTCATACAGTGTAATGTAGATCATTATTAAGTTTTAACCTACCTTATTAGTATAATTAATTACAGTAATAGATTTAAAAAAATGTGCCATTCGAAATGCCTGTAGGTGTTGGATTAGAGTGAATAATAAAAAATTATGTGTTTTTCAGGCCAAAAAAGTTAAGCTGGGAAGGTCCTTTAGATTCCACTGATCAAAATAACAATATTACCATGACATCTGAAGATCTTTTGCAACCTGGACATGTAGTTAAAGAACGATGGAAGGTATGTTGATAAATAGTGATCTAGCATGTTGATTAATTGACGAATAGGTATATAAATCTTTAAGTTGATAGCACTTATTGAAAATTGATGTTGTTTTTGTTTCAGGTTGTGAAGAAAATAGGTGGGGGTGGTTTCGGGGAGATTTATGAAGGTTTGGATTTGATAACTCGGGAACAGGTTGCTCTCAAAGTAGAGTCAGCCAGGCAACCCAAACAAGTTTTGAAAATGGAAGTGGCTGTTCTCAAAAAACTGCAAGGAAAAGAACATATTTGCAGGTGAGAAGTTCTGAAAGGTGTAATCATAATTTATGTGTTTATAACAAAGAAAATAATCTATTATTCAAGTAAAAGTGTTCGCCAGCACAGGAGCCGTCTTCATATCCATCATTTCAAGGGGGGCCATCTAGTGGGGGATCTGTGGCATGAAAATAATCTCAGATTTTTAGTACTCCAAAAAGCGACTATAAGAAAGTTTTATGGAAAAACTGAATCGGAAAACATAGATCAATTTTTTTTTTTGAAAGTATGATTTTTTCATGAAATTTCTGTCTATAAAATTAATAAAATAATGACTTTAAAAACAACAAAAAATTAACAGAAAAATCGACTATCATGAACAATTGACAGGGCCGGCCCTAGGTATTTCGCCGCCCTTGGTTCCCGCTGTTTCGTTTGTTCAACACGTTAAAGGACACAGGGAAATCAGAAATCGTTTGCGCTGTGACAGACAGATTTTTGTAATTATGAGGTTAATTTTTGATGTTATTCGTTATAGAAACATTAAAAAAACATTTTGTGTTTTTTTACAGATTTTAAATTTTGACGCTGATAGACGTGCCATTTTTAAGACTACTGATTACTCAAAATGGACAGAACGTCCTATTGGCATTCTAAAAGTTATGTAGTCGTCTGCTAAAAGATATACTCAAAATTTGAAATAAAATAAAAAACCATGGAAGTTCTTCACTTGCTTTTGTTGACATTTTAGTTGGTAGGTGGTCTTGAAATGGGTTACAAATCCAATTCATCATGTCGAGCTTTTTAATTTCTTCCTCGAAATAGGCGTCAAAGTTATTTTTTAGCTGCGCCAGTGCTTCTCTATGAAGGCTACAGTGTGTCCACAAAGCACAGGCACTTTCTTCAAGAACTCTTGCGACCACACTGGAATTTTTCCTGCACATAGCCCTAGCTCCATAAGTGCATATGCCGACACAGTTTTTCCACTTCAGGGCCCACCCAATATTCGCTCACGACCCACCAGAGGGTCGTGACTCATAGTTTGGAAAACCTTGGTCTAATCCAATCATTTCACTAAATGAAAATATAGATTTTCAGGGTCAGATTAAGTTCAATATCCTTTATGCCACATAGCCAGGGGAGTAGTTATTTCTATTTGGTCATTACAATGACAATCATCTCAGACGTTTTTATGTAAAAATATTTTAATTTCACTTTTCAATTGAAAATATTTCCCATTCCATTACGAAGGTACTTTGGTGACTCATACAATTTTGTTTTCATTTGTATTCCCTTGCATAGTTTAAATCATTCATAATATAAAGAGATGCTTCCTGTTTTCTTATCAGTGAATTCAAGAATGTGCACACATAGTTGTAAAAATGAGATTGCAAGACGAAAATTGAATAAAATAGGATCAGATTTGAATAATTGTTTTTATTGATTGTGGAGTTGCTTTTATATTCATACTTCTGTAGATGAAATAATTTTTTATTGTATGAACAATAATTTCGATTTATACAGGATAAATACAGTTTTCCATTTTCGTGACATAAAATGTGACATATTTCAACTCAAATTAGTGAGAGAAGTTGTACTTTTAATCAATAGTGATTAAAAATATTTTTTTCACAAGTGATTAAAAGTGTTACCTAGGTTACCAATAAACAAACATCATACAATTTGAATGCAACACAAGCACCGGTAGCACAGATTTTTATTCTTAGTAGGCTAGTTGCAATTTTGTTTCGACGAGTCAATGACACAATAGTTATTTATGCAACAATTGCAAAATAATTTCTCTTAATTTCTGCAAAAATGGAAAAAAGCAGATTTAAAACACGTGAGTAAAGCGCATTTAATCACTCGCCTGGTTGAGCTCCAGGTTCGTGATTAAATGCTACACTTTACTCACTTGTCCTAAGCTATTTTTCAGTGACACTTGAGCAAAATCATTCAAACAAACAAAATCAAATAGTTATGGTTAAGATGTCTAAAAACCCTGGTGCTTGCACTTATACCTGTAGATGTTTGGGATCGACTTGGTGACACTTGGCCTACTTGATAATAGATATTACTAGCGTGTCACTTGGCGCCAATTTAGTTTTAGTTTCAATTCAGTAACAGGGTATATTTACAAAGAGTAGAGGACAAGAGAACCCTATTCATGAATGAAGTAGTAAAATCGTTTCAAAATCCTCCAAATGCTGTCACTTTTGATTTCATTCATAAAATTAGAGTTGGGTTTAGATTGGGTTTAGCCAATTAGGAGTCAGGAAAGCCTGTGTGACATCAAGTGTCGGG
Organism: Gonioctena quinquepunctata; assembly: GCA_018342105.1. NCBI lineage: Eukaryota > Metazoa > Arthropoda > Insecta > Coleoptera > Chrysomelidae > Gonioctena > Gonioctena quinquepunctata. The sequence continues at coordinate 15,400 of JAFIRS010000872.1, forward strand.
GATCGTACACGAGGAAACGCTTCGGGTGTTTTCGTATTAAAAAAATGTAGGAAATATCAAGGTTTTCGATTGGGATGAAATATTAAGAGAAAATGTTCTCATTTATATAGGCATGAAATTGAATCGATGAATTGACACAATTGAAATTTCAACATTTCATGATTTATAAATGATTGTTTTAGTCTTCAGAATGCGTCGAAGAGTTTCACTTATTGACGATGGATATGTAATATGGACTCCATTTTTGTTGGTTAGGTTAGGTCAATTTATTTATATTGAATTATGAAATTCTCAAAAAGGACTGGATCACTGAATCTGCAATTGACGATCGAACCAAAAAGGTCTACATTAGAATGTAACTATTCAAACTTCGGTTTCAGATAAATACATTATTACATTTTTTATGGTTCTTGCCAAGTTCTTTTTGACAAGCTACCTATTCCATGGATACTTCCCTAGGATTGACAAAAATGTGATGAAAACAGGTTATTGTTGAGTGTAGTGATTTATATAATAATAATAATAATAATAATTTTATTCACTTAAAGAAATTTACAATAAAAATAGGTATAAGTACATTCATACAGTGAATAAACTAATCATCACAGAAGCATAAAATGCTTGTTTGTGATTGCGTTTGAGATCAATTATGTTAATCTTAGTAACGACCATGGAAGCATCAGATGCTTGTACATGGCTTGTATGTGATAGAATGAAATATGAGTGCCAATATTGTTACTGGGAAAAAAATATATATAAGGTTAAAAACAGAAGTATAAATATGAAGTTACGGGTAAGAAATGCTTAAAATCACTTAATCTATACTTATTTCAAATCCCAGGAGGCAATAATTAATCAATAAGAAAATGGACAAGATAAGTTTTTGACAACACAGATTTCCTTAGTCATATGGTGATAAGGACAGTTTCCCAAAAAAGTTCTCAAGGAGCTTGTCTATGGGCAGTTTCTACCTCATCGAACACATGAATCAAGTCAGTCATGCGTTTTACAATTTAGTACCTACTTTTGAAGTGTCCATCCACTATTTGAAACAGTTACGTATTGAGGACCTCTGTATATATAAGTATATGTGTGAAAGTCTATAGAACGGTTATACAATAGTTAAAGGGGTAAAGATTAGAAAGTTTGAGGGTAGACATAAGTATAAAATAATTGCTAGAAAAATAAAAATATACTAGACAAGTTAATGCATACACAAAAAATCCCATAAGGGGCTGTGTTTTTGTCACTATGACAGCGGCAAAACTTTGCCTTAAGTTTTCCAGGGACAAAACGGAACCTAACTTTTAAAACGGTCTAATTCTAGAATGTTTCAGCAGAGTTGCTAAAGATCTAAAATTCAATGAATAATTTCAATAAATAAATTCGCTTTCTGAAAAATCTATATTCTAGTCTGAAGGAAGTGAGCGATGCAGTGTTTTGTGATATATCTAAAGCTTTTGACTGTTACGTGAGCTTCATCTCTACAGCTTCAATTGGTTCGAGTCCTATCTGAGTGAAAGAACCCAAATTGTGAACACTGATAGTCTCTCAGCTTTTGGGCAAATTAAGAGAGGTTCACTATTTTGGCAGACAACACGACTATCTTATCTCAAGAATTCAAATTATCTTCATAGTAAAATGACTCGTATATGTATAAATTAATTTGTATCTTCTCTGAACTACCTTTGCCCATTGTAATAGTTTTTTTCGACTTGTGATTGTAATTTATCTAGTGTAACTATCAAATCAAATATTTTTATCATTACTTTTATATTTAATTTTGTAAAAAAAATTGCCCATGAGATGACTATCTTCTGACTATAAGTATATTTGATTTGGAGATGGAAAATTCTAAATATAGTGGATAATATTTTCTAAAGACCCATGGAACACTCTGTGATGGTTCGGAATTTACTAGCTAAAATCAAGATATCTTCATAGAATGAAAAGTCCACGCTTACTTGTGAAATTCATGTGTTTATTAAAAAGTGATAATTATACTAGTAATAGTCATTAGCCTAATCGATATTGCGAGTGAGCCTTGTTCCTCTGACCAACTGCTTGGTTTAGATACCCCTCCTTCTCCGATTATCTCATGCGGGTGTTACTGAAAATTAAAAGAAAATATGATTTAGATTGTTTTCTCTCCTCGCCTTTGTGACATCATCTATGTTACCTTCAAAAATCAGCATACCTCAATTTCCCTCTTATCTGTGGCGCCCTTTGAAATATCGGGGAAATCAATTTGTACATTGATACTTCTGTCTCGTGGGTCAATGTCAAAACTATTCTGTTTCCTTAAGAGATTTAATGTAAGTAAATGAGGCGTATCAAAAATATAGAAAATCTTCTTGCCGTCCACCTGAAATGTAAAGTTATTTACCTTCACACCTAATTCACTTGAAAATTGAACGAAGTTTGAGCCCATGTCAGATACAAGAGCTCGAACATCAAGTCCTATTTCTCCCATTTTGGTGGTACAATCAAATACTATTGGTTTGAGATCCGAAGCACTACATATTGAACTTAGAAAGAAATGTCCCAATGGTTTCCAATTATCGTGGATTCCTCTGGCCATCAATACTAAGGCATTTTTAGCTGGAATAAAATCCTTTCCTTCTCCTGAAAAATTAAATATTTTTTAAATAAAAAGCCATCTTCAGGAAACAAAATATTGAAGAGATTACTCACCCAAATCATGGAACCCGATAATTTCATCAATTTTCGGATCATACTGGATACCAGCTTTCAAAGAAACTTCATCCATTGAGATAATACAGATTTTAACCAATTCACTTTTTCCTTGCAATCTCCATTTGAGGCTCATGAAAACAAAATCATTGAGTCCAGGTTTTTTCTGAATATTTTGTGTCATTCTCCTCAAAGTGGATACAGAAGGAAAATGATAAATTTTTACCATTCTTGTGTAAGCTTTTGGTCCAGTGTAATAAAGAGATAGTGCATGTTGTTTGAATTCTTTAGTGTATCTCCTTCCCTTCAGTTTCCTATGCTTCAGGTCACTGACAATCTTGGCAGTACTTCCCAAAAACAGCGGAAGGTGCTTGTCGCAAGCTTTTTTGAAACATTCTTTGGAAATATCTTCATCCTGTGTTTTCATTTCCTCAAAGTATTGTTCCAATCTAGCTTTTCAGTCTCTATTTCTCTTAATCTACTTGAGTTAAACTGAAAATTTTAAGATCTGAAAAATATTCTGAAATTCAAAACACCAAAACCAAAACAACTCGTGTATGTCAATATTCGCCAAATCGCTTTGAAAAAAATTTTTTGAGGAAAAATCCTTTCGAATAATCAAAAATTGCCAGTAGACTTCAAGAAAAATCAAGCAGTCATCTGATATTTGACAGACAGATGTAAACATCAAAGAGTAGGGGGTAAACTAACCTCTAATCTTTGTAAACATTATAGTAAAATTTGAAGGTCATAACTTGATTTTCGCGCCATTTGGTCTGTGCGGGATCTTGTTCTAACCTCTAATCTTTGATATTTATTTCCTCAACTTTCTTATTGAGGCGAACTGTTCTCGGGTTCTAATTTTAGCTTTGCTATTGGTTGAAAATAGACATCTGCCAAACTTCACCAATAGCAAAGCTAGAATTAGAAGCTCCCGAACATTGCACAAAGAAGGCACTATGTTGTTTTTCGTATTTTGTACCATTTGAATTTGAGGTTAATTGCATTTTGACAGTCGGATAATTGGAAATTAAATTGTCAATAAATTGCAGAAACTATAAAATTCAATGCATACAACATGATGAACTGTGAAAATATCATTATTAGTCAATTCGTCAAGATTTGAACTTGCTTTTGGTACTGAATACGGGTGAATATTCGAATCTGCGGCTTTATACTGTCCACACAAAATACAAATGTCGCCCATTCTACAAAAATGATCCTTACACACTACACTACCTGAAAATAAACAATTCCTCACGCACTAATGAACTGATGAACGAGTGATTTTTTAAAGAACAAACTCAGGTATAAGCTAAGCTAGATTTCAAATCAAAGAGATGGAAAACGCATAGATACCGAAAAAACACTGAAAATAATTTCATATAAGCTGTTGCAGATGTCAGAAATTAAGTTATGACATTAACCGAGAATATAAACATTTTTGGACGGCGCCATCTATCACAGATAGAAGCTCTGTTAAAGTAACAGGTGGTGTCCCCTCAAAAATCTAAACAATATTGAATCAGTTCATTCACCAGGGTTTTTAGACATCTTAGTTATGGTATACAAAATTGCCTCAGAAGACCTTACAGCACAAGCCAGTATAGAAGTTATTTTCAATTGGTTCAATGTGATAGTAATAATAAATTTTATTGTTTCCAAGAAACATGTTTGTGATAGGTATATTAATTATATAAAAAATACAAATATGAAAGCTTAAGAACGGCGATATGGCTTTTCATTTCATAAATTTTCTTTGATTGTTAGTATTTGGAATGGAAAGCCATATAAAAGACAGATTTATAAATAATAATGGTAATGTTAATGAATAAAAGAAGTATTTTTAAATAAAAATGTGGTAAAATTAATTGGTGTATCACAAATTAACTTGTGCAAGATATTTTGCAATGGTTTTCCTAATTATTTCATTTATTAAATTAAAAATAATAATGAGTACATTTTAAAAATTTATAGTAATACGATATAGTAGTACAAGAAATATTGAAAGCTAAGAATAAACTGTTATAATTTTGAACTGTACTTTCTTTCAGATTCATTGGCTGTGGTAGAAATGACAGATTTAATTATGTAGTGATGCAATTGCAAGGCCGCAACTTGGCTGAACTCAGAAGGGCGCAACCAAGAGCTGCCTTCAGCTTGTCGACAACTTTGCGCTTAGGCTTACAAATACTTAGAGCCATCGAAAGTATACATTCTGTTGGTTTTTTACATCGTGATATTAAACCTGTAAGTATTTGAGGATATTGACTCTTGTTTGTTAATTCTTACTGCAATTTCACCTTATATTACATCATAAATTCTATTATCGAAACATTTTCAATTAACCCATTTTATTCTCTAGGAATAAAGTTTTTTTCTATTTCAGAGTAATTTTTCAATGGGTAGACTGCCGTATAATTGTAGGAAAGTATATATGTTGGATTTTGGTCTTGCTAGACAGTACACAACTGCAACAGGAGAAGTCAGGGCTCCAAGAGCCGCAGCTGGCTTTCGAGGTACTGTCAGATACGCCAGTATAAATGCACATAAAAATAGAGGTAAGTAACAACTCAATTGAATGATCCTCCTATGGTTTTAAAATTTGATCGATATTATATTAGGTGATACAGGAATCTGTTTCTCAAAATTGTCACTCCACTCTATTTCTGCTTAATATTGTTATCCTAAAGAGAAAAGTTTGTTGGCGTCCCAAACAGGAAGTGTTACATATTTCTTTTCAGTTGAATTGTTTGATATTTTTATTGCTATATGTATATTCATCCGTTCACTTTATTTTCAGAAATGGGTAGGCACGATGATCTCTGGAGTTTGTTTTACATGTTAGTAGAATTTGTTAATGGACAGTTGCCTTGGCGAAAGGTTAAAGATAAGGAGCAAGTGGGCTTGATGAAGGAAAAGTATGATCATAGATTATTGTTGAAACATTTACCGTCCGATCTAAAACAATTCCTTGATCACATTCAAAGTTTGGAATATGCTGATAAACCAGATTATCAGGTAAGTTTCCTTTTCCTAAGATACAATTCAATAAATTAATTAATATAACGAAGAATTTTGAGATAATTATTTTAGTGTTACTAACAGAAATAGTTTTCATAATATCATTTATAAAAAATAAAAATCTAATATGATTTTTAGTATTCAAAAGACTGAGAATTGATTTGTATCCCATTTAATAACTTTTTTTTTTTCAGATGCTTATATCCCTATTTGAAAGGTGTATGAAACGAAGAGGCGTGAAAGATTCAGATCCCTACGATTGGGAGAAACCTATCCAGACAGATAACCAACCTGTATCACAAGCAGTAACGGTACAACAACCGACTGCTCCAACTACTCTTCCTAGGCACACCAAAAATACTCCTACGACGGATAATAATCAAGAAAATATCAAGCCAACTGACAACAAAGAGGTCAGTACATTGGATTGTTAATATTTTATTCTGTTATCAGTATAAAACAGCAAGAAGACATTTATCACTATAAAATTGATTTGATTGGCTCACTTTGGGAATTTTCAGGCCATTTGATTGGTAAAAATGTAATGAGGGAAATAGTCAATATTAAATTTCGAAAATTCTCTCGAACCCTGTAGGCCTTGCCTATGCAGCTTTGTAAATATTGTCGAAATGTGTTTTGGAAAGTTATCTCCAATTTTGGATTTTCTCTTCCCATCAATTATCCCATCATTAATCAATTATCTTGATGTTTGACATTGTTTCAGGCACAACTAGATGCACGAAGACGTATAGAAACAGAAAATACTGCACCTTTAGTCACAGATACTCCGACAAATGCTCCCAGGGCTACTGTCGATAAAAATTGTAATGCCACTGCAGTGGATCAAGTACAAGGTGAGTTATACCAAAATAAAAACGAACATACTCTCCTTGTGATGATTACCGCCTAAATGGCCACATCCCAGAAAACAAACTCTCAAAATTCCTAGGAATATTTATTTATTGAAGAAGAAATACAAACAGGCCCATAAGGTCCTCATTGCATGATTTCTTATACTGGGAACCACCATTACAATGTTTAGATACATTAAGTATAAAGTAGTGTCATCACTATACAATACAAATAAAATATTTTTATTATTGGTATTCAGCTCGAAAACGAAGAGCCACCTCCCACCTAGACCAACCACCTGATAGATTGGACAATGAAGCCGTAGCTTCTGCCAAATCCTCTTCGGATGCAAATGTCAAACCCGCTCCACTTCGCAAAAGTCAATCAGGCATCACGACGTTGGGCCGATTGCGAGTCGTCACCCCAGCCCCCTCTGTGCAAACCGGTAGTTTGGTCGATTCCCCTGCCACACCGGAGCAGGAGAGGCCAAAGAGGAGGCAGCCTTCAGCGGCGAGAAGTTCTCGATCAGGCATGCGTGATCAGAGTCTTACACAGTTTGCTGTGATCGATGACGAGAATGTAAGTCAGCAAGTAAGTGATTTTTTTTACCTAGTCGGTGTTGTGTTCTCTATAAAGTTTGTTTTTTTACAAGCTTTTATTTAACTTCACTTGTTAGTATGTTTGGGACAAATCTTGCAACTGAATTTTGCCCCACTTCTAGTTATCCGATTAACGTGAAATTTGGCAGTTTTTCATCATTCCGGCGACAATGCATTATAAAAATTTTGTTAGGAGAAAAAAACAAAATGGCGGCTTCAAGATGGCGGATGAGATTTGGGTTTATGGTCCGATTCGATTCTAAAATTGGAATGTGGGGGTTTTCGGGGTCTAATATCATAAATTTGTCAACATTCATAAAATCAAAATGGCGGTTCCAAGATGGCGGACGATATCTGTGATTACGGTTTGATTCTATTCAAAATTGGTATGTGGAGGTTTTCGGGGTCGGATATTGAAAATGTTTTTGTCAAGACAAAGAGCCACCCATTCGAAACAACCAAAAAAATTTACCTAACTGCCGCGCGATTTTTTGAAAATTGTGACATTTGGGCAGAATAATTTTTTTTCTCACATAACAGCTTTTTTATAATAATATAGATTTATTTATAATGCATTACAAAAAGGTTATTACCCAATGACATGTACACAGTGTAAAGCTTAAATCTAAACCTAGTAATAATTAGTAAGTGCAAATATGCAACAAATAGAAGATAAAGTAATTAGTAGAGAGAGAGAGAGACAGATAAATATACTTTATTGTCTAAGAACCAGAATTTTTTATTGACAAAGTGTTAATTAGAAGAAAAGTGTATATCATAAGTATATAACTGAATGTACATTGATTTGTTTGACAATATGAACAGGATGTTCATAAAATCAGATGTGGAATCATCTGCGACTGAAAGATCAACTTTAGTCACTATCTTCCATCGTTCAACCTCTTGTGGGGTATTCATGTTGAAAAGGGAAACATTCTCAATTGAATAGAAATATTTTTCTGTGAATTGAAAAATCCACGATAAAAATGAAGTTTTTTTTTGTGAATGTCTAACAGAAATCAACTACTTTCCCGGCTAAAGCCACGCTGGTCATTGAATTACATCTGATAGATATTCTGAAAGGAACCTAACTCAAAAAAAAACTGAAATTGAAAATTTGCATTTTTGTTCAGATAGTTATTTGATTTTCTATTCCAGTCCTAATCAAGAACTCATATAGATGGATGAGGCAAAGAAGAATGTTTTCCAAAAATGAGTACTCACCATAAATCATTTGTAACATTGACGCAAAAGAGGCATCGCATACACTAGGTAGACAAAAATGTATTGAAGACCTAGTGAATGCGATGCCTCTCTTGCGTCAATGTTACAAATGATTTCTGGTCAGTACTCATTTTTGAAAAACATTCTTCTTTGCCCCATTCATCTAGCTATATGAGTTCTTAATTAGGACTGGAATAGAAAATCAAATAACTATCTGAACAAAAATGCAAATTTTCAATTTCAGTTTTTTTTTGAGTTAGGGTCCTTTGAGAATATCTATCAGATGTAGTTCAATGTCCAGCGTGGCTTTAGCCGGGGAAGTAGTTGTTTTCTGTTAGACATTCACAAAAAATAACTTCAGTTTTATCGTGGATTTTTCAATTCACAGAAAAATCTTTCTATTCAATTGAGAATGTTTCCCTTTTCTAAATATACATATACAGAATAAAATTGTAAAAAATGTAAAAGGACCATAAACAGTACCTATTAAAATTAGAAGTGAACAATGGTCATAGCAGATCAGTATAATATAGATACATAGTACAACATTTCATATAGGGTCATATCAGAGTTTCATTGTAAAATTCCTCTTTTCCTCTTCTTTCAATAGGGCATCTTTTACAAGTTTTCTAAATTTTCAATAATCATTTATAGTCCTCAGTTCAGTGGGTATATGGTTATATATTTTTTTATTTAAATAAAATAATAGTTTAAAAAAACTAAAAAACACGCTTTTATAGAAAACCAAACTAAAAAAATAGAATTTTTTTTTAATAAATTTTCATTATAATAAAGCTCAATCTGAATCTTAAATAAATTTTTTTTTCTTATTTACATTATTATTAATTTATATTCATTAAATATTTTTACACTATTCTTAATGCAAATTTATTAAAATTTATTTTATATTTTTTTAGTTTGGTTTTCTATAAAAGCGTGTTTTTTAGTTTTTTTAAACTATTATTTATTTATTTTTTAGTTCGGTTTTTTATAAAAAGCGTGTTTTTTAGTTTTTTAAACTATTATTTACTTTCTACTTTTTAGTTTGGTTTATTTATAAAAGCGTGTTTTTTTAAATTTTTTAAAACTATTATTTGTTCCAATCTACTATTAATTCCGTGATTACTATTAGTAACTGTAATTATTTTCCAAATCATTAATGTGTACAGCTGTATTAATAGTCAAATCTCGATTTTAGAAGTCATTCAAAGATTTTAACGTCGTCAATATATACAGTGAGCCGCCATCTTGAATTTTTCAATTTTCACGAAAGAATCATAATATTCGACTCCAAAAACCCCCACATACCAATTTTGAATAGAATGGCACCATAATCATAAAACTCGTCCACCATTTTGGAGCCATCATATTGAATTTTTCAATTTTTGACAAAAGAATCATAATATTCTACTCCAAAAACCCCCACATACCAATTTTGAATAGAATCTGACCATAATCACAAAACTCATCAACCATTTTAGACCGTCATATTAATTTTCAATTTTGACAAAAGATTCATAATATTCGACTCCAAAAACCCCCACATACCAATTTTGAATAGAATCGACATAATCACAAAACTCTCACCATTTTGAGCCGCATATTAATTTTTCAATTTTGACAAAAGATTCATAATATTCGACTCCAAAAACCCCCACATACCAATTTTGAATAGAATCGGACTATAATCACAAAACTCGTCCACCATTTTGGAGCCGCCATTTGAATTTTCCAATTTTGACAAAAGATTCATAATATTCGACTCCAAAAACCCCCACATACCAATTTTGAATAGAATCGGACTATAATCACAAAACTCGTCCACCATTTTGGAGCCGCCATCTTTTTTTTTTTTTACACAAAAATTTCTTAATGCATCGTCACCGGAATTATGTACATCTGCCAAATTTCAAATCATTCGGACGTCTGGAAGTGTGTGAAAATCAAGTCCAAAGGAGTCGGTTACAAACAAACATACAAGTGAAGCTAATATAAAGCGTGTAAAAACAATGAACATTTTGTCAGAGTGGACTTTGGAATGTGTAAATCCATTTTCCTCTCTGTTGTTTGTAGTCATATGATTTATTTGTACCGTAGTAAAATCAACAATCACAAAATAGTAATAACTAATAAGTGCAGATATGCAGCGAGTAGTAGATAAAATAAATAAATAACAATAATAATAATAATGTCATCTAACATCACAAAGTGTCACATTAGTATCTGGTGTTTTATTTCGCTTGCTGTGCTGTTGAAGAAGTCAAACCTAGCCTGCTTTTCATTTATGTCTTTAATTTCCATAAGTCAGCGGTTCAATGGAGATTCTCATTGAGTATTTGTCATGAAAACACGATTTCGAGTCTGGTGTTTGGAATGTATATATTTATTGCAGACAGCAGTTCAGGTGCATCGACGACGTGGTTAAAAATATTGAAGATAAATAGCGCATTATTCATTCTTCAGCGATCTGCCAGGGTATTCATTTCAAAGAGTTGCAGCTGTGTTTTGTATGCATTTATGAAGGCGGATGCTTTATATTTTCTATGAATTATGCGTCTTAGTTGTTTTTTCTGGATTTTTTCAATCATCTCTGATTTGGTTCCAAATTTTGATGAACAGAAAGATGCCAACATCTCATTTTAATTCTTTGGAATTTCTCAGTACAAAACTTAGTTTTCGATTTGCATCTCTAGTTATATAATTAATTATTACTGAATATTACTCCCAGGTCTTTAATTTTCTCTAGCTTGTCTAATTTGGTTTCATTTATAGTATATTCAGCTTAGATGATACATTTTTTGCGTGTGAATGACATGCTTTTGCATTTCCCCTTGGTGAGCCTTAAATCAATTGCTTTACAAAATGAAGAGATAGCATCTAGGTCTGTCTGAAGATTCGAACAGTAGGTCTCGTTGTTGATAACCTGATATAGTTTTAAGTCATCTGCATATATTAGGAATTTTGATGATTTTATATAATTACCTATATCATTAATGAATATGATGAATAATAGTGGCCCTAAAATTGAGCCTTGCGGTACATCTGAGGTAGGCCTAATTATTCTCGATTTATTTCCATTAAATGAGACAAACTGATCTCGGTCTGTTAGGTATGATATCATTAGCCCTACCAAAGAATCATTCAGGAAATAATTTTGCAGTTTAGAGATTAGATTTATTCATCAGTTTTTTTATGACAAAACAAGTTGAATAGCCACTAAATATTGTAAAAAAAGCGTGTGACATTTTTCATACAAACTGTATTAGTTATTTTACGTTGTGTGACTAATTAATACACAGCCTGGGATTTTTTTAATCTGATGGGTAATGAGGGTGGTCAAACAGTTCAAACCTTAATTCGTGGATTTTCGTCATGCCAACTGCATTGTCTTGGTGAAACAAAATTATTTTTTTCTGCAAATGTGACTATGTGATGCTGTGTTAGCATGTGGGCAAAGCATTCCAGCTTTATTTTGAACCATTTGAAATTTAGTTTCATTGTTTGTTTTATAAGCTTTTAAGTAATTAAAAAAAAACGTCCAGTCAAGTTTAAATACGACCACTGTTGTCTGCAATGAAAATGTTAAACTCTTGAATCTATACAGAAATAGAAAAAGTAGTGCAGTACTTTCAATTGAGAGTTTTGCCTTACGTAGTTTAAACAAAGCTGGAATTATGTGCAAGTAAACTTATGCAGCAAAACATATTTTCCGTCTTTCTCATAATTATGGGTTGAATACACTGATTTGTGAGATAACAATGAACAGCGTTTTCGTTTGGTTAATTTTTACGCATTCGAATTGAATTTCTTATTATCACTTCATTTCTAAGCCTCTGAAGACCTACCTACCACTTTAACTCTTTTGCACTGCTTTTCCTATTTTAGTATCTGAATGAATGTGCAAGTTTTCACTTTCATCTTTGGCATAGAACCTGGGAAGTAATTGCTTTATGTTAGATATCGCGAAATAACTTTATTTCTCATTGTAGATTTTTCTATATCGGATTTTTTTTTAAATTGAGGATGTATTCTTCATGAATACTCCCCACGGTTTATCTTTAACTACATACGAAAGTGACTAAAGTTTATCTTTATATCAAAGAAATTAAGATAAATTATCCTGAGAATTTCCAAAAAACTTCATATTCTGTTTTTTTATATCCTAGTGGCTTTTGTTGGTGATGACTCTGATAACACCATCTGAAAACCATTTTTTGACAATGATTCCTTTGTTTTCAGATGACCAGGGGTGGTGCCTTAACATTGGCTAGTCAGTGGAAATCCCAGTTTGATGACAGTGAGGAAACAACAGACAATGAGTGGAAACCAGAAAGTCCCGAGCACCGCGGTCAATTGGGCGCTCCGTCCGAGACTGGAGCCATTCCTCCCCCTATATTGAGTAGAATAAGCGAAGATTCTCGCACTAGTCATAGGAAATATATAAATATCGCCGGTATCGAGGAATATCCGGAGTTAGTCGGTAAGAATTTGTAGATATGTATTTATTTTTATATGTTGAAATAATAAGATGACAGATGTAGAACGGTTGTTTTTTCTGAATTTAATATTGGTCGATGGGAAAACTGGAGGATATCTGCATGTCTTTCATCAGAAAAATGAATTAAATAATTGAAGGACAATAAAACGAATTATAGTAACCAAAAGTAAGTGCATAAAAGGTAGTGTGCCTCAGGATTTTGCCGAGCTGGTAAATAACTTCCAAAAGATTGTGCTTCTATCTTATTATTTCATGAGTCATATTACAGTTCATAAAAATATCAGAATAATCATAAACTCAGATATGTAGGAATTATCTGTTACTGAAAGATAAACTTCAGCAACTAATATTTTTTTAATTTATCTTCCATCTTTTGAAATTTAAAATTGGAATACTTTTCCAGAATTGGAAAAATTAACAACAAAAAATGAATCTACTTTTTGTCATATCTAACAGAAATCAAAAACCTCCCCATCACTATGCCAATGCTGAAACGTGATAGGATATTGTGAAAGAAAAAAATTCCCAGTTATTTCAGCTTTCCTGATCCTGAAAATGTCAAATAGATTTTTGTCAACAAAAATTTATTGACCTAGTAAATGGGATGCCATTCTTTCATCAATGTCACAAGTGATTGCTGATGAGTACTCCTATTTGCGAATATCAGTTCAATGAGAAATATAGCATGTATTATACCACATTCTTGGACCTATTTTATTCCTAATATACAGTCCGTATTTTTTATGTCGTACCACTATTGGCATCTTGAAAACTGTAAATGATACGAAATTGGTTAAATTAAAAAGTTGCCTATTTTAGTGAGCAATGAAACGATATTTCAAAATCGAAAATATCACGATCTGTTTTCAAAATATACAGGGAAAACCGAAATGGCCCGTTTTCTTTTCTTTGCGCTGGCGCCTCTATTTTTAGGAATATGGAAATGTGTTCAAAAAAATGATTTCTCTGTTGCTTCGATATGCTGTGCTTTGATTTTCAATACGACGTTTCGTTCTTCGGGGGCCACCCTCAACTCAATATTTTCGAATACAGACCTGTATTTTTTTCAAATGAATTTATATAGTTCTTATTTTACCGAGTTCAGATATGTATCTTACCTGGTTTTTGATTCTACATTTCTGACCATAAATTCCATCATCAAGGTCCAAACAATGAAAATTCTAAAATTTATTTTTTACCGATTTTGCTCTTGCCTTCACAGGCAAAAAGCGATATTCCACTTTGAATTACACATTAAACTTGAAACCATTTAAAATTAAGATAAAAAACTATAAAAATAACAATTGATATCTCAAGTACACATTTTTTTAGTCATCGCTATCGACGTCTAATAAGGTGTTCAAATTGAAGCCCAACATTCCTCAAACACATTTTCACTCTAAAAATGGTATGTTTGTGGCAATTTTGAAGCATTCGGGGAGTTATAGCCATGCATGCTCGTCTTATTGAAGCTTTCAACTCTTCCACATTCTCAAAAGTTGAACTGAACACTTTGTTCTTGATGAAACCCCATATCGAATAATCAAGAAGAGTGACTATCTTCCTGGGATGGTCCTACCGAGAAATGTTTTACAAATTCGTGTGCGATGTGCAAAATTCTGTCCTTTTTAACCGACGAAACCAAAAAGAAGGAGGTTCTCTAGTCAACGCGTATATTAATTATTATTTTTTTTTCATGTATGATCACGCATAACTTTCTACTGAGAAGTCCGATTCCGATAATTCTTTTTTCAGTGGATAGGGTGTACTTCGAAGTTGGTCCCATTTGAATTTAAAAGATGAAATCCACCCCTAAGGGTAGCAAAATGAAGGATATTGATCACTCACCCTCTGAATTCTGGTCCGTTAACCGATTCTATCAGGCATAACTTTGTACTGGGATCTTCGATTTGGATGATTCTTTTTTTAATAGATAGGGTATACCTTATATTTGGATTTCGAATGAAATTATCCACCCTTATGGGTAAAAAAATAGGGGATAATTGGTTTTCATTTGTGAACATTGGCACACACATACGTATTTGACAATGACAGATCGCTACTGACATTATTTTTGTTCCACATCCGTCAAAATCATTATATTCTATGAGAGCATGGAATGGTATACAAAGTAATGAAATAAACTAACCAAAACAACAAAAATAATTTATATTACAACAAATAGTATAAGTAGATAATCATATTATTTAACTGGTAATAGTTGAAGTAAGGTGGGTAAGTAAGTATTTTGGAAGTAATCAAAAAACAAGTTGGTAGTAATTAGTAGATTTTAACCACAAAAAATTGAAAAATAAAAACTTTTTAACAAAAAATTAAACCCACGAAATACGAAACTGTAAAGTAAAAAATAAAATAAACCTTCTTAGTCTCATTAACTTAGCTCCTAAACTAATGTAAGTAACTAATTTTTAGTCGGCGCCAAACAAACAATCAACAAAAATCATTAAATTACTTCAAAAAAATTATCAGAATGTCACCGCACAACTCGATGCCATCATTTTACACCTTACCTAATTCATTTGCTTGTTTGTTTGGCGCCGACTCAAAATTAGTTACTTACATTATTTTAAGAGTTAAGTTACTGAGACTAAGAAAGTTTATTTTATTTTTTACTTTTCAGTTCCGTATTTCGTCGGTTTAATTTTTTGTTCTCTTTTTTTTTACTGTAAGAAATTATGTACCATCACTTTTACCGTTTATTACCATTCATTACCATTCATAACCATGCATTACCATTAATTAGTTTATATTAGTTTAGTGATTTTTCGTCTCACTAGTGTAATTTACACTTTGTTTTTTCTTTTTTCTTTTTTTATATATTAATATTGTATCACATGTCACATTTGAACTTAATATTACTTGTTAATTATCTACTACTTAACAGTACTGATGTATTTAATTATGTCCTGTAGTTGGGTTTTACCTGTTGGGCAATAAATGATTATTATTATTATTGTTAAAAAGTTTTTATTTTTCAATTTTTTGTGACTAAAATCTACTAATTACTACCTACTTGTTTTTTTATTACTTCCAAAATACTTACTTACCCACCTTACTTCAACTATTACTAGTTAAATAATATGATTAATTACTTTTACTATTTGTTGTAACATAAATTATTTTTGTTGTTCTGGTTAGTTTATTTCATTACTTTGTATATCATTCCATCCTCTCATAGAATATAATGATTTTTATTGTAGTCTGTTAAACGCAAATGATGTACTTTTCTCACTCTCTAGGGCTTGAATTTATGTTTCTTCTTGAGAACGGTTCGTGATTTTCTCGATTTGGAAACATCGTTCCATTGTTCACTAAAATGGGCAACTTTTTAATTTAACCAACTTTGAATCATTTACCGTTTTCGAGATGCCAATAGTGGTACGACATAAAAAATACGGACTGTAGATACATTTAATTTCAGATCTGGATTTATTTTCGAAAAAATTGTAATGAAATAAAAAAAAACATTGATATCGATTTAAAAATAATCTGGTGTTGAACAAATAAATATTGATAAATATTAATTTATGCTTATATAAAAAAAATATCAGAAATCACATATTCTTTAATGGGAAAATAATGAATATTCAGGAACAATCAAATTCTTAGGATTATATATTGATGAACAACTAACTGTCTTGGAGGTCATAATGAAAATTCGAAGAAAAAAAAATTTCCTCTTATTTTCTGCACAGTAAAAACCTTAAGCTATTCAAACAGTATAATATCAATATTTAATAGTGGCATATGAATTTATCTTAAAATTTGTATTCACTCTGTAACTATACTGTCTTGTGTTTTATCAAGGCCCCCAAAAAAATAGAATAGAATGAGCAGTAAACACTGTATACAAACTTTCTGGTGTTTTTATGAACCGGTAGGCTTGAATATGTTTATTATAATTTTTTTTCACAATTTTTGATCCCAATGAAAATAATACAATGAGTGTGAATGGCAAGTTGTTTTTCATAGAATGGGATTGAGAAAATAAACCTCAAGTTATATATGAAATGGTAGTGCAAAAGACATTGTTATATCAAATAAATAAGTTGAAATTTTTATTTCCAATCTACTTAATTATTGGGAAAACACGAATTTAAACTTTGTCAACCATCAACTCATCAAAATAAAAACAAGAGGTTACAAGAAAACGATTGCTAACTCTGTCTTGGGTATTGAAATAAAAATGTGCCGTTGCAGGTGTACGTAGCATTACATTATCACAAGTGTTCGTATTTCATTCATCAGTTGTCATAAGAGTTGTCTCAGACAATATACTCACGTTTTGCATCATTTTTCTGAAGAGTGCAAAAAGTATGAATTGGTATAGAAGTCCCAGAGACTACCTTCACTTGAATATGTTAGGTTACTCATATCAACCCAATAATCAACAAAGTATTCTCCATCTATTCATACTCCACAACACAAAAAAATAACAAATTCTCACAGTTAAATAATTGAATAAGTATACCGCGCACGTCACTGCACTAAACTGAACCAATTCGTTTCCACAATGAACTGGCCACTAGCAATGCACTCCGCCTTTTATAGAGGTCATTACCACCTAAAAAATTCACAGTGCATGCCTCAAACCTTATGTCTGTACTTTCGGGAAGCCCGCCGTGACGTCAGTCAGCCGCGTGACAAACATGCAGTGGCGTAGTGTATTCGTTTTCGTAACAATTTCTTTCCAATGAATAATTACTTGACAAAATTCAAAATCATCAGATTTTCCATTATTTTTCAGTAAAGATTCCACAGCAACCTTTAATTGTCAATAAATAATTGATATTGTTCATAACAAGGTCACTACTAGATTTTGCAACAATGAATAATATTTCTTTTGAATTTTCGAATAAAATCATAACTTATCAATAAATAATATGTGTTAAACCTTAGGAAGTAAGGATTTAGTTTACCTCGTTTTTTTCAAACAAGGCTTGATAGAGTAAATCCTACTCACTTCATAGTGTTTATCCTGAATTCATTAAATGTGTTTGTTCAAAATCTGATAATCCCAAATGAATTGGCAAAAGAATAGAATAAATATGGTTAAGGAGTTACTAACATAATCCCATAAAAAAGTGGCCACCCTATGTATTTGCAATAAATATAGAATAACTTTCTAGTAACACTATTTCACGAAGATTCATTGATTTTGAAAGTCTCCAGTGGTTTTTTCATAAACACATCGACTACTCAGTTCAAACCATTGACCATAATAATTCATTCTTCAATTTAAAAAAAACGGTATTGTTAACTTTTTTCAGAGCAATTGAATATCATGTATTTCTTCTTGAACACCATCTCTCACATCTTGTGTATTGTTTTTTGGCATTCATCTTGTTCGTTTTTTTTTATTGCTTTACTGAATGTTCTCGACTGAAAGTTACTAAATGATTTTTATTTTGTTTTTAGATATTGTTACAACTCTTCCTGATTCTCAAATTCAGTTACTTGCTAATGAGAATATATGTATTATTTTGTGATATGAGGCTCATTTGCTGTATGTTTGGCTTTATAAATATTTTTACAAAACATCTATAATCTTATTTTAACTTTCTCCTTGCTAATAATATCCATTTTGAATCCATATCCGTTTACCACTAATTTTCCGATTTAATATTTGATTGAGTTCAATTCATGTTTATAAAATTCTTGCCAATCGGGTAGTTCTTGAAGATTTACATGATATCTTTATTCAGTATTTGAACAACTGAGAAATGTATACTTTTGGAATGGTGAATAAAAAGTTTTTAAACTTTGCTTGATAAATTCAGAAAAAATTGAAGAATGAACAAATGAAAAAAAAACAATTCAAGAAGTCAAAGACTTGATAGTTACAAGAAAGTGTTCAACAGGTTTCCCCAAACAAAATTGATTCAACTGAATTTCTTCGGATTTTGTTGTACTTCAACAGCAGTGTAAATTTGATTATATCTGTAATAAGCTATCTATTCAATGAAAAAAGGTAACATATTTCTTAATGAATATTATCTAATGAAGGTACTTTCAAAGTCAGTTGTAGTTTCTCGTTGAAACACCATTGACTGTTGCAAACAAATTAAAAATGAGGTAGTGTAAGGAGTTATTAACAATGCTTACACAAAATACATAAGTGTGTGAGTTATTTATTGAAATATACAAACAATACATAGAACTCTAATAAATACAGTTACAACTTTAAAATCACAGTATATTGAAATAAGTAGAATAAAATCAAATCAAAGCTAAGTATTTAATATATGTTTTTACAAGAAGCATTTTAGACACCTCAAATTCTCCTATTTTAACATTTCTGGGTAGTTTGTTAAATCCATCCGAACGAGGAATTCATACAGTTTTTTGAGTCAGTTCTTTCAACATAGAATTCATCTCTAAACTTTGACTCATAGTTATGAACTTCTTCATTCAGAACAGTTTGTGATTTCATTTATATAGATGTAGAATAAATTTGCCGCAATATACGATTTCCAATGTGTTTGGCTGTTGGATGGTGTCTATAGTCGACCAGCACAAAATAAAACAAATGTACGCAATGGAGAATCAATTAGTCAACTGGACCACTGTTCCCCTTCCTGTACTCTCTGTCTCGAGCACATTTACGTGCCAGGCAGTCTACAAAAGTACTCACTCGCATTAGTAGTAAGCCCATAATAATTGAAAATAAAGTTCTTGCGAATTCTAAAATGTTCACGTTTACAAAGGAAGAAAAGATACAAATTTTAAAGTGGTATTTTCGCTCGATTCAAGATACAATAAATATGTTTATTGTTGCACTTGAAAATAGGTAAATTCCATCACAGTCCGCCATTAGTCGAATTATTAAAAAGTTTGAGAAATGTGGATGTGTTCAGAACTGCGACGAAATTTCAAAATGTCGATGAACCAAGTGTAAAGCCAATTAATGAAGATCGTCAAAATAGGAAAATAAGTGTATGTGCCGCTGTTGAAGCCAGTGAACCTTGTATGAGCCGTCAAATCGCAGATCAAATCAATATGAATGACAGAACTTTTTGGAATATTTTGAAAAGGATACCATTGTTACAAAGTACAAATAAGGCATGAAATTTTTCCCGAGGATCACATTAGACGGATACAATTTGGTGAAACCATAATGGAAAAACAAAATATTTTTTTTTAATGTATTATTTATAGACGAGTCATCATTTTCAAGTCACAAAAAAAAGGCCGTCCAAATTCTAGCCGGTGTAGGCTTTAGAGAATATTGTCGTCCGCTATTTATGAAAATAAGAATAATGCCTCTGACATTCATAAATATGAGACAAGATCATCTGACCAATTAGCTCTACCCTTTTTGAGATTGACTAAATCAAAATTGTACACTATCAATTTGAAACTTTATAATAAGTTAAGTTCAGAGTTGCGCACTTTGAATGATAGGAATTTTAAGATAAATGTAAAAAACATTCTCATAGATAACTGTTTCTACAGTGTAGAAAATTTTTTAAATTTGAGAAAATTTGTTTTTTCTCCATGCCCTGGTGTTAACTGTTTTCAATTACTATTCGAGATTTTAATAATTACCAAGTCTGTACCTGTCTTAATGCACAACATGATTTACTGCATGATCTTTTATATATTTATATATTTATTGACGTGCTTAAGCCTAGATGTAAAAATCAAAATAATTATATTCTATCATTGCTAGATAATATAATCTTCTGCAACCTGGCATCCACCATAATGTTTTGAGCATTTCTTGAACTGATGTGAATCCATTACATTTCAGAATTACTTTCAGGCCACGGTTTTGTGATTTCTTGAGCTGAGATAAATTGTTTGGATAAAACAAATACATTAAAGTAGCACAGTACTCAAAATGAGGTTTGATAATACAATTGTAACAGGTGAGTCTGGTATTTATTGACAATAAATAACCAGCTCCTGAAAAAAAAAGTTCTTAGGTTATTTTTTTTAATACTGACTCGACAGACATTGTAATGTCCAAATTTCTATTTTCCCTAAAAAATTTCTTGAAAACTCGTCCGCGTAGAATTTATTTTTTCTATCTAGGTTATTACTTTGACTCTGCCCGCTTCCCGTTTTCCTTTTATTCCCTTTTTTCGTTATCTCCTTATCCCATTTAACAGTTATCCCGTTTTTCCGTTATCCCGTTTTTCCTTTCTTTATCCCGTTTTCCCGAAAAAATAAATGCCAAATCGGTCTAGCCATTCTTAAGTTATGAGCTTACCAACTCATTTTTATTATATATTATATATTCCTGAACTTTTCTAAGACAATGAAATTTCCAATAACTTTTCTAAAAATCCTTTTTTTTCCCTAAAAACCTTATTTGGAGTATTAAAGCAAACATTAAAAAAACAATTAGCCAAATCAGTCCAGTCCTGACCAGAATTCGTTACCTTCTGCTTGGTAGGCGACAGTGTAACCGCTGAGCTATTTCCTCTTTGGTAATAAATGACTCAATAGTCTTTTTCTTCGCCAAATTTCTTATATACCCGAATTTTCCAATTTCAGGGCAACTTTCCTATTTTTTTTTTCCTTATCAACCATCCCCGGGCTATTACGAACACTTGAAAAAAATAGGTTTTGCGCTTACAAAGATTCAAGATCTACAAGTTTTTATTTAGTTTCATCTGTCCCGATGTTTGTCATCAAATCTTGCAAATTAAATTTGATACACTTCCAGTTGCCCGATTAACGTGAAATTTGGCAGGTGTTCATAGTTCCCGTGACAATGCATTATGGAATTTTTGAAGAAAAAAAACCAAAATGGCGGCTTTGAGATGGCGGACGAGATTTGTGTTTATGGTCCGATTCGACTCAAAATTAGTATGTGGGGGTTTTTGGGGTCGGAGATTATGAATTTTCTTTCAAAATTCACAAATTTAAGATGGCGGACGAGATTTTGTTTATGGTCCGATTCGACTCAAAATTAGTATGTGGGGTTTTCGGGGTCAAAGATTATGAATTTTTTTCAAAATTCACAAATTCAAGATGGCGGTTAAGCCATATGGTTTTGTGATAATGGAACGTTTCTATTCAAAATTCGTATGTCGGGGGTTTTCGGGGTCAAAGACTATGAATTTATTCTCAAAATTCACAAATGCAAGATGGCAGCTCCATATGGTTGTGATAATGGAACGTTTCTATTCAAAATTCGTATGTCGGGGTTTTTGGAGTCGGATATTATTAATTTAGTCGAAGATTATTGTTTTTTTGTCAGAATTCATAAATTGAAGATGGCGTAGGAGTTAATCTTCAGATGGTCTCCTTATTGAAGAACTAGATAGCTCAGAACTTACAGGAAAAAGGCCTCATAATGACTATGCATTAACAAAAATGCATAGATTAAGGTGTACTTACTAAAAAGCACAAAATAAAATATTTAATAAAAAAACCTTTTTAAAGACAAGCTTTTATTCAAATGCGCTAAAAAGTAAAAAATAATAGCTTTGGATGTGCGACGTAGGTTATTCTGTGAGTTACAGATTCAAAAGCTTGTCGCTTCTGTATTCGAACTGAAAACTTTGCGGCAATCTTTTGAATCTATAACTCACGGAATAACCTACGTTGCACATCCAAAGCTATTATTTTTACTTTTTAGTTTGAGTTTGAGCTAGTGAAAAGGGATTAGTTGCTAACATATAATGTCCTCATTCTTATTTTAACATGAAGTGCTTTTCAACATGCCCATCTTTCAAAGCATATCGAAGGAAAAAAGATCAACATTATTGAAGTTGAATTATTAGTCCAAACAAGTCATTGTGTTTGGGGCTTTTCAGAAAACGTTAGGAAACTTCTTTTATAGTTATTCTAATCCCAATTGGAACGGCAATAAAAATAAGAGCACTACGAGGACTGTTCATATGCACTGCCCGGCAAATGGGAAATTTATATACTACCACTGTTTTTACTTTCAAAGCGTTCCTGGTACAATCATAAAAAAGTTCTGTCGTGTGGCCCTAGTTGCCCAGATTATTAGTAAAGGCGCTATCAAATATATTTGAGGAATAAATGCTTGGCTAGCTGGATTGGACACCTATCTGAAGCCGCATGACTTCCCCAGTTCACAATATTCCTTAATCAGGTTAGGAGTTATCCATTGAAAATAATTTTATCAATATGGCTTTCTGGAGACTTTCCGAAACAAATAATTGAATTCAGTTGAGATAACATGTATCTACTTTTACATTGCTATGATTGTAAGAATAAGTAACTGAAAAAATACCACTGAAAAATAATATACCGACGCCTATGTCAAGGCGGCAACTGGAAAGAGAATTCCTTCGAAACTTTTTATGTCGGTCCAATTGGGATTAGAAATGTTATAACATGAAGTGCTTTTCCAAACACTCATCCTTCAAAGCACATCGAAGCAAAACAGATCAACATAATCGAAGTTGTATTATTGGTTAAAAACTAATCACATATTTTCTCCAATCAAGTGATTTTGTTTTGGGCTTTTTAGCAAAAGTTTGGAAATTTCTTATCATGAAGTGCTTTTCAAAACACTCATCTTTTAAAGCACATCGAAGCAAAAAAGATCAACATAATCGAAGTTGTATTATTGGTTCAAAAATAATCATATATTTTCTCCAATCAGGTGATTTTGTTTGGAGCTTTTCAGCAAAAGTTCGGAAATTTCATTTTAAATAATTGTTTTTCAATAAACTCTTCAAAGCGGATCGAAGCAAAAAAGATCAACATAATCGAAGTTTTTTAAAAAAAAAAAGCTTTTCAGCAAGAAAGAGCATACATTTTCTAATATTCCCATGAAAATTATTTTACTCAGCAACATTTACATTGAAAAAAAAATTAGACAAGGTAAGTGTATAACTATTTTCCAAAATATAAATGATGTATTGCACATCCTTCACATTTCTTTAAATTGTTAATTCCTTTAAAGTTAACAAAGTTTAGTTTCTTCTGTTGCCATTGATACACTATATGTGATTTTTATTTCATTCTTTTTTTACCAAAGAAAAATGGGGAATGGAAATTTATATTTATTGATCTGTCATATCTGTCATTTTTATCCAAGTGCATGTTAAAATTAAAAAAGAAACTGTGTTGTCATGTATATACTGAAATAGTATTTTCATGTGAGAATTAATATTGATTTTATGTTATTTTTGTATAGTTCTTTGATTTTTATTTCATGATGTTCTGCCAATTTCTGTGATACTCTACATGTGATTATATAATATTATGTAATTGTATTGATTGTAGAATAAAGTTTTGACAAAATCAAATCCTGTAGTTTATTTATCTTCACCAGTTCATCCAGATGTATAGTAAGTTATTTTGCACTGTTTTACAATTTCAGCTTTTTTGCTTCTTAACCTATAATTGGCCAACGTTGATTTGGTCGACATGTGTCATTCTAAATTAAATGTGGGCCATTCAATAAAAACTGTGTTTGAAATAATGGGAATGATGATTATGCATGGCTATAGTATTATCTCTGCCGCTGATCATACATAAATTTTTTATTACTTCACCATGCACTCTGGAATCAAATTATGAAATGGTGCAAAATAACTCGACACTATAGTTGTTGAAATTAATAATCTGTTCAATTGATTGCGAAAAACTTTAAATACTATTGGCCTTCAAGTTCATGGTCAAAATATATTATAATCATAAGTTATATAATGCATTTCAACATAATACGGAATATTGTTGACCTTCAAGGTCAAGGCCAAGGTCATACTAAATGTCAGAACCAAGGCAACAGTGAATGCTTAATGCTCAGCTGAAAAAGAGAAAACAGGTTAATTTTCAAGGTCAAGGCCAAGGACTAATTCTAAAGGAATCTAGTTTAATTGGATATATAATCCATCAAAAAGTCATATGAACAATATTCAACATATCTAGTACCTCTAAGACAATACTGAGCATCATAACAAAGTTGGCATTTTTTTAATTCGAATATAAACAAACACTGACGATAGAGATCAAGGTTATGGCATAGTGTTCTACATGACATTTTTTCTAAACATATAAATTATTTTTAGTGGTGCCAGTTTTTTTTGCATTGCCTTGACATATGGTATGGCCTAATTCATATTGTTTCAAGGACAAAGGCTGGGGACAATTCATTGGCATGATTTTTCATTAGAATGAAATTACTGAGGAAAGTTTGAACTTAGTTATCATGAAAAACTTTCTCGTTCAATGGTTAACTCATTAAAAATATTCATCTTCGGATTGGTTTTCCTACCTATCAATTATCAATATGGAATGTCGTTCCAGTTTTATAAACTGAGATAACCAGTTTAACATTGAACTTTTGGTTAGTTAAAAATCCTGAATTTTTATTGTTTCTGTTGTGAAATACACCTTTCACTATTACACTTATAAAACTAGTTCTCTGGTTGATATTTATTGATTCGTTTAGTTTGTTGTTGATATTGTTCCTTTATTACGGATTATAACAATAATCTAATCTTAAAACCAATTTTCTAATCTTCTTTTAAGTGTCTTATTTGAGTTGTAAATAATGCAATCATCATTCGGTTGATAGTATGGAATAAAGGTTTCAGAGTGAGTTATCTAACAGTTAATTTTTTTACTACTTTGGAACATTACCAATTATTAGTGTCAGTCTTGGCAAATTGTGTTACAGTAACTTCTGGCCTCAAAACGTGAGCATAATTTGATTTTTATCGAAAATATTTCATAATCATAATGTCAATTTCCTATCTGATATTTGAGTATCTGGAAACAATTGAAAAATATAATTTAGACACAATCCAATTCATTTTCGTCAAAAAATTCTTCTATGGTGAAAATGTTGTAGCATAAAAGTTTTTGTACTTTCTCCTTTCCGATATAATGTAAAAAAACTGTATGAAAGTGAAACTCTTCGTTTGAATAGAATACAAATACAAAATAACCTAGCTCATGAGATGTGGATAGTTTCAAGTGAAAGACATTCGTTTAAATTTCATTCAATGGGAAAAATTATGTAATGAATTAACTTGTGTAAAAAGCAATAGTGATATATTTTCTATTTCTTCAGTTTTATTGATTATTTGTTTCAGGTTTAAAAGTTGATTGTGTTTCGCAAAAAAATATTCTTGATTTGGCCGATTTTCTTTCTTGAATCATTCAGAATAACTATACCCTTTATTTATATCATGTGTCATGAGTATCTACATTCATACTGTTTTTTATTCAAATCTTGCTAGTCTAAAATATTGGTATTGGAATGTGCAAGTTGAAAAAAGTTTGTTCAGATCATAAACTCTAACATCAGTAAATATCAGGGATTTTTTAAACACAAACAACTGATTGAATTTGTTTGAAAATATGAACAGGATGTTCATGAAATCAGATGTGGAATCATCTGCGACTCAAAAATAAACTTCAGTCACTTTTGTTTCTTTTGAGTTAGGGTACTTTCAAAATATCTATCTGATGTAGTTCAATGTACAGCGTGGCTTTAGCCAGGGTAATAGTTGTTTTCTGTTAGATATTATATATAAAAAAAATCATTTTTATCGGGGATTTTTATAAAAAACTTTCTATTTAATATTCGCTTGATAATGTTTCCCTTTTCAACAATACAACTGATATCTTTACTTCCAAGGAAAAAAATTACCTGAATATCTCTTAACAAATATAGGTTTTATGGCTTTTCTTTTGATTGATAAAAATATGGATATGAAATAGTTCGAATTATTGTATCTTAAGAAATGTATAAGTATTTTTGAAAGTGATGAATATGAATCTTAAATATAAATTTAAAAAAATTATTGTTAAGAGCTATTTGTATGGCAGTGCACGATTTCTTTGGCTCATGAAGCAAAAGCACTAAATCATTAAGAGAGAAGATGGCACTTTAGTCCAGAATTTTACCTCTTTTTTTTCTTTCAATCATATGAATCCTTTAGTGCAAGATTAATATACATTCGAGGATTATTATGAATATGTAGATTATTGGTCAATAAATAAAGTTAACAAAAATTATCATCATTGAGGTTTGCACTCATTCAATAAAATATTCTTCAATTTCATTTTGAATACAGCAAGAGAGGGTGATTTTTTGTGACTTCAGAGAGTTCATTAAAATTATTTAGGCCTCCGACAAAAACAGTTAATCATAAAATTTTATTGAAAAAATTATATGAAATAGGAATTCGTGGAGTGGTTCATAACTGGTTTGAACATTATTTATATGGTAGGAAACAATATGTTAATCTTGGAGATTATAATGGTTCTTTTAGAGATATATCTTGTGGGGTACCTCAAGGATCTATATTAGGACTATTACTCTTTCTCATTTATATAAATTCGGCTTCAAAATTGAAACTAAGCGGATCATTGAAATTATTTGCGGATGATACTACATTAATTTACGATAGTTATGACTTAGATTCCATCGAAATTCATATGAAAAACGATTTGAAAATAATTTCACATTGACTAGATGTGCATAAGCTTACATTAAATATTGAAACATCTTCGTTTATGTTTATAACTAAAACCAAACTTACAAATGTTCAAAATCATACAATTAAATTCGACTCTAATAATCTCAAATATTCCACTACAATTAAATTCCTTGGACTATATTTAGATGAAACTCTTTCTTTCAGTAAACATATAGAAAATTTGAGATGTCACCTATCATCACCTATGGTTGGAATTTTATTCAGGATTCGAGACTATCTTCCTTTGAAATATTTGAAAAACATTTATTTTTGTCTTCTTTATTCAAAATTACAATACCTTATATCAGTCTGGGAAACTGCAAATCAAAATATTATAAAAACCATTGCAAGTAATACAAAACAGAATAATAAAATGTATATTCAGATACCAGTACCTCGAACCGTCAGTAAACTTGTATAAACCTAATAAATTACTCAATATCGGAAATTTATATAATTTCAAAATCTGCTGTTTAATCCACTCTATAAAAAATTCTGCTAAACATTCTAACCTCACATTCACACAAATTGACTATATCCATGACTATAATACTCATCACTGTAAAAACGTATGTACTATTCCGATAAAATCAAACTTTGGTTGTAATTCAATATTTTATCAAGGCAAAATGACATACAATTTAATTCCTGATTACTTGAAAAATATGCGTTTTAATAGTCTTTTCACGATTCATTTGAAAAAGTATTGGATCTCGCGATAATTTATTCATTTTATTCTGCAAAACATAATATACAAAATTATAATAAGAGAAATATAACGTATTTTATTGATTATCCCTTAATTGTATTGATAAAATAATTCATACACTTGTTTTAAAAAATATATGTTATTTATTTTGTATTATTGTATCCCTAATATAAATAATTGTATTATTTCTTGGGATGAATAAAGTTGTTAGAATGTTAATTTCGTTGTAACTTTTGCAATTTCTGTCATCAATTCGTTTCATTTTATTGTAGATATAATCATAGAAAAGTGGTTGTACTGAGGTAGAATTGGAGTATTCTAAATAGTTTTTTGGCCATGGCGAGGGATATACAAATAACTTTATAATTTTGATTTTGCTTCTTTCAATTTCTATTTTTATCAATAATGACTCCTAGATTTTTGAAAGTATCCACCACTTCAATTGAACTATTGTGAATTTTCATTTCACATTTGTTTCCCTTACACTTTTTATAGTCCTTGCCATTTCTTATCAACATTGGTTTTTTTTTATCTTTAGTTGGTTGTCACAACACCATCTGTATGTTTTCATTGATTTTGTTTACTATTTGATCAGATTTTGAAAAAAATTATTTTTAAGGCAAAGGCACTAAAAAAGAAAAAAATTCTTTAATTACTTGACCTGGGTTATTCTGTGAGTAGCAGATTCAAAATCTTGCCGTGGCCGCGCAAGGATACTTATTTTATATTCGCGGAAGCTTGTTTAATTTTTTTTATCATTTTTATTCAATTATTTTTAGTCTTTCATGAAATCCGTCATCTTATTGAATTCTGAAAAAATTGATATTATCTCCGACCCCAAAAAACCCAAACCAATTTTGAATGGAATCGGGCCATAATAACAAAACAAGTCGCCATATTGGAACAGCCATCTTGAATTTATGAATTTTATTTAAAAAAATCTGTCGCCGAAAAACCAATTTTGAATAGAATCGAACTATAATCACAAAACTCGTCCGCATTATTGAAGCCGCCATTTTGTTTTTTCTCTAGCAAAAATTCCATAATACATTGTCATCGGAATTATGAACACCTGCCAAATTTCACGTTAATCGTTCTGGGGCCATTGTTATTTTTGATTTATGTAAAAATGACTTCAGCAATTTTATGTCACCAAATAAATGTGTTATTTTCGCAGATGACACTTCCTTAGTGTCAACTGTCACAAATTTGAAAACGTTAGGGGGAAACAAAGATAAAACACTCAAACTGGCTTCTCGTTGGTTCACAGTAAATAAGTTGAAATTAAATGAAGAGGAGACCAAGGAAATTGTATTCTCGAGGACAATAATGGAAAGTTACTTGACGTATTTCTTGATGCGAACTTATCCTGGTCAACTCATATTAATGTTTTGAATAGAAAACTCACTAAGAGCATTTTTGCCCTTAGAGAACAACTAAAAAAAGCAGTGGACCTCGATGCTTTAAAAAGTGCATATTTCGCCATGTTGCACTGTCTTATAAATTACGGCATAAATCTATGGGGTAATTCAGTACATTCCATCAAAATATTCAGGCAACAGAAAAAGGCTCTGAGAATAATGAGGAACGCTGAGTACAGAGCACAATGTAAATCACTCTTTAAAGACATGGGAATTCTACCTTTACCTTCTCTTTTTGTCTACCACGGTTGGTTGGTTGGTTGGTTGGTTGAAGGCTGACGAGCCAGAGACAGGGTTGGCACTTAGCTTCCCTTGACACTGCGACCAGCTGGGGTCTATTGTATCACTCTGTCGTCAGTGGTTCTGTGTCGCCTACTACTTAGGGCGTCACAGTCGAAGATAATATGAGAGGCTGTTTCCTCCTCTTCATCACACAGCCTACACTCCACGGTTTCCCTGCGTACTCCCATGGTGTTTAGGTGTTTTCTTAGGCCGCAGTGTCCAGTCAACAGACCTATTATTATACGAGCCTTCGTTCTGTTCAGGTTCAGAAGGTCAGCCGTCAGGGTCGGTTTGGATGCCCTAACATGACTGTGCTGTGTATTTGCCCGACAGTTTGATCCCAATATTGTTGGTGTCTTCTTTTTATCCACTCGTCGATCAGGGTCCTGCATCGGTTTTGCTAATCCGTGTGCAGGTTCTGGCCCTGTGAATAGCGTTTCAGATGCTTGTCTAGCTAGCTGGTCCGCTTTGACGTTGCCTTCAATGCCTCTATGACCTGGCACCCACATCAAGGTGACCTTGTTGTGTTTTGCCAGCTCGATGAGGTTCTGGAGGCAGTCCCAGACCAGTTTGGACTTTATCTGTGTAGAGTTGAGTGCTTTGATAGCACTTTGACAGTCAGAATGTAGATGTGTTTTTTCCTATAACCACTTTCTAGATTCTTCTGAATGCATACCATGATAGCATGTGTTTCAGCTTGGAATATCGTGGAGCATTTACCAAGTGGTATTATGTAATCCCTTCTTGGCCTTACCCCATGTATTCCTGCTCCCGTTCCTTCAACTGTCTTTGAACCGTCTGTATACCAGACTATGTCCGCAGTTGATTGTGATTCTATACTCGAGGGCCCATCCAGATCCATCAATTCGTGTTTGAATGGTTTTCGAATGAGTATAGGGGTTGCATGTAATCTGAAATCATTTCGAGTTCTTCGATGTTGATTACATGAGTGATTCTGGTATGTCCAGTTGTTCGGATTCTACAGTTTTTTGTTTATTTAAGTCTGTATGCACTCATCCTGGCCTCTCCAATGACATGGAAGGCAAGGGGTTCGAGGTTTAGGATGATTTCCATCTCAGCTATTGGAGTACTACTCATTGCACCGTGGATACAGAGAAAGGCAAGCCTCTGGATTTTCCCAAGGTTGGTTTTGCCTGTCTTTGATTTGTTTTAGCCACCATAAGAGTGAGCCATAAGTTATTCTTGGTCTTATTACCGCTGTGTAAAGCCAGTGCATGGCTTTCGGTTTAACCCAGGTTTTCCAAAAGCTCTCCTGACATCATGAAAGTTATCTTGCTTTTGTTGGTTACATGTTGAAGATGCGGGTTCCAGGTTAGTTTCTTGTCAAGAATCAGCCCTAGATATTTCACCTGCTCTACTACTTGTAATGTTTCACCGAATAGTCTGGGAGGTATGAGATCTCCCATGTTTCTTCTCGGGTGAAGGGAATTAGTGTTGTTTTGTTCGGATTTGCCCTTAGGCTCTCTCTGTTACACCATTCCTCTACTGTCCTCAGTGCATTTTGCATTAGCTCTGAGGTTGTTCGAGTATTCTTTCCCTTGATGAGGATGACCAAGTCATCTGCATACCCTTGAGAGTAATACCCTTGGTTATTCAGAGAAATTAGCAGTTCATCTACAACCATGTCCCACAGAAGGGGGGAGAGTATGCCCCCCTGTGGGGTACCTCTGGAAATTTCAAACTGCTCTGTTTCCTCGAACATGTTAGCTTGGACCAGTCTATTGTGAAGCATTGAGTGTATCCACCTGCAGGTGGTTTCGTCAATGCCTCTTCGAGTGGCCGCAGAGACCATACTTTCAAAGGAGGTGTTGTCGAAGGCTCCTTCGATGTCTAGAAAAGTGAATAGTGCAATTTCTTTGTTTGCTAGAGACTCTTCAAAGCCTTGAAACAAGCTGATGAAGTGCTGTCTCGCATGATTTTCCTGTTAGATAGGCATGTTGGTTTTGATGTAAAGGCCGTTCTACAAGAGCGGATTCCCTTATGTCTCTATCTATCAGTTTTTCTAAGCCTTTCAGAAGAAATGACGATAGGCTTATTGGTCTGTATGCCTTTGCCTGGTCATATGAGTCTCGTCCAGGTTTTGGAATAAAGACCACGTTTACAGTTTTCCAGGTTTGAGGTAGCCATCCCAATGCTAGGCTCAGCACAGTCTGCACAGTTCTGGTGCTAGATATTCAACTCCGCTCTGAAGTAGTATGGGAAATACTCCATCTGGGCCCGGAGACTTGTAAGGCTTGAAGGAGTTTAATGCCCACACTACTTTTGAATGAGTTACCGTTCGTTTAGCCACTTCCCAGTCTGCCCTTTTTGCCCTCAAATGAAGGTTTGCAGGGATTTCATATCTGGGATTTTGATTTGTGGTGACAGTGGATCCTGGGAAGTGTGTATGGAGCAAGAGTTCCATAGTTTCCTTCTCAGTGTTGGTGTGGTTGCTGTTGGGTTTTTTGAGAGTCCCCAACGGATTGATGGGGTCTTTGGAAAGGATGCGGTGGAGTCTTGCTCTTTCTGAGGTTTGTTCTATGTCCTCACAGAACTTCCTCCATGACTTTCTTTGTTCCCCTCTGATTTTTTTTTTCGTTTTTTTTTCGTCTTCCACACTGTTCTTGAAATCCATAAAAACATATAACATTTTTCTAAACATCTGGATGTTCACCATTATCATACAAGAAATGCTGAGCTGCTCATTCAACCTCGTTACAGATTGTCAAAGTCTCAGAAAAACTCCCTGAATATAAATATATATATATATATATATATATATATATATATATATAT
This sequence comes from Gonioctena quinquepunctata, assembly GCA_018342105.1. Lineage (NCBI taxonomy): Eukaryota > Metazoa > Arthropoda > Insecta > Coleoptera > Chrysomelidae > Gonioctena > Gonioctena quinquepunctata. The sequence continues at coordinate 47,946 of JAFIRS010000872.1, forward strand.
ATATATATACCTGAAGATATTAAATCACTCAATCACAAGTCGTTTAAACTTAAAATAAAATAATTTTTTGTTGAAAAACTTTTTAATAACATTGAGGAATATATTAACTCAGATTTCTCAATAATGTAATTTTTGTCACCTTGCCAGGGTTGATATAATAGTATTGTGTTACTTAAACATATACTTGTTACTAATTTTATGCAGAGAATGTTTTCCACTTTCAATCTGTTATGTTTGCAAACGATGTTATATAGTTTTAATATTTTTAATTGTACTTTTAATATTTTTGTTTGTGTTTTTCTATTTTTTATTTTATCATCATTTTTATAGTACGCATGACTTGCAGCAAACATGTAAATGTAAAGTTGTGCAATAAACCTATCTATCTATATATTTACATCATAAGAGACCAAGGGGAACACCCTGCTCGTTTATCATGTAGAATATTGTTCATTTTAAGTTTTTGTCTTTGGTTCTCCAGATAATCAACCGGCCATGCTAATGCATCACCATCGATACTAATGCTTTCTCATTGTCTCATCAACCTACCCCTGTCCACAATTTCAAAGGCTCTTTGAAGGTCAAGAAAAACAACTCCTGTCATTGAATTTTTACGTGAATTGTTTCTGAAATCATCAAGGACCCCGCTGTAAAGCTGTCTCACAATATATTAGATGTATATCTAAATTTCTTTCTATAATTAGCACATTTTACTTAGTCTATCTTAGTTTTTAACATTAACATTCTAAAATTCTGAGTTGTTGTTCATAATAAGCCCTTAGCTGTCGAAAATTGTTCTACACAGGCAGGAGGCAAAGGCAAACTTTTGACAGTTCATTTGGGGAAAGAAATGTATACTTTTTTTTCTAATGAAAGATGCATCTGTTGAGAAAACACAATTATTATAACATATTCTTCATTTTCAAGCACAGTGAACAAATACAGAAAAGATTTCTGCAACCATGTGAAAGTTTTCTAATGGGAAAATTACTGTAATAAAATCAATTGCAATTTCAGGTGGACTTCCACGAGCGTGGTCAACTCCCTGCCTGGGCCCTTGCGTCAGATCCTGCCTCAAGCCGCCTCTGTTGCAACAGGCGGCTTTCGACGATCTCGTATTCAAGGTAGATGTAATGCGGAACGTGGCTTCCAAACACATACAGAGTGAAGGGGCCGAAGACAAGATTACAGAGTCGCATAAGTGGGGCAGTTTGCCTGTACTCAATCTTACAGATAAAGAGGTTATGAAGAGTAATGACGAAGGTGAAGAGGAGCATAACGGGGAAGATGAAGGTTTGCAGGAGGTTAGTTAAATATCAGTTTTGGGATGTGCTTTGAAGGAAGTTTGCGTAGATTTAACTGAAAACTACATTAATTTTTCATAGGTCTCTTTTCATGAATTGCATTCCCTTCTCAAGAGTTGCCTTATAAGAAAATATGCATGTGTTAGCCACCCTTGCAGATCTAGATCTGCAACATTTGTTTACAATCGAACCAAAATTTCTATAAAATCGAATGCCAGAGTCTCTTGCAATCCATACGGGCTCATTTGAATACATGCCTTACTTTTCTTCTTATATGTGTATAAAATTTGCGTCACTATCTCATTTTTTTTAGCACGATTTCATTACTTGACCACTTGAGGGGGCCCGTCAAGTAAAATTGTAAATTGCTCTGTAAATGGGAAACTGTTGGGCAATAAACGCTATTATTATTATAAATCAAATACCCGAAAAATATTGATTGTGTGTTTAACCATAAACTGTTTATTTCGAAAGAGTCCTAAAAATATACAGTGTATTACTAATTTTTTCAGCACCCTTGTGATTCATTAATTATCATTTTGTAGGTTGCCGGTAAACTGGAAATAAGGGTAGTGCCAAAAGAGCAAGTGAGCAAAGAAAATTCTCCCCGGCCTCAAACCGTTTCGCCGTTGAATGCCTTGTTGCAGAACGGTCATTCCGAACCGACGGTTGAAACGCAAACGAAAGATTCTCCTCAAAAACCGAAAATGGAGCGAACCAAGAGCATACTGAAGCAAAGCAGCAAAGAAAAGGCGGACGCTGTAGAGTTGGCGAGTCCGAAACGCGAAAACATAACTTTTGCAGTAGAACCGGTAGAAGTGGAGACTAAAGATGTAGCTGTAGGATTAGATAATGAACCGCAAGACATAAGGGAAAGTGAAAAGAAGATAAACGAGACTGATCAGGAGACGCAGTGCAACATAAAGTGTCTGATGAAGAAGAGTGTAGGTGTTGAGAGTTGCAGTGCTGTCGAGGTGAATCCTGTGGAAATTGCCAAAAATAGTGATGCCCTAATTAGTAAGTAAATTGTAATATAATAGAAAAAGGTTAATTCGGGTTTCAAAAAAAAATTTCAAATTTATTTTATTTTTTAATTGCTCTATTTGATAACGATGATGGAATTGAAAATCCTTTTATTTCCTGTGATGAATGTACAATATATGACTTCCATATATTGTGTGATGATATATTCAATAGCGAATACAAAAAATATCTCAGAATATTATTTTGTGGTTTGTAAAACATGTTGAAACAACATTAAAAAACCCAATGATGAATATCGCTTCTTCGCCAAAAAAAATCTCATTTGATGAAAAATATAATACTTTTGCTACAAGGAGTATCCTAAGTGAAGGACAAAGCAGAGAGCAACAACAAAAATTATAATGTACCCCCATAAAACTTCACAGATGGAAAGCTATCATCAATACCTTCTCAAATAAGACCACAGACCATTTTGATTAAACCAAAAGATCCTAATAAGTCCCCAATAGTCCAAAAAAAGCAATAGCGCGAAAATATTTCCACTAGGCTAGGCTATGTAGTAAAAAGTACAAATAACGATAACAGATAAATTGATGGATTTCGCAATAAAAGTATTAAGAGATCATTTCCATGACCAAACAAAGAAAACCACCAATTACAATTAGTACAAATAAATTACACTTATAATGAAGAATTGATGAAAGAGTTACCTCTTCATCGATGAAAAACATATTGAAATCCTGACAATCTAAATACTCTAAAAACGGATCATATATGGCAAAATAAATGGAAAAATACCCAAAAAAATTGTTACGAGGGTGGACGAAAAAATTCCAACCCAACAAACATACATTTGACTTTTTTTTTTCAAATTTAATTTTCTAAATAGTCTCCTTGTAAGTCTACACACTTCTCCCAGCGATGCTCCCATCTCTTTAACCCGTTCAAGTAGTCCTCGGCGTTTTTCCATAGTGTGAATTATCAACAATCTGTACTCCTAATCTCATTCACAGCACAATGTAAATATTTACATTTAATAACAATTGAATCTATTGTTGACATTTTTTATCTCTTTATCTCACTAATGTTTGAATTAGAACGAATTAGAAAGTGAAATATTGGAAGTTTGGATTCTAAAACTATGTTTATTTGAGTTGACTGATTCGTTCCTTCAAGGTGCACACACAGTGGACAGGAAGAGGCCGGAGACCGAATCAAGTAGTACGGAAACCGACCAAAAACTGTCCAAAGGCAAATCACAGCAGGATAACCTGGAGAGAAACAGAAAAAAATTTCATCGCAAATCCAGCTTGAACTTTGAGCCAGGTGACTCGTTGAGCAATTCCCAAAAAGCACTTTCCAAACCTCTGGAGGCTGTGAAAAACAACTTGGTCGACTCGAAATCGGACAGCAGTTCGAGTATGAACTGCAAGGTGAACAAAAATGACGAGGATAGGGGATTGGGAGATAGGTGCCATCTGAACGTGAATAAGGCCGATGGAAAAGAGAGGGTGCGGTGTTCGCCTTCTGTCGATTTGAGTACCAACCCGAACGTTACGTTCGTATCCACAACTAGCATTCCAGAATTGAAGTGAGTTTCTCCTCATTTTATTTATATACATGGTATTTATTAATATATTCTTCTTAGTACAGAATAATAAAAATTCCAAGTGATACATAGGTAAAAAGACATTAAAACAACAACAAAATTATATAACTAAAACACGACAAAGTGAAATAGATCGTTTCGGCAATAATCACCTATATAAAAGTAAAAAAATTACAAAGTTTCAAAACTCACCGAAAAAAATGGCACCATTACGGTCCTGGTATGTTTACAGAAACTGTTCAAAAATGAAATCTCTTTGTTCACGAATAACGTGAATGCATTTTCAACTTATCTGAGTTCTTCCAGAATATTCATTTTTCCATCGCGATACCATAGAAAAAATCACATGGATTCAGGTCCGGGGAGCATGGATGCCAATGAATTGGTCCGCAATGCCCCTTCAGCTTTTCGGAAACACAATATTTAAATATTCCTGTTTATTTCATCTGCCAATTTCGAATGACCCCACAGAAAAAATCACAAGGATTCAGCTCCAGGGAGCGTGCAGGCCAATTAAGGTAGTTCCGCCACGAGACAGTTGAATTAGGAAATTATTAAAATTTGGCATAAGTATTGTTTAACATGTGAACAACACCTCTATAAAATTTTTACAAGTTTCACCATCCCGAACCCGAGATATATATAATTGAAGTTGACTCAATTAACACGTAACATATGGACCATGCATAGGCAAACATCTCATTATTGATTCTACCGTTAGTACTAAAATTAAGAAGTTCATGAAAAACGAGGAGGAGCTAGAGCAGGATATCACAGATATTGTGAAAAAAAATCAAAGTGATTGACCATCTAGTTTGACAGATATACTCAAAACTACTCTCGTTATTCAAAATAGTCCACGGGGAAGCGCACAGCCTAAAGGGGGGGGTCGTAGAGAAATACGGATTGTGCCAGGGGACTTTTTAAAGAAGGACGGGGGACCATTTGAGGGTCCGAACGGGAAAAAAAACTCCTTCTCCTAGTTGACCCCATCGATTTTAACGATACCTCACCTTCCTCACAAAAAAAAAAAGTTCAAAAAGAGTACTACAAAAAAGTCCATTGAAGTTTTATCGAAAAACGATAATTTTTTCCCATGACGTATGATTCCTAGTGAGGGGGGTCTGGAAATTTATTTTTTGCTGCGCTTTTCGAGGAAATCAATTTTTTTGTCGTCGACTTTCTATAACGAAGAAATTTTTTAGAGTCGATTGGGGGGGCAAGTGCCCCCTTTCAAAAAAAAGTTTATTTTGCGTTTTAAATCGAAAAGTCGATTCCGTCGAAAATAATTTCCCAATTCAACTGTCTCGTGGCGGAACTACCTCAATCCTTTTTTTTTCAATTGCTTCAACAAATTTCTTGAAAAGAACTATAGTGATAATTTTTTATTTGCTGTATGGACTTGGAGCACCTTTGTAAGTAGCGCCGCAGTGGCAGAATCGGGCGAATTATTCCAGATAGCGCAAATCATCCGTATTTGCCCCATTGACAAATAGAGTGTTTTTAAAGTGCAACAGTCTAAATTTGTTTGTTACAAACGTGAAAACTGCGGTTGCGTTGTGATTTGGCATGTATAAGCTTTGAATTAAAGTGAGCCCCTGTTTCGGAAATTGCCTAATGAATAAAATGCAGATTCTCATAATTACTGTCAACAAAAACAATAATATCGGAATATGGGCGTTTGGCAAGAAAGTACATTCTGAGTTTCCATTTAATTTGAAATTGGAAGATTACGAAGGCGTATAAGGGCCAACAACAAAATATTTTTTTAAAAAGGAATTTTTAAAAAAAAAAAAAGGTTTATTAAAAAAATTAAAAGTTTAATTTTTTTTAAAAAAAAAAATAAAAAAAAAAAAAAAAGATAGATTAGAACAAAATAAATCAACTAATTATTGTTACAGCTTTTGAAGTAAAAGTGCTTTAATTTTATTTTTGAAATTACTAAGATTATCTGCAAAGACGTCAGTAGGAGAACAAATTTCATTGTACCTTTTGCATACAGTGTGTATTGGTGATTTGGTGAATAGATTTGTTCTATATGATTGTAGGTAGAAGCATGACTCTTTTCTGCTACTCTGGTGAAGCGTGGAAATCAAGTTTGTACAGAATATCAGGACAGTCTATCAAACCGTGTATAATTCTAAATATAAAAATACATGAATAATATATTCTCCTATTTTCTAAAGATAGGAAAGAGAACCTATCGAGAAGTATTTTGTTGCAGCAACCTTGCTGGGGGTAAACACCGTCTAATTTGAATATCATATATTTCATAAATTTTCTTTGGCACAATTCGACAGCTTGTATTTGCACGTTATATATTGGGGCCCATATTAGAGATCCATACTCCAGTCTTGATCTTACAAATGAGTTGAAGAGTTTAGTAAAGCAATCAATATTTTGAAAATCATTGCAGGTCCGAAATATTAATCCTAGCATTCTTTTGGCTTGTAAAGTGATTTTATTTATGTGCTTAGGGTCGAACCAGATACCCAAATCTTTGGTTTCTGAACATTGAGTCAGGATATGATTGTTTATTTGGTAAGGATAAAGAGTAATATTTGCTTTTAGACTGAAGATCATGTATTTACATTTCTGTATGTTCAGAGGTAGCTTATTAACTTTGCACCAATTGTATAGGGAATCAATGTCATTCTGAAGTACTAGACAGTCGTCCAATGAAGAAATGGGTCGAAATAATTTCAAGTCGTCTGCGAATAACGTTACGGAGCTAGAAAATTCTTCACATATATCATTTATGAATATGGAAAAAAGGAGTGGGGCTAATACACTTCCCTGGGGTGCACCGCTTGATGCTGTGAAGGTGAATGATTTGTGACCTCGATGTTCAACATATAATTTTCTGTCTGTGAGGTAGGAATCAAAAAATGACAAGAGTGGTTCGTCTAGACCGAATACATCCAGCTTGTTCAGTAATATTTTGTGATTAATTTTGTCAAATTTTGAAGTGACAATTGTCACTTTGAAGTGACAATTGTCACTTTGAACTGACAATTGTCACTTCTAACTGACAATTGTCACTTTGAAGTGACAATTGTCACTTTGAACTGACAATTGTCACTTTGAACTGACAATTGTCACTTCGAACTGACAATTGTCACTTCAACTGACAATTGTCACTTCGAATGAAATTGTTCTCTGAACAATTGTATGGGTTTTCTCAGAATAAGTTTCTTTTGAAGTGTTATTTACATGTAGTGTTGCCATTTTTATTGATGATCAGTATGCCCATAAATTGACTGAAAAACAATATTATTTTAGCAGTTGGCATCAAATGTCCTTTTTGAGTGACAATTGTCACTTCAAAGTGACAATTGTCAGGTCAAAGTGACAATTGTCAGTTCATAGTGACAATTGTCAGTTCGAAGTGACAATTGTCAGTTAAGGACAATTGTCAGTTCGAAGTGACAATTGTCAGTTCAAAGTGACAAATGCCACTTCAAAGTGACAATTCCTAATATTTTAAAAAATATATTGTTGTTGGCCCTTATACGCCTTCGTAGAAGATATATCAAATCTTGAACTTTGATAAATTGATCCTATTGAGACAAATACAAATTATTGAAAAGAATTATTATTGACAATATTTCGCATTAATGGGGAAAAACGCCTACATTAAATTTTCGCTCTAGAGAAAAAAGATCTATTGCCAATGGACTCAGCCCAGGAATGGATGATCAGTCGGTATATTTCGACGCCACTGAAAATCCTACACTAAAAGACAAACGCCAGGAGCAGGACGATGAGGACAGCGGAGTTGATAATGCCAGCCAAATATTAAGGGAAACTTCCGTAAGTACACTTCTGGTTTGTAGACATTGATCTTACAAGATTCACATTTCTCTCGAAAGAGTTTAGTTATAAATGTAAAAAAAGAACACTGATTTCAAAATGTCACTGCGAAAGAAATGTTTCTAACATTTTTCCATATTTGCAAAGTGAGATTGCTTCTAGAAAATGTGTTTCCCAATTCTTCCGGTCTTTCTGATGATCGTGGAAGTGCGAAATAGATTTTCGTCGACAAAAATGTATTGAAGACCTAGTGAATGCGATGCTACTCTTGCATCAATGTTACAAATGGTTTCTGGCGAGTGATCCTTCTTGGAAAACATTTCTCTTTGTCTCATTCATTTATATGAGTTCTTAATTAAGACTGGAATTTAAAATCAAATAACAATCTGAATGGGGCACCGGTGGCTGACGAGAGTCTTGAATGGGTGATCACCTGTCAAGGAAGGTGCACGTTAAAAATGCCCTAACAACTGTAGCGTAGTAGCATATTCGCAGCTGCAGGCGTCTTATCATTGAGCACGAGATAAGACGATGGATATGCCGTCCCCGAGTTCACAGATGTTGAGCTTGTTATAGAACCCTACCTCTGAAACAACAGAGGATTCGGCAAAATTTCCGGTTGGGGGGGTCTGCTCACCGCCGTTAGTGTTTAGTCCTGGTAGAAATAGGCCCACGTTTTAAATAAAGCAATAAAAAAAAACAATCTGAATAAAAATGCAAATTTTTTACTTTTAGATTTTTTCTTCAGAGTTAGGGTCCTTTTAAAATCTCCATGTAGTTCAATGTCCAGCATTGCTTGAGCCGGGGAAGTAGTTGTTTTCTGTTAGATATTCACAAAAAATAACTTAATTTTTATCGTGGATTTTTCAATTTACAGAAAAATCTTCCTATTCAATTGAGAATGTTTCCCTTTTCAACATTCTTAATTGTCTTCCAGTTCCCATAAAGCACACTAAAATGTCCACATACTTCTCTCAATCTCAGTTTTTCTTGGACCTTGCTTCCTAGTGGCGCACTTGTCCAGCTCTCCCTCTGTTACCTATTTGTTACAAGAGGCTTCGTCCTTTGGATGCAAACGTCTTGCTCTGGGCAATTATGCATCCATGTATTTTTTTTTTCCACGTCTCACAACTTTTTGTCCACATACTTGAACAAGTATAGGAAATTAAAGGATTATTGTGGGAATTTTCCTCCAAATTGTCCATAAATAATTCTGCCACTAAAGGACTCGGGGGATTACCCATTGTCCTTTATCAGAAGAATATAAATTATTGTTGAATTGAAAATAATTTTGAGTTAAACAAAAAGTAAGCAAATCTCTTATTTGATAATCGGATTGACATTATTCCGAATCAACAGATTCTTTACCAATATGATAGTTTCTTCTGGTGGAATACTCGTAAATATTTTTTGTATACTCTGTTGTTAATGTTTAAGTCACCTATGATCAGAGAATATTGATAAAGACTGGCTCTTGTGAAGATGTTTTCCTCAATTCTTGAAGTGGCCTAAAAATATATTTTTTCAGACTAGTCCCGCGCTGGATGGCAACCGACTGTCCAAGATTCCTGTTGCAGTTAGCGGCGGCCAAAGGTTAGCCAAATGCATGTCTTGGTCGGGAGACCTCACCCCAGGGTTGCGGAGGCGGAGACAAAATGAAAAATACGTAACTGACCCCGGTCAACTCAAACTCAGATTCAAAAGACATTCTAGCAGTGGTGAGTATCTTCGTTGAGATATTCGAAGGTTCTGAAATTAAATTCAACAGAAAACAACTGCTCCCCTGGCATATAACATTGAAAGCATAAATCCCTTTCTCAAATTCTTAAAAAAATCTACTTGAAAATATTTTGGAAAACCTTTTTCCAGTTGGATCAACCAAAATCTGAATTTTACTGTAAGAAATTTGGTTGCTTACTTGATTTGCAGGGGTAGAAAAACCAGTGTTGGATATTAACTGGATTTTTTCCCCAAAACAAAAAAACTGGAAAAAATAGTATCTATGTGTTTGTACAAATCTTGCAAGGAAATTTTCACCCATTTCTAGTTGTCCCATTAACGTGAAATTTGGCAGGTTTTCATAATTCCGAGATAAACAAGATGGCGGACGAGATTTGTGTTTATGGTTCGATTCTATTCAAAATTGGTGTGTGGGGGTTTTTGGGGTTGGAGATTATTAATTGTTTGTCAACATTCGTAAAATCAAGATGGAGGACGATATCTGTGATTATGGTCCGAATCTATTCAAATTTGAGATTTGGGGTTTTTGGGGTCGGAGATTTTGAAGTTTTTGTCAAAATTAAATTCAAGGAAGCGGCTCCAAGATGGTGTACGAGTTTTGTAATTATCATCCGATTCTATTCGAAATTGGCATGGGTTTTTGGGGTCAGAGATTATGAATTTATTGTCAAGATTCATGAATTCAAGATGGCAGATTCAAGATGGCGGACAAGTTTTGTAATTATGGTCCGATTGTATTCAAAATTGGCATGGGGTTTTTGGGGTCAGAGATTATGAATTTATTGTCAAGATTCATGAATTCAAGATGGCGGACAAGTTTTATAATTATGGTCCGATTGTATTCAAAATTGGCATGTGGGGGTTTTTGGAGTCTGAGATTAAAGGTTTTTTATTAATTATTTTATTTGTGAAATAATTGATAGACCTTGAAAAATTCTTTAAATTGATACAAATACATGTTATTTCAGTATAAACTTGAACTGAGAATTTTTATTGTTTTTGGTTGTTGCATCTGTAAATGGGTTTTGTTGGAAATGTAATGATCTTACATTTAAGTGAATTGAATTCCATCCAAATAATTTTCTTGAAACATTAAAAAATTAATATTATTTTTTATTATTGAGTGAAACAAAAACAAATAGAGACAATTGTCACATCAAATCACTGATTCAAAAAAGAATTTCTTTCTCAGTCCAACTCACAAAATACAAAAAAAAATTGCTAATTTGGCTGTTATTCAGAAAATTCAATTCATTTGATGAATCCCAAGGAACATAAGGAGATTAAATATAAATTATATTTACAATGGGAGACAGTTATATCTTGGCAGTACATGAAAAACTTTCAATGTCTATGGAAAAAATTATCAAGCAATCGTCTCAACCTTGCTGATATACAAAAATGTAATCAGAAGACATAATTTAACACTAAGGAATTTATGATGATGCATTTCAACTGTATCAGCCCGGTAATCAATTTTTACAATTTAAATTTTGTGTTTCATTTCATTAGCTGTTCAGAAAATAGCCAGGGAAGTAGTTTGCTGATTGATTTCTTCCCGAGTAAATATACCCTGTCTTGTTTTTTCTCTATGTAGCTTCTTCCTGGTCTTGAATAGAAATTTTTGTGTTGGGTGTAGGTTAAAGTTTGCGATGACTTCTTGAGGCACCTGCTAAAAATGTTTTTTCGACACTGGCACTGAAAATTGCTAATAATGACTTTTTTTATTTTTGAAAACGTTTCTATCAAGTGTGTGACTGAAATGATCTCAATACTATTTGTACAAAGGTCAAATCTATCCTGCCAAAATAAAATATTTTTATTGTTTAACAGGCTAGTTTTAAACCATGATAGTTATTAGAAGGGTTTAGACCAGGGCTGAAGCCTTTGAAAATGATAAAAAGTTAAAAAAATAATAGTAGGATGAAACGTTTTGGAAAAGGAAGAGAATATAACAAAAGTGAAAGGAAAAATAATTTACGGGCGATCTGAGGTCGGGAAGTGGAAGGGGGTGAGTTTTTAAGGGTAAAAAACGGTGTATCTCGATTTGCGGCAAAACTACAAGTCCTATGGAAAAAAGTTTAAATGCAAAGTTGTAGGTAATAAAAAGATCTACAACTTTTGTGCTGACACTTTTTTCACATAACCTCAAAATTTATGTGAAAAATTCAAATAACCAAGTTTTTTGTTTTTTATTTTTATTTTTTACAAAAAAAATTTTTTTTACGAAATTTGGTGAAAACTTACTTTTTTATGTCCCAAACACACTGTAATTTATTTTGATTTAAAATATTTATTTTTTCACCTTATTTTGACTTAATATCGAAAAAGCACCCTAATTTTCAATCTAAAATTCTCACGACAAAATATCAACTTTTTTAAAAAAGTCGGTGGGCTTTTTGTTCGTTGAAATCTCTACTTTCTGATGGTGTAAAAAAAAATATACATTACTATGGTAAATGTTCTCAGAAAATGCAACAAAACGAAAAAAACTCGAATCCGAAAATTTAATAAGGCATCTACAATATTTTGAGAAAGTTGTAGAATCCTCTTTAAATTATATGCTTGGATGCCTATTTATTGCTATTTTAAGATAACTTATATACCTGAGTGACCTATGGAATATGTTTGCCCATCAAAAGGTATTTCATATACACTGTGTCCGTAAAGTATGGAACAAATTCATTTTTAGCTAAACAGGTCATTTTAAGAAATACTCCTGAAACACGTCGATTTTTGATGTTAATTTACCGTATTTTAAAATAATAATGTAATATACAGGGTGAATTACGTTCGAGTAATGACGTCACCGTCATTTTTTTTTAATGGAACACCCCCATTTTGTCTCAATTTTCGGATTACTCTAGCTGAGCTGATTCCAAAAATGTATCACATGTTGATTCCAATTGGTACAGGGTGGACAAAAATACAATAGTTTTGTGTGTGCTCATAAAGTAACGCGTAACATTCTTTATTAGGTAAATTAACAATATTATCAAAAATACTTATTGTCTAGCGGACAGAATATGCTGGAATACATGACTTTATAAATGTTCGAACTGCAGCCCTTGCTGTATTTGACAGTAACCCAAACGGTGTACAAATTCTTGTTGAACCTTGTGTATGGTTTCTTGCGTAATATTGTTTATTTCTGTTCGAATTTTCTCTTGTACATCTGCAATATTTGCTGGTTTCGTTTTATAAATAACATTCTTCAGATGGCCCCACAGAAAATAATCCAAAGGATTTAAATCTGGTGACCTCGCTGGCCATTCAGTGGGTCCACGTCTACCAAGCCACCTGTTCGGAAAAATTTCATCTAGGTACCTTCTAACATCTACAGCATAATGTGGAGGTGCACCATCCCGTTGAAACCATAAACTTTCATCAAAACCTCCAGGATTACGACTGCTGGGAAACAAATTACCTAAAGTAGGTACGAGATACCCCTTAAAACCCAAGGTACGTTGCCCGTTTAAATTACCTTCGAAAAGTAGGGTCCGTGATTCGATTTCAGTACAATTCCAGCCCATACATTTACCTTTTGAGGGTATTGTGTATGATGCTCCGCATCCAGTGGGGTTTTCTTTGCCCATTATCTACAATTCTGACGGTTAACCTCACCATTTAACATGAAAGTGGACTCATCAGAAAAAATAATGTTTTGTATCAAGAGAGGGTCTCGGTGACATTTATCCATCATTTCTTCGAAAATTGAGTCTTCTATCGGGATCATCTTCGTTTAATTCTTGCACAAGTTTGATTTTATAAGGATGCCATTTTTCAAGCTTCAATAGTTTGTGTACCGTTGTTTTGCTAACACCGATATAGCGACTAACTTACTGAACAGAAGTTGCGCATCTTCTTCAAAACTCAGTAAAACATCTAATGCTGTATCAGCATTTGCAGGGACGACCTGATTTGCGTACATTTTCAACATTACCAATTTCTCGAAATTTCGTTTCAATCTTACTGACTGTTGAAGCGTTATAGGTCTTTCTGGATATTTATCATTAAACAAATTGCACACTTCCATCTGAGTTAGCGATCTGTCTCCATACCCAATCATCATAAGTATTTCAATTCTTTGTTTTACACTTAACTCCATTTCTACTTCCAATTAAATCTAAGCAATCATTCGAATATTCACGAATACCAAAAATATTGTAGTACTAAACTGTCACTGAACATCAATAAATTACTAAACAAATAATGACATTTCCCAAAAAAGTAAACGACTATGTTTTTATAAATAGATAAGAAATATTTTTTGTCATATTCTGTCTGCTAGACCACAAGTACCAAACATGTTTGGAAACAGCTCATCTTTATTACTCTAAACATCTAGCAAACTACGGGTGTGGTACATTTAAACCAATTGCGCTAGACAATAAGTATTTTTGATAATATTGTTAATTTACCTAATAAAGAATGTTTAGCGTTACTTTATGAGCACACACAAAACTATTGTATTTTTGTCCACCCTGTACCAATTGGAATCAACATGTGATACATTTTGGAATCAGCTCAGCTAGAGTAATGAATTCACCAAGTATATTAGATTATTTTTTAAAACAAAATTAAAAGGGGGTGTTCCATTTTAAAAAAATGACGGTGACGTCATTACTCGAACGTAATTCACCCTGTATATTAGATTATTATTTTAAAATACGGTAAATTAACATCAAAAATCGACGTGTTTCAGGATTATTTCTTAAAATTACCTGTTTAGCTAAAAATGAATTTGTTCCATACTTTACGGACACAGTGTAGAAGTGGGGAAGGGGCTAGGAGGGTCTGGGCCTTGCTACCTGTTATTTCTTTGCATTTTCTGAGAACATTTACCATAGTAATGTATATTTTTTTACACCATCAGAAAGTAGAGATTTCAACGAACAAAAAGCTCACAACTTTTTTGAAAAAGCTGATATTTTGATGGGAGAATTTTCGATTGAAAATTAGGGTGCTTTTTCGATATTAAGTCAAAATAAGGTAAAAAAATAAATATTTTAAATCAAAAAAATTACAGAGTGTTTGGAACATAAAAAGGTGAGTTTTCACCAAATTTCGTGAAAAAAAAAAATTTTTTGTAAAAGATAAAAATAAAAAACAAAAAACTTGGTTATTTGAATTTTTCACATAAATTTTGAGGTTATGTGAAAAAAGTGTACATACAAAAGTTGTAGATCTTTTTATTACCTACAACTTTGCTATTTAACTTTTTCCCATAGGACTTGTAGTGTTGCCGGAAATCGAGATAAACCGTTTTTTACCCTTAAAAGCTCACCCTCTTCCACTTCCCGACCTCAGATCGCCCGTAAATTATTTTTCCTTCCATTTTTGTTATGTTCTCTTCCTTTTTCAATGGGTTTCATCCTACTATTATTATTTTTTTTTTTTTCAAAAATTATCGACCCTGGTTTGGTTGTATTTAATTGGCTTACGAATTATTTGTCCAATAGAAAACAGTTTGTATGTGTGGGAGAAATTCACATGAAACTATGTGGTGTTCCACGAGGGTCTGTTCTTGGGCCGGTTCGTTTTCTCATTTATATAAATTCGTTGGCTAGTTTGGAGTTGAATGGAAAAATAAAGCTATTTGCTGATGATGCTACCATAATATATAGTGGATGTAATTTACAGGATATCAAAATTAGTATGATGAATAATCTAAGCAAAATTTCCATTTGGTGAAAATGTCATAAGCTAACATTGAATTATGAAAAATTATCTTTTATGTTTATAGTCAGGAAGAATACATCTATTGATTTGAGAGATCGTATCAAAGTAAATAATGAAAATATCAAATACTCCTCTACAATTAAATTTCTTGGGCTATTTATAGATGAAAATCTATCATGGTCGAAACATATTGAATAATTATTGCTCCAATAATTGGATTTTTTTACAAAATAAGAAATTATATACTTTTAAAAAATTTGAAATCAATATACTTTTATTTAGTGTTTTCAAAGCTTCAATATTTAATTTCAGTATAGGGATCAGTATTGTTTCTGAATTTTGTTTTTAAATTTTATAATGTTATATTATGCTATGTCTTAGTTTTAGGTAAGCTTTGTCGACAGAATTAATGTTCTATGACAATAAAGCATTTCTGATTCTGATTCAGCAACAAAATCTTTAATAAAACCATTGAAACTACTTCAGAATAAAGCTATAAAGTGCATATTCAAACTCAATTACAAAGAAGCAGTTAATTTATATAAATCAAGGAACTCACTTAATATTTATTCATTAAATAAACTCTAAATCTGTATATTCTTTCACCTAGTAAAAAATAATCTAAAATATTCGAATTTAGTTTTTTGAGTAAATAGTGATCAACACAATCATTCAACTAGACATTCAAACAATCTTACACCAATAAAAATAAAAACTAATATTGGCCAGCAATAATTTTTTTACAATGGTATAAAATTTTATAATGATTTACCGAATTCTCTAAAAAAATATGGCAAAATTAGATTCAAAAAAATACTTATTCTTCATTTTTTCATCATTGAATTAAAATTCTGATTTCATTGCTTATTCAAATATGTTTTTCCCTGTTATAAACATTTCTGTTTCTTGGGAAAAATAAAATATATAATTATTATGTTCAAAATTAAACAAACAGATTCGGAAATGAAATCGCAGATTATAGGACTATACAGGGTGTCCCTCTCGGGATTGTATATATGGTGTCAAAATATCACCAGTACTTCTTACAACTTTTTTCCTAAAATCCTTCCTTACTAAGTTACGGTTACAGGCCTCCAAAGTTTCAAAATGAAAAATGTTTTTCTTTGATAACTTTCCAAGTAAATATTGAAAATTAAGCAAATTTTGGTGATTGACGAAACAAATCAATTCGATGAGGTTTCATGCACGAGTCAGTTGGTTTGCTACAAAGTCAGGAACGGACTGCCCCCGATGGTCCACACCTTAAAACTTTGAAACGGCCCATTCAACAAAACAAAATTTCAGTTTCTCATTTTTCCTCAAAACTATTTCATTTCTTTTTCATAGATGTTTCTTAACATGAAAGAAATGAAACATGATTATTCACTGGATATTTTTAACCCATTCATGTTCAGTTGTTTTTGTAGTTTATTCGTTTGCTTTTTTGTAGTTTATTCGTTTGCTTTTTATACAGTGTATATTATTTTTCCCCTTTGAGTTTTTTCAGCTAAATTCATAATTCGTATTGAAGGTTTATCGCTCATTAAGTCTATTCTCAGTGAAACTGTGAATTTTCGTAAAGAATATATATTTCGAAATTACAAAAAGGATTGTGAGAACTCTCAGTGTGGGCTGTGTGGGCATTTGAAAGTTGTTACCGTCAACAAATCATAAAAATAAGAGAATACTCAAAACCCTGGTTCAATGAGAATATCTCCAATATGATATTCATATGATAATTATAATAAATTAGTTTAATTAAGTGTTGAGAAGCAAAAAAAATAATATTATAAACAAAAATTCACCAATGCTACTTATAAAATCAGATTGGAACTCATTAAATGAACTGTTATATAATAAATCAAGACGCTATGATAAAATTGCATATATCTTGAAAATTTAAAAAAAATTGGTAATCAACAAGAAATTTGTGAAGGGTTCAATGATTATTTCATTAATATTGGTCCTGAGTTGTCATCGGGTTTCATGGCCAAAAGAGAAATTTCAATTCAATAAAAAATTTCATCAATGTTTTTGAGACCCACTGAATCTCAGGAAGTAGAAGAAATAATCAGTGAACTTGATACAAGAAAGGCTCCGATACAAGAAAAATGGTAAAATCAGAAATTGCACCATTAATGAGTAAGTTAATAAATTTAACATTCTCAACAGGCTTAATACCTGACAATAAAAAAATTTACAAAGTTAAGCCAATTTTCAAAACAGGTAAAAAGGTCAAATGGGGAATTATAGACCAATCTCTATTCTTTCGGTACTTTTAAAAACTATGAAAAAGCAGTACATTGCAGATTATTGGAAAATAAAATGTATTATTTAATGGGCAATATGGGTTTCGAAAATCAAGTGATACTGAATCAGCTGTTCTAATCACTGAACTCCAACTAGATATATTCAGAGAAAAAATGTGGTATATTGTCATTGGATCTTTGAAAAGCATTTGATTCGGTAGATCACAAAATCCTATTGAGTACTTTGAATAGAATAGGTATTACAGGGCCTGTATATACGTTATTGTCAGGCAGAAAACAGTTTGTATGTATGAGAGAAAAGTAGAGTTCACAGAAAACTGTTTTATGTGGTGTTCCTCAAGGGTCCATTTTGGGACCAGTACTTTTTCTCTTATATGACTGGAATAATCCAAACAACAATAATATATACTAGCAGAAATTTACATAAGATCAAAAATAACATGATATATCAGTTTGGGGGGGGGGTCATTTTTTGCTCAAGCTATTGAAAACAAAATCATCAAGTCTATATTCAAACTTGACTATCGAGAACCAACAGTTAATTTATATAAACCAAGAAAACTTTTAGATATCCATTCATTATACAAAATGAGACTCTGCACCTTCATTCATTTCTTAAAAATAATATATAGCATTCTAATTTGGTATTCAAAACTAATAGTGAACAACACCAGAAGAACCAGATTTTCCATTAATCTAGCAATTACTAAAATAAAGACAAATGTTGGACAAAAATCAATTTATTACAATGGAATAAAATTTTACAATGATCTACCAGACCATTTTAAAACATGGCAAATTATGGTTCAAAATTCATTTAAAAAATAACTTTTGAATTTTTTTTTCTGATTCTTCTATACTCTCATGAGTAGATAGTGTTTTACTTTCTTGTTGTTTAGTATTTATATTCTCCCTTCCATAAACTTGTACGTCTCTTTGGAAATAAATAAATTGTTATTATTATTATATAATGGTGGATGCCGTCAAATAAAAGTACATTTTTATAAAAAATCATTGCTTTGCTCAATTTTACATACGAGTACTTTTATTCAGAAAATTGTCCAGGAAACCTTGTTTTATTGGAAAATATTGAAAAATATCAGTCATTTCAAAGTTTTGGTGTGTGGACCATCGAGAGCAGTATGTTCCTGACTTTGTCGCAAATCAACTGACTCAATCATGAAACCTCATCGAAGGAATCCATTTGTTTCGTTAATCACCAACATTTGGTCGATTTTCAATATTCACTTGAATAACATTACATTGTGAAGCCATACGAAACGATCCTGGAATGCAAATTCAAATACAGAAGGGATGTCTTCGTAGATTTTGAAAA
Source organism: Gonioctena quinquepunctata (assembly GCA_018342105.1). Lineage (NCBI taxonomy): Eukaryota > Metazoa > Arthropoda > Insecta > Coleoptera > Chrysomelidae > Gonioctena > Gonioctena quinquepunctata. The sequence continues at coordinate 66,684 of JAFIRS010000872.1, forward strand.
TGTATTGAGAGAGAAGGGGGTCATATCGAGCAGTTTTTGTAGTGGCTATGAGGCTATGAGTTTTGGTAGAGGTAGAAGTGATTGCACTTTAAAATTTGTAATGAAGATTTCACCCATTATTTCTATTATCATCAAAAATAAATCTTTTCAAATAATGGGGGACGTCTCAGGCTGGATTTCGTCGAATAAAAGAACATCGTTTCTTTGATCGACCCAACACACCAGTTCTTTTATTAAAAAAATTGCCCAGGAAACCTTGTTTTGTTGGAAAATATTGAAAAGTTTTGTGGTGAGGTCCATCGGGGGCAGTCTGTTCCTGACTTTGTAGCAAACCCACTGACTTGTGCATGAAACCTCATCTAAGGAATTCATTTGTTTAGTAAATCACCAAAATTTGCTTGATTTTCAATATTCTCTTGAAGAGTTATCGTAGAAATACATTTTTCATTTTGTAATTTCGGGGGCCCGTACCTTGATGAAGGATTTAAGGAAAAAAGTTATATGAAGTACTGGTGATATTTTGACCCTGTATATACTAATAATCTATTAAATGATTTTTTTTTATCACAGGTTGGTTATTTTAATAGAACTTCTCTACTTTCAAGACTTCCGTTTTTCATTGATCAATCAGGGCAATTTGAAGCTAACTCAAATCAAACTTACTAACTTTAGCCCCTTTCAGGTGTGACAGAATTTCTGAACGGCCTGATGAAAATAGTGCAGTGGATCCCAGAACGTTGTCTGTATGGTTTTTGTGTAATTTCAGGTCTGCGTGTAAGGGGCATCTCGACTTGTCTCATAGACGCCCCTGAAAGCTCCCCGGAATCGTCCGAGGGGCCCCCGCCCCCTCCACCATCGGGAGAGCCTCCGTCGGAGTCCCAAGTGCGTTGTCGTAGGTACAGACCTGTCACATAATAGACCAAACAATGCAACGAGTACATACTTGGCTTGTTGTGTATCAAAAATATTATGCGGTACTTGGTCATTTCGAATTCGGCGTTTCGTTGATGAGGGAATGTACCTCGTTTTATTACGCAGTACATTTTAAAATGTGATTTTCCTCTCAAGTTGTACACATATTTTTTGGCGATGCGTCAACTATTGATTCGAGAGCTCGGAGAATATTTTTTTTATATGGTTGTGTTTTTGGTTCACTTGTTGACAGAAGAAATATAAGAAACTTGTTAGGAAATTGACAAAAATAACACAACGAGTGAGAAGCGTTTTAGTTCTTGCACACGAATCAAATTTTGTATAATCTCGCGCTTTTTGGTGTAAAGCACTTTTTGTGTTATTCTTGTTAATTTTGTTTAAATATTTTGCTATAAACTTTGCTGAGAAAATGAAAATAAAAGAAAATTCTAGTCACAAGTACTGTTATTTTCATGAACTGGTTTAATTTTAAAAAAAATTAAAAGGAATAAAAATACTCTGTAAAATATTGATATTATTATTACAGATTGATAGCTACAAAAATTGTACTGTTATTAATTTTTAGACTGCTGAAAATTGTTTTTTATTTTATGTTTCTATGGATATTTTTTGTTTTATTATACTAGTGCTGTATTCATAAATTATTATAGTTATAAATGAAATTGAATAAAAATCTTTTATTTATGCTGGTTGTTGATTCAACATTATTCATAAAAATGTTTCAAGTCATCATCTCTTTTACCAAGAGTAGGTATGTGAAATATATAGTCCAATGATTTTTTTTTCATGCCCACACAGCAGTATATAAGACTAAGCAAATGGTGCAGCCAGTGGGAAAGCTATGTCACAATTTATTGCTAAAAATTGGCAATGCTCTCATTATCAGTCCACCTTATGTGTGTTGGAACCTGCAGGGAAAACAAAAATTGGGAATTCATTGAAAACTATCAACTTTCACCTGTCCCGATGTTTGTAATCAAATCTTACATGTTAAATCAAAATGGCGGCTTCAAGATGGCCGACGATCTCTGTGATTATGGTCCGATTCTATTCAAAATTGGTATGTGGGTGTTTTCGGGTCGGAAATGATGAATTTTTTGTCAAAATTCATAAATTCAAGATGGCGGACGAGTTTTGTGATTATGGTCCGATTCGAATCAAAATTGATATGTGGGGGTTTTTGGGGTCGGAGATTATGAATTTTTTGTCAAAATTCACAAATTGAAGATGGCGGACGAGTCTTGTGATTATGATCCGATTCGATTCAAAATTGGTATGTGGTGGTTTTCAGGCTCGGAGATTATGAATTTTTTGTCAAAATTCATAAATTCAAGATGGCGGACGAGTTTTGTAATTTTGATACAGTTCTATTCAAAATTGGTATTTGGAGTTTTCTGGGGTCGGAGATAATGAATTAAGTGTCAAAATTCAATTTAAAAGGGCGGCTCCAAGATAGTGTACGAATTTTGTGATTATGGACCGTTTCTATTCAAAATCGGTATGTCGGGGTTTTGGGGTCGGAGATTATGAATTTAGTCGAAGATTATTGATTTTTTGAAGATGGCAGCTCCAGGATGGCGGAAGAGTTAATCTTTAGATGATCTCCTCATTGAAGAACTAGATGGCTCAGAACTTACAGGAGAAAGGCCTCGTAATAATGATGCTTTAACAAAAATGCAAAGATTAAGGCGTACTCACTAGAAAACACAAAGTAATTGATAAAAAACCTTTCTAGAGACAATTTTATTCAAATACGCTAAAAAGTGAAAGATGCTTTGGATGTGTGATGTAGGTTATTCCGTGAGTTATAGATTCAAAAGCTTGTTGCTCTTGTATTTGAACTGAAAACTTCACCTGACAAGCTCTTGAATCTATACTCACGGAATACCTACGACACACATCCAAAACAATTGTTTTTTTACATTTTAGCATATTTGAATAAAAGCTCGTCTTCAAAAAGGTTTTTTATTAAATATTTTTTATGTAGATACACCTTTGAGAAGAACTCTCCCACGTAAGTTTGTATGTCTCTGAAAAACCCATCAAATATATATTGGGTGATCGCACAGTCTGTGGAAACTCCCCTATAATTTGATTGGGTGCTATAATACATTCAAAATACACATAATTTGAAGAGTCTTTTTCCAAATTATCTTCAGGGTGAATCGAAAGTAATATCAATATCGAATGGTATCCTGTAGTTTTGGTTACCTTCAATAATCTTTAATAGGCAACGTGCCGTCTGTGAGATTGCAGCCATTTTACCATGTTTTTTATTATCTGCTTTCGTGTCTGTCCGGTACAAATCTTGCAATCCATTTTAGACTTACTTTCCGATGAACTGGATCAATAAAATATATTTTTGTATTTCGTGCAAATAATGTATTTATCGCAAAGCACTTTCAACCTAGTAGGTCATCTTCAGTGCCTGCCTGAAAAGTAAGTGGGTTCGAAAACTTCAGGTAACACTTGTCAGGTTAGCACAAGAAGAAATCCATAAAATAACTACATTCACAATGTAAAACAAATTGAAATTGTTTATATCCAAGTTAAAAAGAGATAAAAATAAAATAAAGTAAAATAAGAAATAATAATTTTCAGAGTGTTTATAGAGCTGAGTAAATTAATGTAAAAAGTAAGAAGCTGTCAATCGAAATTTGGGATTTTATGTTGAGGTTTCCTCAATTTCAATTATATATACTTGTAAAATTGGTCCCTGTTATTGTTTATTAAATAAAAAATAAGCTACTGTTGACAAAAAATATGAAATTTTCGTCATTATTTGCCAAAAACGAAATTTAAAAAATGGCACTGAACACACCATTTTCCAGTTATGAAAACAAAAACATACTAGGACTGAATATAGCTATTATATCATCAACTTTCGTCAATTTGTCTGAACTATTCAGTATGTACATGTGCCTAACAACTAGTCAAAGTAAAATAAAAGATAAAAGTTACTTTTATTTTACTTCTTATTTTATTTTATTTCTGTATAAACTTGTTATGGGTTTGTGTAGTTTTAACAAAGAAAATAAAATATTTCCGATTTTTTCTATGGATAGTTGACTTGAATTTACATGGAGAAGAAAACTCACCATTAGAAAATATTCGTGTATATTATTTTATCTACGAATGGAAGGTTTTTGGCGGTATAAAATAGGTAATAAGTACTCAACCTACAAAGAAAGTTACGAACGCCAATGCAATGCATTTGTCATGAAGTTGACTGTTGACATAATGTGAAAATACCGCTAATTTTGAACTAAGCCAATCTCAAATTGTTATTTCAAAACTAACCAATGGCTATTCACTTTCCCAATAGCCAATCAGACTTTGGGTCTCAAAACGAGCGCATGCGCCTTAAAAAATCATCTAAATGAAAAGGCCTATTATCACAGTATATTTTCTACCCCAACAATATTGTGAAGAATCAATAGGGCTTTTCATTTAGATGATTTAAGGCGCATGCGCTCGTTTTGAGACCCAAAGTCTGATTGGCTATTGGGAAAGTGAATAGCAATTGGTTAGTTTTGAAATAATGTGAGATTGGCTTAGTTCAAAATTAGCGGATTTCACATTATGTCAACTTCATGACAGATGCACCTGCATACATTGGCGTTCGTAACTTCTTTGTAGGTTAATACATTACCTATTTTATACCGAAAAAAACCTTTCATTCGTAGATAAAATAATGTACACGAATATTTTCTAATGGTGAGTTCTCTTCTCCATGTAAATTCAAGTCAACTATCCATAGAAAAACTCGGAAACATTTTATTTCCTTTGAAAAAAAAACTTGCCGTCAATGCCGTTGGGTCTGACAGGTAAACAAAGTTAGTCATTTGTCATCTAAATGAAAAAGCCTATTCGTCCAAGTGTCGCTTATTAATGCATCAAACTAACGAACAATAGTATGATTCTTTTCATAATTTTATTTTTCTGGTGAAACAATGACTGAAGAAAAAGGGAAAAAAAAAGATTGGGATTCACATTTGAAGACAAAATAATTTTATTACACGAAGCGTGAAGTGGTTTCGCATAACTTGGGGTACTTGTCAAAATAAAGCTTGAACATAAGCATCCTGAACAGCGTTGCCAATTTCGTTTGATTCGTAACGCACTACGTCAGATATGTACCATTCATTTCAAATTCATTATATCAGTGCAGTCAGAAAACAGGACGCCGTCTGTCACTGTCACGTGTCACGTTATGGGGAACCCGAATGCTTTTATTTTAATTTTTCTTTGCCTCAGTTCGGTCCTCAGATATTATATTTTGTGAAAATAATTTCTCAAATCCCATTGTTTTTTCGAAGATTTAAAATTTAAAGGTGCTCCTTGAATCAAACTCGATTTGACCTTCACTTGATTAACTTCCCCCAAACACTAGCGCCAATTGTGGTTGTTTTAGGAATATCCATAGACGATACCATTTCTTACAACCCAAACATGAATTCAACTCACTTTCAATGTGATGTTTCAGGGGGGGATTGGCGCGTTGGGTTAGCGTCCGACTCATGATCGAAAGGTCGTGAGTTTGATTCTCGGCCAGGGCAGAAATTTTTCTATTTACTTTGAGAGAATTGAATGTTAAATTTCGTATCCGGGCCGAGGATGGTCCTCGACGATTCGGTGTTGCGTTCAAATAACAGTGCTGCTCCTAGGTGGCGTATGGAGAACAAGGCCTACCCAGAACACTGTGTGAATGATACATTCTATGTTTGTAATTGTCCCGCCGTCATAGACGTGCAAGCAAAAATTAATAAGGGATGCAGTATTGCTTAGAGCAAGACTATCTGCATCCCCTTGAAAACACCTCCCCTGTCTACGCCGGTTGAAGGCCGTATGGGAACGGTTTTTCCGCAGGGGGGGATGTCCATATTGCGCCATATTGGAAGCAGAGGACAATAAAATGAGAGAGAGAGAATGTGATGTTTCAGTATCAATAGAAAATTATAATAATAAAAATATTAGTACAACATATAAACGAAGGCAAATGAAATTATAGTTTACAGTTCGAAGCAACTATTGGTAAAAGTTTGAACTGTGTGAAGTAACGATGCATACGTCCATCAGAGGTGCTAGGAATACGTTTTTGGATATAATGAGGAAACTGGCGTTTTCAGTTTCAAATTATTGAAAACATTGACAATTTTTTCAATTCCTGTGTTTGTTGCTGAGGTTTCTAGATGGTAATCTTTATGTGCAAATCAAAATATTCTAGAAAAGGGGCACATGGGTGTTCCTCATTCCTGTTTCCTGTCAATCCTTTCATGTAACGTAACATATAAATGTAATTACCATTACATCAAAATACCATCATTACATCAAAATAATATATAATATTTTCTATGTCCATATTATTATCCATTCAAATAGAATTCCAGACGATGATTTGCCGGGAAAAAATGATCAGATATAACTTTCGGGATTTTTTCGGAAATTTTTCGAGAATTTTCGAGCCTTTGGTCGGGATTTTTCGTTGGCAACCCTGATCCTGAAAGAAGCTTGTTGCAATAACACCCTTTCGAAATGATTCCTGTTTCCTGTGCCAGCCCTCGAAGTGATCACAACTAGAAAACAGAGTGTGCAAGCTAGAAAGCAAAATCAGGAGAAGTCAGAAAGAAGCGAAGAAAACCAGGTGTGTGAACCTTACTAATTTCAATCAAATCCTTAATTTCATATTTCCTTTTTTATTGTTACCTCAAGTAAATCGAGGAGGCCTTTAAAATGGGAGATGACTCTGGGGGAGGTGAATCATCCCCTAAGAAATTAAATACAGGTTGGTTAGAAGAGGGATTAAATAATAATGATAGTAGAGATAGTACTGATATGGAAGTTTTACTTATAAATTCTGGAAATATTTCTACAATTTTAATAAAAAAATCTAACGAGAAAGATTCAAGGTCAAAAGATGATACAGAAGAATATAGAAAAACACGAAATTCGTTTTTATAATGAAACCTCAATGGGACCGTTCGTAGTTGTAGTTGAGGCAAATGAAAACTCTGATAGAGCTCATCCAGTATTGAAATGACCACTTTGGCCTTCCGCCCCTACCTAACTACCAATTTTTCTCGAAGATGCCCGAACCATTGTTTAACTGTGGCTATTAATAGAAATTCCATAGGCGTAGCAAATTATTTGGTATAGGCGAATCACGAGACGTAGTTTTTGGCGGTTTTTGTGATTATGGTCCGATTCGATTCAAAATTGGTATGTTGGGGTTTTCGGGGTCGGAGATTATGAATTTTTTGTCAAAATTCATGAATTCAAGATGGCGGACGAGTTTTGTGATTATGGTCCGATTCGATTCAAAATTGGTATGTGGGGGTTTTTGGAGTAGAAAATTATGAATTTTTTTTCAAAAATTCATAAATTTAAGATGGCGGCTTCAAGATAGAGGACAAACATTGTGATTATGGTCCAATTCGATTCAAAATTGGTATGTGGGGTTTTGGGGTGGAGTTTATATTTTTTGTCAAAATTTATAAATTCGAGATGGCGGCACCAAGATGAAGGACGAGTTTTCTGATTATGGTCATATTTCATTCAAAATTGGTATGTGTGTGTTGTAATAAAATTAATACTTCGACAAAAGTTGTCTACTTTCATGAATACTTTGTAAAAATCAAATACTTTGACAAGTTCTTACTTACCAACTAATCACTGCCCAATCAAATTAATTGGTACCTACTTTTATGAACACTTCGCGCGACAAGCTTTTTAAAACCAAATAATTCAACAAAAAAATAATTAAATCATTGTCAGCGATGACTTAAATTTATTTTAAACGTTTTAGTACACGGCTTAAATAAATAAATAAATAAAGCATTTATTGCCCAACAGAAACCATTTGCAAGGCAATTAAATATTATAGATACTAATTTACAAGATAGTATTAGTTTCTAACAAAACATAGAAGGGAATTGACGAGGAACAGTGCAAAGAATAAACATAAGGTATGAGATACAAAATAGTACATGCATGGTTTAACCCTAAATCACTATAAGTATATATATAAGTAAAGCTTGTCTTTAAAAAGTTTTTTATTCCTTATTTTTTTAAATCAAAATTAAAGAACTAAAAATGTCGGACAAATAATAACTATTGTGGTTTGTATTTTGATTAGATTTAATGTTGTGCCTACGGTCGGAGATTATGAACCTATAGATGTATATTTATCTATATATATATAGATAAATATAATATATATAAATTCATATATTCAAATAATTAAGAATAGAGGGATTAATAAAGTAGGAATAGAGTTTAATAATGGGAAAAGTGCAAATGATTTAATAATAAAAAAATATACCTTTCAATAATATATCTTCAAAGGGAATAGTCAGGGGGATAATTACCTCTTTTACAGGGGAATATATTTTGAAAATGATAAAATGCAACTTTAGAGTTATAAATGTGAAAAGAATGAATAACAAAGTAGTAACAGAAGGGGAGGAAGTACAATAAAACCTACAACTACTTTATTAGTTACTTTTGAGGGAGTAGGTAATCCTACCTAGATTCATAGACATTTGTTATATGAAATATAATGTTATCCCATATGTACCGCCGGTAACACAATGTTACTCATGCCTTTTATATGGACATACCAAAAAACAATGTAGGGGGAGGAAAAAATGTTTTAGTTGTTCAAAAATACATGAGGAAGAAGAAATGTACGATGCATGTCAAGTAATAAAATGTTATCATTGTAAAATGAATCATAAATCTAACAATAAAAATTGCAAAGAGTATGAGAGACAAAAATTAATCAGAGAAAAATGAGTATGGACAATTTGTCCTTTGTAGAGGTGGCACAGTCATTTCCAAAAGTAGATAAACTCACAACACAAAATAATAGGGATTTTCAAACTTTGGGAAATATGGAAGAGATAAATAGAGAAGATATAAGAGTTAGTCAAAGAAGATAAATCTTCCACGCAAATAAACAAAAAAGAACTTATGCAGAAACAACGAGAACAAAAAATGCTAATAAAGCAACTCCGACACAAATTGGGTATGATAGGAATATTGTAGATAATATATTATGGTATCCGGACAGAAGAATATCACAACCGGAACCGGGAGTAGTAATGAATTTTAATCGAAATCATAATGTAGCAAGTGGATCTAAAGAAAAAGATGCCAGACAAGTAGGTGGAAATATAAATAATAATAAAGAATATGTAAACAGAAACTGAGGAAAGCACCTCAAATGAAGTGGATGAAATGAATATTATTAGTCCTTTTATGATAACTTTACTAAGCTATCAGACAACGTTAAACCCAAGATCGTTGAATTGTTAAATAAATATAAATATCTAAGCATTTTCAACGATTTTGATAGATATGACGAGGAATATTAATGGGGAGTACAGAGCTAATTATAATTCAGTGGAATATTAGAAGTATATAAGAAAATAGATTAGAATTGATAAGAATATGGGCGAAAAAAATCCAGACATAGTAATAATTAATGAAACTTGGTTAAAAAAGAACAAATTCTTTTTTTAATTGATATAATAAGACACAACTCTCATCAGAAATACAATTAAATATACAGTAGTTATGACAAACGAGAAATTTTATGAAGTGGTGTGCCAGTTCATTGTCATCAAAACAAAAGACTTGAATATTGTCAACATTTATAATCCACCAAATAATAAAATTCCAGCTAACATAGTTGTACAATGCTCACATCAATTACAGGGGGATATCATAATAATGGGAGACTTAAATGCCCACCACATACATATATCAGGTAAAGTTAAAAAAATACCCAGAAATCCATGGTGATAACGAATGCGACCAAAAAATATTAGAAAGGAAAAAAATCATAAACACATTTAAATTAAACCCTTCACTGGAAAACTTTATTGAAGCAAAGAGAATAATAGCTAAAACTAAGAGATTTAAAAAAAACATATGTATGGAGAAGCTTAGATCATTCTCAAACATCCAACAAGATTCACAAATGAAGAATAAATTACCAGACGAAAAGACCGCGAAAACATTAATAGACAATATGGCAACATGTAATATAGATCCGGATTTTACAATTTATAATATAGAAGAGAACATAACAATCTTTACATGGAAAGAGTTAATCATGAGTTTGGATAATATAAAAAAAAAATTGCCCTGGGAAAAGATGAGATACCTTATTGTATGTATATAAACTCACCAGAAGAAGGGAAAATAATATTACTACAAATATATAATAATATTTTAAGAGGGGGAATCATACCCGGTACATGGTGGAAATACTTAATATTAGGAATACTTAAAGACAATAAAAACCCAAACGATCCGGGTAATTACAGACCTATCAGCATGTGGAATTAAAATTTTAGAAAAAATGTTGAAATACAGAGTGGAATGGTATATTGAAGATAATAAATATCTATCAAAATACCAAACCGGATTTAGAAGGGGACAAGGAACAATGGATAATCTGGGATATATTTAATAACAGCATTAGTGGTGTTTCTAGATATTAGAGGAGCTTATGATAATGTGAACATAAAAAAATTATACAGACATTTACAGGATATAGGGATTACAGAAGCTAACTTAATATATAGAATATTAGATAACAGAATTAATTATATTGTAGATATTAGCGGAAATATTCATGGTCCGAAAATTAGCTCTAAAGGATTACCTCAGGGATCTCCACTGAGTCCTGTTCTATTTAACATATATCTAACTTCTCTATTCAGAGTAATTCCGAATCATTCCAAATTATTAGCATATGCAGATGACTTAGTGGTTATCTCGAAAAGAGAATCTATAAAGGATATAGAAAACAATATAAATGAAACACTAAAAATCATATCAAAAATCATATCAAAATGGATGAATGAGCAGGAACTGGAATTATCTAAACATAAAACAGAAGCCATATGGTTTCGTACTAATCGGAATCAAGGTATTTTACCAGAAATAAAAATTAAAGGCACCCTCATTAAAATAAAAAATGAAGTCAAATATTTGGGAGTAAACATCACTCATAAGTTAAAGTGGGATAAACACATAGACAATTGCATTATTAAAGCTAATAAAGGAATAAATATCATCAAAAGCTTCTGTAGAGTGTATTGGGGTGCAGACCCAAAAACAATGTTGAAGGCATACAACGGGTTAGTCAAATCACATCTAGAATACGGGGCAATACTAATAATACCAACGTCAAATAAAAACCTAGAAAAATTAGAGAAGGTGCACAACCAGGAATTAAGAATAATTACAGGGACCATGAAATCTACTCCTATTAATTCAATTTTAGCTGAAACAGGGGAAACAACACTTGAAGTTAGAAGACAAATTTTAGCAGGAAATTTCATAATAAAAAAATTGGACTCTGAACAACCTATTATGTAGATAATAAAAACCTTAAAAATAATATATGATAATAAATTAGGATATTGGAAAAATAAAAGTAAACCGTATTTAATATCGGCTTTGGAAAATACCAACATATATGAAATATATATATATATATATATGAGAATGAATCCTTGCCCTGTAACAGTTTTAAATATGAAATTTATACTCACCAAGTGAAAATACTAGATACAAAACTAAAAAAAATTTAAACAAATAATAGAGCAAGTTTTCTTGAATTTATAAAACCTCTAGAAAATACTTACAACTTAATATATATACGGACGCTTCCATAAGAAACAACAAAGGAGGGATTGGAGTAGCAATTCCCCAATTAGATTATAAATTTTCTGCAAGGCTAAATGATTTCGCAAACATATGTGATGCAGAAATGATTGCCATTCACAAAGGAATAAACACGGAAAAAAAAAAAAAAAAAAAAAAATAAATAAAAATACGATTACAGCAAAATGTGATTACTTTGCATTAAAATTAAACAAATATCATATTATACAGAATGTAATGAAACAGAATTTAAAATAGCCTGGATACCAGGACATGATAAAATTGATGGCAATGAATTGGCAGACACGCTAGCTAAAATAGGGACGAATCTTAATGTTCCACTGAATATTAAATTAGACAAGCATAACTTCATTTCCCATTTGAAAAACAAATTAAGAAAAGAATATTATAAGCTATGGTAAAACCAAATAAAAATTAAGGGAAAATATTCCCAAATACATAATACATATCCAAAAGTAGTGTGGTATTTTAAATACCCATATATGAGTAGGAGACATATCACAACAATAATTAGTATGAAAACGGGACATTGCAGAACGGGAGAACATTTGCATAAAATAGGAATAAAAGACAATCCAAATTGTGAGTGCCAAAGAAAAGAAACGTTAAATCATATTTTCTTTGAATGTCCAATCAACGCATCCCCTAATAAAGACATATATCAAGAATTTATTAATAAAGGTGTACCTACTCCCCTACAGATAACAACAGTCTTAAGAAATATAAAACCAGAAATAATTAATATAATTCTAAAATTTATCATATACAATGACATAACAATTTGAGTTTGGCATTGTATATGAAGTGACAAAAAGTCCCTTGTTTAACCAACTAATAGTGATAATAAAATTAAGAATTAAACACAAAAGTAGATAGTCAGTCCAAAAAGGAAAAAAATAATCGACGAATCATATCCAAAAATTAAAAACCTACATAGAAACCTATAATACCTTTGTATGTGATGTTTAAGACCTCACTAACAAATTCAAGCACTGAGAAGAATCTTCAACACATATAAAGAAAAGAATACGTTAAGAAGTAAATTGAATATAAGAAGTAAATTGAATATAATCCATGAGGAGGACAACATAGACATTAGAGCCAGACAAGGTTGAACCTCCGAAGGAATCGAGCTGGTCAAATGCGCCAATAGGAAGCAAGGACCACAAACATAGAGAGAGAGAGAGAGACACCCTTTAGAAATCGCATTAGAGGATACTTTAGTAGGGGATCTTTTAATAAAGTCAGCGCTTATTTGTAAGTTACAATAACTCTCTAATGTTATTTCCCTTTCTTTTATAAGTGAGGCTCCGAAAGTGTTCGATTCTTGCAATTGTGTTCTTCTTCCTAATTTGAGTGTGGCAGTTAAAGTTTAATTTGTCTTCGAATCTTATGCCCAAGTAGTCAATCCTAGTTTCTAGGGAAATATTGTGTTGGGGGGTGTTGGAGATAGGTGGTGATTGAATGGAATGAAGGGGATTTTTTTTTTCAATATATCACGTTTATAAAAAGCACTAAAAAGTATAAAATAATTTCTCCTAGCCCCATACAGATTTATATCCTCATACAGATTCCTAACCTTATAGAGGTTGTCCCCTTTGATGGACAACATAAATGTTTTATAGAATACCATGCAGGGACTGTGAACTAATATACGTAGGACAAACGAAACAATACTCAAAAAGTAGATAAAACATCAATACGACTGTGAGGAGAGGAACAAAAATCAAAACAACAAAACAGCGCTCAGTAATCATCATTTTACGTGTGGTCACAATTTCGACTTTAATGCCACTACCATCATAGATAGAGACATTTTTTTAACAAAACGTTTGTTCCTGGAAATGGCACACATTAACAATAATAACAATTGCGTGAGTTTAAAAACAGATTGTGTCTCTGTATTTATAGTAGTATAGTAGTGTCTCTGTATTTATACATCAACAATAACTGTTTTTTTAATTGTGTAATTTTTTTAAATTATGTTCTTCATATTATTTGTAGCCCTGAAGAAGGCGAGATTCCTGGCCGAAACGTTGGCAATAAAATTGTAGATTGGTAGTGTTGTTTTTCTCAAAATATCCGACTGCCATGCTCGTGAAAAAAACTACGATAATATAAAAAGGTTAATTCAAGTTTCAAAAAATATTTTCGATTTTATTATTTATTATTGTATTATTTGATAACGCTGATGGAATCGAATATCCTTTTATTTCCTGTGGTGGATGTACAATATAGACTTCCATATATTGTGTGTTGATATATCCAATAGCGAATACAAGAAATATCTATGCAGAATATTATTTTGTGGTTTGTAAAAGATGTTAAAACAACATCAAAAAACCCAATGATAAATATCGCTTCTTTGCCAAAAAAATTCTCATTTGATGAAAAATATAATACTTTTGCTACAAGGAGTGTCCTAAGTGAAGAACAAAGCAGAGAGCATCAACAAAAATTAAAATGTATCCCATAAAACTTATCAAAACATCACAGATGGAAAGCAATCATCTATACCTTCTCAAATAAGACCACAGTCCATTTTGCTTAAACCAAAAGATCCTAATAAGTCCCCAATAGTCCCAAAAAAAAGCAATAGCGCCCATAAAATATTTCCACTAGGCTAGGCTATGTAGTAAAAAGTACAAATAACGAAAACAGATAAATTTATGGATTTAGCAATAAAAGAATTAAGAGATAATTTCCCTGACCAAACAAAGAAAACCACCAATTACAATTAATACAAAGAAATGACACTTATAATGAAGAATTGATGAAAGAGTTACGAGATTTGAACCTCTTCATCGATGAAAAACATATTGAAATCTTGTAAATCTAAATACTCTAAAAAATTGATCATATATGGCAAAATAAATGGAAAAACTCCCCAAAAAAATGATTACGACGAAAAAATTCCGACCCAACTAACATACATTAGACATTTTTTCTTCAAATTTATTTTTCTACATAGTCTCCTTGTAAGTCTACACACTTCTCAATTGACGAAAATCTCTGTCCTCCGAGCACAAATTTTAGTTTAGGGAACAAAAAAATCGCTTGGGGCTAGATCTGGTGAGACAGGAGGGTGGTTCAAACCTTAATTCGTGGATTTTTTCCATGGCAAGACAGACAGATTTATTTCAGAAAAATTTGTAGACAATGTACAGGAAACAGTATATATAATTTGTTTGAAACAAGTTAAATGTGTTACATTGTGAAGATGAAGGTAATAGTAGTTTAATTTAAGATAACATATAGTTTTGACATTATGGTGAGTATATATTTAATTGAGGTTGGATTCAGTAGGCCCAGCATGGCATTACATATATGGTAATGGCCTAAGTTCTTATCAAGAAGTCGTTCAGTGAATAAGGTTCCATTTTACATAAGTAATCATATAACTTGTCTTTGAAATTCTTTAGGTTTTGAATATCTTTTATGTGTTGGTAGGTGGTTAAAGAAATTTATAGAAGCGTAGTGACAACCTTTTTCAGTGGTCGATAAAAGATGGATCGGATAATTTGAATCGTTCTTTCTTCTGGTATTATAAGTGTGTTGGCTAGTGTTAGTGGATGATTTGGATGATTTTTTAGATAAATTATGCTTTCATAGATGTAAATTCCGTATATGGTCTGAAGGTTATTTCGATGAAAAACTCCTCTGCATGTCTCCCTAAAGCCCATTTTGAACATTATGAGGATAGCTTTTTTTGTATTGTGAATATTTTCTCAGCATTGTGGGAGGATCCCCAAAAAATGATACCATATTTTAGACTAGAAAGGAATAGAGCATGGTATACGTTTTGAACTGCTACCAGTTTCATTTTTTTTATATGATTCATATTGCGAAACTTATAGATGATCGTTAGCTGCTTAGTGAGTCAAGGTGTTTAGACCAGTTTATGGATGAGTCAATGTATATTCCTAGTAACTTACAGTTCTTGGTGATATTTGTAGGGTTATTGTTAACTACTATGGTTTCTGGCGTGTCTACTTCTGTTTGGTGTTTTTTGAAGAACATGCATTGTGTTTTTGACTGGTTCAGGATCAGTCTGTTTTTCTGAAACCAAGTTGCGATTTCTTTGGATTGTATGTCGATTTTATTCAGTAATGAAGAGCAGGGGGCCAAGGATGCTTCCTTGAGGAACGCCTAGCGGTATATTCTCTGGTATGGAGGTATACAGGGTGTCCCACACTCGATGGCCTATTAGACGTTTCTGGAGAACGGAACACTCATAATTTTGAAAATTTGCTTTATTAGGTAATCAGTTCTGCTCTATCGATCTAAAATATTTTCAGCTCTGCAGCGTTGCTGCTTATATTGAAAATTAGCAACAACTATGATTTTTTAAATGAGATACCTTGTATATTATGGCACTTTTTGCTTTACGATCATTTTTGTGTAATACTTCCCTATACCTATCTCAAGCGGTTTTCGAGAAATTCATTGATTTTCTTATTTTTGTACAAAACATAGCTTCAATTAAATGTTTATTACTGCGGTATTTGGACTCGAACAAAGCTGAAATTTTGGGTGTAGTTTACCAATGTTCTGTGCATTATTATGTTTAAGGGAATTCGTTCTCCACTATACAGGGTCGTTCAAAATTTGTGATTTTTCCGATAGATACAAAAATGGTGAAAAGTGCTATTTTTTAAATGGAACACCCTGTATATTATCGAATATCCTGAAAGATAATTAAAGTTCCTTCCAAATGAATCTTCCTATACCTAAATAGTCTGATTTCCGAAATAAAAGCAAGTTTCTATAAACAATTTAAATATCTGCATTTGAATATGTATTATTATCCATTTTGACAGAAACACCATGAAAATCACTGCTTGTCAATCAAGGCACACTACTACCAATTCCATTTTCCAGTAAAACAAATCAAAATAGGTAATATTACCCAATTGAAATGATCTGATTATAATAATCATTCTTTGTACAATCAGTTCGTCAACTTATCATTCATACACCTCAATACACCACATAACCTTCTGCATGTTCTCTCTATAATTTGATTGCATTGACCATGAAGATAAACAATTTCATCAAAACTTCATTTGAATAGTTATTGCCTTCCATTTTGATTCTTTTCTGGTCAAATTTTGGATAATGACAAACGTTTTATTATTGATGCACTAATTGTCGAATTTTCATAATGACATATTCCATGACAAATATGGCAAACTAATCCGATTTTTATATAAACTTGCTTTTATTTCGGAAACCAGACTATTTAGGTATAGGAACATGATCATCATTTGAAAGGAACTGTAATTGTCTTTCAGGGTATTCGATAATATACAGGGTCTTCCATTTAAAAACATGTACTTTTCACCATTTTTGTATCTATCGAAAAAATCACAAATTTTGAACGACCCTGTATAATGGAAAACGACTTCCCTTAAACATAACTAATGCACAGCATATTGGTAAACTACACCCATAATTTCAGCTTTGTTCGAGTCCAAATACCACAGTAATAAACATTTAATTAAAGCTAACTTTTGCACAAAAAATAAGGAAATCAATGAATTTCTCGAAAATTGCTTGAGATAGGTAGAGAGAAGTATTATACAAAAAGGATCGTAAAGCCATAGCAAGGCAAAAAATGCAATAATATATAGGGTGTCTCATTTAAAATATTAAAGTTGTTGCCACTTTTCAATATAAGCGGCAACGCCGCAGCGCTGAAAATTTTAGATCGATAGAGCAGAACGAACTATCCAAGAAACCAAATTTTCTAAATTATCCTGTGTCCCGTTCTCCAGAAACGTCTAATAGGCTATCGAGTGTGGGACACCCTGTATGTTATGGTTTCTTTTATGATTTGTACTCTTTGGTTCGATTTGTCAAATATTTCTTGATCCAAGATAAACTGTTACCGCGAATTCCATAATTATACAGTTTACTAATAAGATGCTCATGGTTTAGTGAAATACATCTAAGAAGAGCTCACAAGCTAATTCCTTGTCCTCAAATGCTTTTATAATTGATTCAGTGAATTCAAATACCGCAGTTTCAACTGATCTGTTTTTAAGAAATCCATGTTGAAACGAGTCGAAAATATTATTTGATATAAAAAAGTTGAGTACTTCATGATAGTAGGCCAGTTCAAAAAGTTTGCTATATGAGGAACACAGTGTTATTGGTCTGTAATTTTTCTAGTTGGTTGGTGTCACCTTTTTTATAAATAGGAATTACAACAGAACTTTTTATCTGGGAGGGATATGTGCCTTCTGTGAAATAATAATCTTTATTAGCATCAGCTCTCAATTATAAATAGTATAAATAAAATAGTAGTATAAATGTATAAATAAAATAGTATAGTATAAATAAAATAGCATAAATAAAGTACAGAACACATAAAATACAATGCACGAACAAGTTAAATTAGCAGTATAAAATCGAAATAATACAAGAAGAGATATTACAATGATGGGTTATAAACCTTTTATATATTTTACACACTGGCTTTTGAATTCTCTAAATGACGAGTATTCTTTCAATTCTCTTGGTAATGAGTTGTAAAGCTGTAAGCCTTTGATGAACACTGTGTTTGTAGCAGCATTAGCAATATTAATATAGAAATCATTGGAAGCATGTGATCTGGTATTGTGATTATGTATTTCTTGGAGATAAGTTATTTCTTCAGTTAGATAGGTTGGTAAGCATCCTGACTTGAGTTTATACACAAACTTTAGCATATTATAAGCAGCTCTCTGTCGAACATTCAATAAATTCAAGGATTCCAACATGTAAGCTATTGATGTTCGTTTTCTACATAATAGAATGGCTCTCATAGCACGATTTTGTACTTTTGTAATGTATCAATTTGTTCATTATTCATCAGGTATATGAATGTGCAACAGAAATCAAGATGAGGAGATATTATGGTTTTATATATAGTTAACTTAGTAAAGATGATACCTTATTATTCAATCTATATAGGAAATTAATTTTTTCTTGCCATTTTCTTCTTAATATACTCACAATGTGATTTAAGATTCAGTTCATTATCTATCATGAAGCCCAGGTACTTGAAATGTTTAGCTTCTTCAATTACATTATTATCAATCAATAAATGGTGGCTGGATGTTACATTTTTCAATTTGTTCAAGTTATATTTATTTGAAATTACCATGTATTTGGTTTTATTTATGTTTAATTTCAAACCATTGTCATTCAGCCATATGGACAAATTTCTCAAATCTTGATTTATTAATGATATAGTACTCTGAATATCCTCTACATCTCCTTACGCAGTAGATCATAGTATCATCCATGAAACAATTTTATTTTGCAATTTTGAACATGGTGTACTATGTCATTGATGAACAAAATGAATAATATTGGTCCTAGAGCACTTCCTTGAGGGACTCCATAATGTATGTCGTTGCTGCCAGAAAATGTATTATTATATTTAACTATTTGAGACCTACCAGAAAGATAGCTTTCAAACCATTTCAGCGCATTTTCCTTAATGCCAAATTTCTCGAGTTTTCTCAGAAGCAGAGAGGCATTTACAGTTTCAAAGGCTCTCTTTAAGTCTAAAAATATAACAATAATGATTTTTTTATTATTGATTATCTCAGTTTTCCATTTAGACAATAAATAATGCAATGCAGTTTCACACGAATGTGCCTGCCTGAATCCTGATTGTTCCTTTACTAGTATATTATTATCTTCTACAAATTGTAGTAGCTGATCCTTTACTGCTAATTCTAATATTTTCTCATAGATAGGAAGTGTATTAATCGGGCGGAATTCGAACAAGAGGTTGTATTGGACACTTTTCAATAGGCACAATTGTGGCTACTTTCCATTTTCAGGGAATTGTCCTGTCATCAATGAAGTGTTAATCAAATATAATATATGGTTACCAGCAACTTCGAATGTTAATTTTAATATTTCCAAGTTGATGCCGTATTTATCACCACCGTTTTTCTTCATTCTATTCATTATCATTTTGAGGTCATTCATTGTGAGTGCTTCAAATGTGGTAAGCGTCATTTGGTGTCGAGGCAAAACATCCAAGATATTAGATCGGAGCTGAGAACAGGTTTGATGTCGCTTACAATATCAACTATACATTCTATGAAGTATGAATTGAAAGAATTTGCTATATCAGCGTCATTTGCTTTACAATGATTAACGAAATTTATTTTAGAAGGACTGTTTTGAGGTTTTCCATATATTAACTCTTTGAGAGACCTCCACATTGCCTTTGCATCTCCTTTGTTTTGATCAATTTGTTCTTAGTAGTATTTTTTTGTTTCCTGCCTAATCAATGAAGTAACAACATTTCTAACTTTCTTATAGTTAATCCAGTCCTCCTCTAATGCCGAATCCTAGCCACTTTATACAAAAGGTCCCTATATTTTATTTGTTCCATGATCTCGTCTGTAAACCATACTTTCAGTTTGAAGTTATTGAATGTTCTATATTCTTTCCAAGGTGCATGTTCATCTAGAATTTTTACAACATTATTAACGAATGAGTCTGCCAGTTTATTCACATCAGTACTATTTGTATCCACTCCAGATCAAATAACGATTTTTGAAACTCTAGCTTATTAAAATTATTTAAGTTTCTTTTGACAGTTGGTGTATTTAAATTCAATTTCACCTCATTTGTTATCAGCGAGATAAGTATATTAGAATGGTCGGAAACTTTAAGATAATCAGATATTTGGTGTTTAATATTTTTATCACTTGTTAACACATAATCAATCAGTGTAGCGAGTCTTTAGTAATTCTTGTACTTCCTTCAACAATTTGATACATTCCAAATAGGTTCAATAGCTGTTTAATTTTTCTACTATACGTTGAGTCTACTTTTAGATCTATGTTGAAATCACCTGTTATAATCAATATAGATTTTCTTCCATTAAAATCTCAATATTTTCTTCCAAAATGACAAAACTCTGAGTGAGAAGAATTTGGAGAATGGTAAAGTGTACAAACAGTATAAGTTTCTTTACTATTCAGTCTTACCTTTGCTGCTAACATCCACGTGTTCATATAGATTGATTTGTTCATTACTTGTTGGTATTCCAAACCTGTCTTAACATAAATGCTGACCCACCAGTGTGTCTACTCGTAGATTTACAATTTAACATATCAAATCCATCTATTTTTGTTTCATTTTGATTAATATCATCAGTGATACGAGTCTCGGTTATACATAACAACAATGGGTTATGACAATGTATATTCATTAAAACATTATTTAAATTGCATACAAGACTAGCAGCATTTGCATAAAATATAATATTGTTTTTCATGCCTATGAAACTATCACTTTTTGAACTTCTAAAAAAGAATTGCCCTGGCTAGGAGTGATTTGATTCGGTAAATCTATTTGTTGAGTCACAATATTCTCATTGGCAGTGATGAAAAGCACCACAATTTCCATCTTCAGTATTTGAAACAACAATATTTTTATTTCCCATGGTTGAAACTACAGTATTATTAGTACAGTAAGGTACATTATTGGAATGATTGTCACTACATAAATAATTTATAAGTTTGATGATTGCTTGGCCCAAGAACCATTTACCCACTCTATTGATACTGATCCCATCGGAATGATAATTTGTTCGTCTAATGATTTTATCTACTTTAATTAGATGGGAACAGAGTAAGCCGCTATAGTGCAGTTCCTTTATCAAGGAGATGTTACGATCATATATACAATTATTTAAATGACTCTTATCATATCGATATGGCTCAGTAATAATAATAGTTTTTGTAAAATTTAATCTATGTATGAAAGACCACCTTAGACTACTACTTATCTTATTGGGCCAAAATATGACTACATCGTTTTTTGTGAGATTTTCACTATTATGTATGGCTGTCTCTAGTAACTCATTATCTGTTGCATTAGGTTTCAAAATAGACAGGAACTGGTAACTGTGTGGCAGTTTACTGGGAAGAAGATTCACAAGGTGTCTTCCATGACTTCCAGCTATGAATAGGATTTTATTTGGCTTAGTTTCGCTTCCATGTATATCAACAATTCCTTTTTCTTCGATCTTTAAAGAAATATGTTCACTTTTCTCTAATTCCATTCTGAATAATTTTGCCGATTGCACACATTCATTATATTCTTCTTCAAGAGTAGCGATGGTGGAAACCATATTTCGACTTAGTAAGTTGAGTTCCGTAATGTCTTCATTCAGTTTGATATTAGCTTCCTTCTCAGTTTCAATCTGTCTAAGAAGTTCCCTAATATAATCCTCGTTATTCTTTTTTTGTAGTTTAATTGAGGAAACTATGTCCTTATTTATTTCCTTCAGTTCCCCAAGGTCATCATCTTTTTTTGTCAATTCTTCCACCTGGCTTTTCAATTTGGTTTGCAATTCCTCATTTGTGTGACTTAGGTCGCTTATTTTCTCGTTCAATTTCTTAATTATTTGTTCATTTTCCTTCAGTATGATGGCAATCTTTTGATCAGTTTCTATTACATCATGTTCAAAATCCAAAGTTTTTCTTTTCTCCCTTTTATAAGCAGCATCTTTTTCTTTCATTTCCCTCTCTAGTACATGTATCTTCTTCTGTAGTTCATTTAGCTTATCTTCCTTTTCATATCCCAATTTGTTCATAAGCTCATCCCTTTGGATTATATCATTTTTCAACTTTCTTATTTCTTTGAGATTATTTTCTTCGTTTCTCTTGTTTTTTGATCTTTTTCTTCACATTTTGTTGAGCAGTAAATTTTATAACCACCTAATTCTTTATAATCGCTTCTTCTGTCAAGGCAGCTCAAGTGGAATATGTCATAACACGTAATACAACAGAGATTATTAAAGTTTTTTTTGCAACATTTAAATACCTTTTCCATTCTATCTTGAATTGATACGCCACTGCCTGCTTATCTTGACATATATGTATGGAGTATCTATTTCACAGGTGTTTTTATTCAGTGGGGTTTTTTCCACGTTTCTTCACTTTGTACTTTTTTGTTATATTTTTATGCACCATAACATTCCTTTATGCATATAATGCAAATTTCTCTTTGAATTAGGTGATCTATCCATTGGAATCACACAGGTTCATAGATTATTTTATGAAATTTGCACTGATGTAAATTTCAATATTTATTTTCACTTTTGAACTGTAGAAATGGCAACTTAATGTGGAGTAACTTGAAACAGGTGTTCACACAATAGTATCGAATTATGGTATCATTTATAATATGACACAGTGGTTTGGCAATATATAGTACGCTGCTTTTCAATAAAAACAGGAATTTCTTCGGCCCCAGATCTTTTTTTGTTTTTTATTCTAAGTGAGAGTGTTATTAGTTTTTCTTCAGTAGTGCGGTTTAGGAATATAGTGTTACTATGTATCTTCACGCTGTTTTGCAAGTTTTAAAGGCCTATTTGGTCGATTTTATTTTTGATATTATTTGCAAAATAGATATTAATTTGCAAAACCGCTGAGGTGGAAAACGGGGGCATTGTCTTTTTTTTCTGTTTTTCCTTTTGAAAATAATCGATTAAGATAACTCCATGACTATCCCAAAAACATTCACCATCACTTTCGCAGCCGAAAAAACAGTGTTTTTGCTTTTTTTTGGAGCCCATTCCCCCTTTGCAGTCCACTGTTTTAACTGTATTTTTGTTTCTGGGGTATAATATGGTGTACCCAAGTTTCATCTACAGTAATTTATCGGTTACAAAACTCTGATTTATTGCGCCTACAGAGCATTGGAAATGTTGATTCAAACAAGTTTTTGGTCTAACATGAGCAAACGCGGCACCCAACGTGCGGACAGCTTTCTCATGTCTAATTCCTAATGCAGTATGTGACAACCACGTTCTTTGGACATAGTCATAGCCTGTGCTGTCTCTCTCACTTTAATTCGACGGACGTCTAGCACCATTTGTCCAACTCATATTTGATTTGCCTAGGCGTATTGCCTTTCAAAAACAAATAAAAATTCATTGACAGCTCAATACCCGATTTTTCCATCTTCACAAAAGCACTCCCATCGACTCTCTCAAACAACACATGCACTTCCAAAATGGCTGCAATTTTGGTGAGTACCTTTCAAAAGATTCGTAAACACATTCCCTAGCTATTATTGATTAGTGCTGCCATCTTCATGTTCAGGTCAGAAACTTTTCAGACTACCCTCGTATAACGAATGATCTTGGTAGCTATTGTACCAATTTTGCCTGTTTTCACTTTTTGGAAACTCTATTAAACTAATTCAATGATGATGACTATGTCTATTGTATGTGGATATTATCTCAAAATAACAAATAATAACCAGAAGAAATTTTTTAAGGAACAAATATTTGCAAGAGAAATTGCAAGGTTTTCAACTTTTATAATATTTACATTGAATACATGTTTTTAAAATAGTATTTAACTTTTTGTATCTTGAAGAATAATATGACCTGAAACTTCCATGGTGTGAATTATCAATGTGTACTCCTAATCTCATTTACAGCAGGATGTAAATATTTACATTTAATAACAATTGAATCTATTGTTGACATTTTTTATCTCTTTATCTCACTAATGTTTGAATTTCAAGCTGTACATAAAATCACAGTAAAAGAATTATCGAGTTGAATGGTCATCTGTAGAAAGTGAAATATTGGAAGTTTGGATTATAAAACTATGTTTATTTGAGTTGACTGATTCGTTCCTTCAAGGTGCACACACAGTGGACAGGAAGAGGCCGGAAACCGAATCAAGTAGTACGGAAACCGACAAAAAAATGGCCAAACGCAAATCACAGCAGGATAACCTGGAGAGAAACAGAAACAAAATGCATCGCAAATCCAGCTTGAACTTTGAGCCAGGTGACTCGTTGAGCAATTCCCAAAAATCACTTTCCAAACCTCTGGAGGCTGTGAAAAACAACTTGGTCGACTCGAAATCGGACAGCAGTATGAACTGCAAGGTGAACAAAAATGATGAGGATAGGGGATTGGGAGATAGGTGCCATCTGAACGTGAATAAGGCCGATGGAAAATTGAGGGTGCGGTGTTCGCCTTCTGTCGATTTGGGTACCAACCCGAATGTTACGTTCGTATCCGCAACTGGCATTCCAGAATTGAAGTGAGTTTCTTCTCATTTTATTTATATATATATATATATATATATATACATATATATGGTATTTATTAATATATTCTTCTTAGTATAGAATAACAAAAATTCCAAATGATACATAGGTAAAAAGACATTAAAATAACAAAAAAATTATATGATTAAAACAAGACAAAATGAAATATACAGGATGTAGAACTCATTAAAATAGATCGTTTCACCAATAATCACCTATATAAAAGTAGAAAAAGTTGTAAAACTCACCAAAAAAAATTGCACTATTGATTGTCCTGGTATGTTTACAGAAACTGTTCAAAAATGAAATTTATTTGTTCAAGTAGTACAGAAACCGACCAAAAACTGTCCAAACACAAATCACAGCAGGATAACTGCAAGGTGAACGAAAATGACGAGGATAGGGGATTGGGAGATAGGCGCCATCTGAACGTGAATAAGGCCGATGGAAAATGGAGGGTGCGGTGTTCGCCTTCTGTCGATTTGGGTACCAACCCGAACGTTACGTTCGTATCCGCAACCGGCATTCCAGAATTGAAGTGAGTTTCTTCTCATTTTATTTATATATATGGTATTTATTCTTCTTATATGGTATTTATGAATATATTCTTCTGGAAATAAACTATGTGAAAATGAAAACAAATAAAATGAAATAAAAAAAATTTAATCATTGTTTGATAATTTTTCCTTTGTATATGTATTTTGGATGGATACTTTTATTTTTAACCAAGCAACGATGAAATATTTGTTATACATAACTCAAATAATAAATGCTTATTGATGAATCGGAGGTGTAATAGACTAGTATATTGTACAACGAGCACGGAATGACATACATTTCCTACGAGTATGAAAGTTTGCAGCACGAGCTGCAAGCGAGTGCTGCAAATCATACGAGTAGGAAATGGTCATTCCGTGCGAGTTTTACACTATACTTTTTCTACGACTGTTATAATATACAGTGTAAGTAAAAAACAACAAACATGAGAAATGTACTTTATTAATTAATTGAAAAAATAACAGTACTAGGTAAATGTGTTGAGCACCTACTACAATAATCGCGAAAAAATATCTTCTCATTTGTTATCAACAATATTCAATGTTACATTGGTACAATTATTAAAAACAAATTTTGGGGAAATATAATCCTTTTTTTTAAGGGAAAAGTTGACTTATTAATATTTTCTGTAACTGATGTCGATGGGAGGTCTGACAACTTATTGATCGACCCTAATATTGTATTGGCTATGTTATTTCGACTAGTCAGGGACTCTTCGATGTAACCCTCAGCTACTGTTGTAGAGCGCCAGCCACCATGCCGTTTCAATGTCGTTATATCTCCGCCACTATCTATCAATATTGTAGCTGAAAATCGGCGGAAACAGTGGCCGGTGTATAACTCAGGATTCGGAAGTTTTAAGTATGAAGCAATTTGTTTTCCCATATTTCCTATTTTAGTTATTCCAATTTTTGGGACAGTGCATTTTCCTTTCTGATAATTTAGAAAAAAATAAGCATCGTTGACATTACTTGGTCGCAGATTCCAATATTTTTTCACAATGTTAGCATATTCTCCCGTTACAGTAAATTTTCAAGAAGTTTTTGTTTTAGTGTTCGGAATGTGGACCAAAACTGCGGCACCTAAATCCTCAAAATCGTGAATTTTCATTTTGTACATCTTATCTCTCCTACAAGCATCCATAATTCCCATGATAAGTACAACCTGCAATAAAAACATATAAACAAATTATAATTAATTAACTGATTGTTGTGGAACTTACTTTTGCTACAAGGTACAAGGTATTCGTTGTCTGGGGCTTCTTTGATGAACGTATCAATCTCCTTCGTTGTGAAAACTTTAGATTTTTTGCTTTGTATCCATCTGATTTCCGCTTAAGAAATGCTCTCCATTTGGAATTTTTACTGATATCCACGCCATTATTGATACCAAGCATCGTTTTTAACATGCTATAGTGTGCCCATAAAGTGGAAGATTTAAATTTATTTGATATATTTCCAAAGTAAGCCATCAGAACATTATCTGAAAGAGAACTAGTTTTCTGTTCTTTGCACCAGTCCATGAATAGGGTATACGAAACTGTGTATTTTTCTTTAGATTTTTCAGGCACTAAATTTAATGAAGCGTTATTTGCTGCCTACATAACACTTGGCGTTGTTAAACTTCTTTCACTGTCACTACTTTCCATGCTGAACTAATTTCGAAATACCTTTATAATATCGTTCAGTCAAAGAAATATTGAATTGTCACTTATGTTTGTGATTATATTGTCTGTATGGTTACGGCAATGTTACCTGGTTACGGCGTCTTTTGTTTTACTCACTTCACGCCTCTTTTGTCGTGACGAAGATTGCGAAAATTTACCCGTGCGTTTTTCAGACATTGTGCACTAGTTGCCCAGCAACTAGTACATAATGGAAAGGAGTATTACAATGTACTACATTTAGAAATCATCATTGAACATACAATGAAGGTATTTTATGACAGTCGTAGAAAAAGTACTTTTCCTACGACCACATAGAAAAGTAACACATATCGCACTCTCTACTCCCATGGAAAGTGACCGCGTGCGGAATAGTATATTGTTTAACAAGCACGGAATGATACTCATTTCCCACGAGTATGATGTTTGCAGCATGAGCCGTAGGCGAGTGCTGCAAATCATACGAGTGGGAAATGAACATTCCGTGTGAGTTATACACTATACTTTTTCTACGGCTTTAACATAACTGCACAATGTTCTGATTCACATTTTTTAAATTGACTTATTCGCAATATAAAATAGTGAAATGAATTTACAACAGATACTTGAACTTCAATTTTAATTGTATAGAACATTTTCATTTACAATTGGAAACATATTGAATAACTGCACAATGTTCTGATTCACATTTTTTTAAATTGACTTATTCGCAATATTTACAGTTATATTGTTACAATGATTAAATGTGATCTGTGAAGCATTTGGGCATTGCAATGGCACATTTGATATTTCTTCGTTTTCAAAATTATATGACATTGAAGTAGATGGCAGGTTTTCAGATTTATTAATCGAACTCACAATTTTATTGGCGATGTCATATTTATTTTTCATTGACTCGTCAATATAACTCTCCGCAACTGTGGTTGATTTCCAACCTCCATGTCGCTTAAGTGAGGTGATATCTTCGCCAGCGTCTATTAGGATTGTTGCTGATGATCTCCTGAAGCAATGACCAGTGTATAGTTCAGGATTTGGAAGTTTCAAGTCCTGAGCTATTCGTTTTCCCGTATAACCAATTTTATTAATACCAACTCTTTGTATTGAGCATTTTCCTTTTTGATAATTTAGAAAAAGATAATCTTGTCCGACGTGTCCAGGACGGAGCTCCCTGTACTTCTTATAAATATCATAAAAAACACCTGTTGTAGTGAATTTTCTTGGAACTTTGGTTTTTGTATTTGGTATTTGTACAAGAACTGCTGTGGAACCCAAATCTCTACAATCTGTTGTTTTCATTTTGTAAAGTTCATCCCTTCTAGAAGCACCCATAATCCCCATGATTAAAAGGACCTGAAAAAAATATGACTTCGCAGATAGTTTGTGCTTGGAAAATGAGTGAAAAAGCCTCTTTCCTTTTGTCATGTGCTACTCTAAACCTGTCAAATTTGACATTTTTTCAAAAATCCTCAAAAAAAGGTTTTTTTTTATTTTGAAAAATGCCAAAGAAAAAAGTTACTCAGTTTCCAATTTTATACCTTTCCTCCAAATTTGGACTCTCTACCTGTCACTTCGACTTTTTTCCATTTTTTTTTATTTTTCGAATCTTTCGCTCTACTGATTCGAACGAAACATGATTCAAATTTCATAATTTTGATGAACACGAGACTTCAATGTCCTATCTTGCCCAGAAAATACCCACATTGGCATGTTACCAGAAAAAAAAAATGCACCTCCAGAAATTCGTCTTTGTTGTTGCAAAGTTCATCTAGTTTTTTCATTTCATTGTGAAACTGATTCGGATTTTCAATGTATGGACGTTAAGATGTCAGTAATCGAATAAACGAATTTCTCTTCATTCTTATTACACTCTTATTTCTTTTTTAAATAGATTTTTATCCAGTTTGATTATTTTTCTGACCAATAATTAAGTTACAAACAAACCCGAAATATTATACTTTTCTGTAAACTAAACAATAACCTACAGTTTCATAACTATTCAAAAGACTTTAGTTCTAGCGATTTGTACTAAACATGATATAAAATTTCGTGATTTTAAACAAAACAAGACTAATGCAACATCTCGCGAAGAAAATAGTACAATTGATCGAATCGAAATAAAATTTTCCCTTAGGCTTTTGAAACAAATTTTTAGTTTTGGTTAATGTCAAATTATTGCGTTTGATAAATCGAGTTGTTTTGTTTACAGATTTTCGTACATTTAAATATTTACAAATAAGTTTTATGTACAATGTTACCCACACAAGACAAAGTGAAAATCGTTCTTTTATCAAAAAATTAAAAAAATTGGAAAAAAGTCTAAGTGACAGTAGAGAGTCCAAATTTGGAGCAAAGGTATAAAATTGAATTGAAAACTGAGCAACTTTAATTTCTGGCATTTTTCGAAATTTCCAAAAAAAAACTCATTTTTTAAGGATTTTCAAAAAAATGTCAAATTTGACAGAACATGACGAAAGGAAAGATGCTGTTTTTTACTCATTTTTCTAGCACAAACTATCTGCGAAGTCAAATTTTCATTATATCTATTAATAAAAAAAACTTCCATATGCTGCGAATATTATGCGTGACACTGTATGTACAGATTATCGATATTTTTTAAGTACTTTTTTGGGGTTTCCGAGTTTGCTTCCGATTGATTTTCATCTGTAAAATACACATTCTTCAATAAAGTTTATGTTTACAAAAAACTGTTGAAGTTTTTAAACAACCCTCAGATATGTATTCCTACTTTTAAACATATTATAAAGTTCTGAACTCCATATGTTGTGTACAATATTTCCAATTTCGTTTTGACTGGGTCAAGCATGAACAATGATTCATAAGGGAAATCATCTCAATGAACTTACCTTTAAAATTATTGCATTTTATTAGAATTTTGTAGCTTCATGATGATTCATCCATGATCATTCTATAAGGTACACAAAACAACTGATTTATGTTTGGAGATGATACACAAACTGGTGAGAATACTATTAACATGTGGCAACACCGCATGAGGTTGTAGTGAGGCCGGAATGTTTTATATATGAATAAAAATTAATATATCTGACGCCAAAATCAAAGCACTTTGGTAAGATGTATCAATGATATGTGAATAGTAAAAAAATGTATATCTTAAATCTTATAATAGAGACTTCAAATCTCTAGATGTCGCCAGAAGTACTGAATGTATGCATATTCACAAGCAAAACAAATGCTAGCGTGACTCCTTCTAGGTGAGGCCATAAGGTTTCGATATGGAATGATGTCCTAATGTTTGAATATGGATATATATATATATATATATATATATATATATATATATATGTTTCTTCGTATATATATATATATATATATATATATATACACTGTGTCCGTAAAGCATGGAACAAATTCATTTTTAGCTAAACAGGTCATTTTAAGAAATACTCCTGAAACACGTCGATTTTTGATGTTAATTTACCGTATTTTAAAATAATAATCTAATATACAGGGTGAATTACATTCGAGTAATGACGTCACCGTCATTTTTTTTAAATGGAACACCCCCATTTTGTCTCAATGTTCGGATTACTCTAGCTGAGCTGATTCCAAAAATGTATCACATGTTGATTCCAATTGGTACAGGGTGGACAAAAATACAATAGTTTTGTGTGTGCTCATAAAGTAACGCGTAACATTCTTTATTAGGTAAATTAACAATATTATCAAAAATACTTATTGTCTAGCGGACAGAATATGCTGGAATACATGACTTTATAAATGTTCGAACTGCAGCCCTTGCTGTATTTGACAGTAACCCAAACGGTGTACAAATTCTTGTTGAACCTTGTGTATGGTTTCTTGCGTAATATTGTTTATTTCTGTTCGAATTTTCTCTTGTACATCTGAGATATTTGCTGGTTTCGTTTTATAAATAACATTCTTCAGATGACCCCCCAGAAAATAATCCAAAGGATTTAAATCTGGTGACCTCGCTGGCCATTCAGTGGGTCCACGTCTACCAATCCACCTGTTCGGAAAAATTTCATCTAGGTACCTTCTAACATCTACAGCATAATGTTGAGGTGCACCATCCTGTTGAAACCATAAACTTTCATCAAAACCTCCAGGATTACGTCTGCTGGGAAAAAAATTACGTAAAGTAGGTACAAATACCCCTTAAAAACTCAAGGTACGCTTCTCGCTTTAAATTACCTTCGAAAAAGTAGGGTCCGATGATTCGATTTCGATCAATTCCAGCCCATACATTTACCTTTTGAGGGTATTGTGTATGATGCTCACGCATCCAGTGGGGGTTTTCTTTTGCCCAGTATCTACAATTCTGACTGTTAACCTCACCATTTAACATGAAAGTGGACTCATCAGAAAAAATAATGTTTTGTATCAAGAGAGGGTCTCGGTGACATTTATCCATCATTTCTTCGCAAAATTGGAGTCTTCTATCGGGATCATCTTCGTTTAATTCTTGCACAAGTTTTATTTTATAAGGATGCCATTTTTCAAGCTTCAATAGTTTGTGTACCGTTGTTTTGCTAACACCGATATAGCTACTAACTTTACTGTAACAGAAGTGTGCGCATCTTCTTCAAAACTCAGTAAAACATCTAATGCTGTATCAGCATTTGCAGGGGGACGACCTGATTTGCGTACATTTTCAACATTACCAATTTCTCGAAATTTCGTTTCAATCTTACTGACTGTTGAACGCGTTATAGGTCTTTCTGGATATTTATCATTAAACAAATTGCACACTTCCATCTGAGTTCGCGATCTGTCTCCATACCCAATCATCATAAGTATTTCAATTCTTTGTTTTACACTTAACTCCATTTCTACTTCCAATTAAATCTAAGCAATCATTAGAATATTCACGAATACCAAAAATATTGTAGTACTAAACTGTCACTGAACATCAATAAATTACTAAACAAATAATGACATTTCCCAAAAAAAGTAGACTGACTATGTTTTTATAAATAGATAAGAAATATTTTTTGTCATATTCTGTCTGCTAGACCACAAGTACCAAACATGTTTGGAAACAGCTCATTTTTATTACTCTAAACATGTAGCAAACTACGGGGTGTTACATTTAAACCAATTGCCGCTAGACAATAAGTATTTTTGATAATATTGTTAATTCACCTAATAAAGAATGTTACGCGTTACTCTATGAGCACACACAAAACTATTGTATTTTTGTCCACCCTGTACCAATTGGAATCAACATGTGATACATTTTTGGAATCAGCTCAGCTAGAGTAATCCGAAAATTGAGACAAAATGGGGGTGTTCCATTTAAAAAAAATGACGGTGACGTCATTACTCGAACGTAATTCACCCTGTATATTTGATTATTATTTTGAAATACGGTAAATTAACATAAAAAATCGACGTGTTTCAGGATTATTTCTTAAAATGACCTGTTTAGCTAAAAATGAATTTGTTCCATACTTTACGGACACAGTGTATATATACACACATAGAGCTCATCCAGTATTGAAACGACCTGTTGGTAGGTAGAGAGGGGGAAAACACGAGTGGACACGATTTGCTGTGCTACGGCGAATCTTCACCAGTGTCTTGGCATGCAGCGTTTGAAAGGTTAGGTTTGTTTAATAAATAAATAGGTTGTGCAGTTATTTATTCAACTTTGCAATAGTTTACTTGTTACCTTGCCAAAATGCCCAGTGGTAAGTACTATTCAGTAGCGAAAAAAGAAATAGGAGTGTTAGGAAAGTTATAGGAGTGAAGTTCTCTACGTCTCGTGAATCGCCTATACCAAATAATTTGGTAAGCCTATGGAATTTCTATTAATAGCCACAGTTACAATGGCTCGGGTATCTTCGAGAAAAATTGGTTGTTAGGTGGGGGAAGGCCAAAGAGGTTGTTTCAATACTGGACGAACTCTACACACACACATAAACTCTCTTTGAGAATGAGAGGAACAAATCCGCCCTCCAACATTTCATTTTATGGAATGTAGTTTTTTACATGTACTTCAGGATTGGGTCAAAATCTATTTCAACCCAGCCAACAGGAAATTTACTTTACTCAAGTTATTTCTTATGAAGAGAACATGGATTTCAAAACAAATATGAAATAAACATAAATCACAAACTCAACCAGTATTCTAATTTTGACTTTCCACTTTCCAGTCAATCTGGAGAATGAAAGTGTGTGAAATAAGTTGATAAGTTGAATAAGAGCTTATAAAAACACAAATTTAGTTTTCAGAGAAGAGAAATGAGGTATTATAATAGTCAAATTCGATAACTAGAATATGCTCAATAATATATATACAACTTGTACTCCAACAAAAAAAAGGAAAACATAAGAGTACATATTTTTTTCCTTAAAATTGGTAATAATCAGTCATAGCTTGTTTTCCCGGGATTATTCAAAAAAGGTACATCTTACATCTCGTTTTTTTTAATGGCTTCAACAAATTTCTTGAAAAGTACCATAGTGATAATTTTTTATTTGCTCTATAGTACGTCATAATTACTGTCAACAACAAAAAAAAAGATGGGAATATGGGTGGTTGGCGAGAAAGTACATGCTGAACTTTGAGAAATTGATCCTATTGAGACAAATACGAATTATTGAAAAGAATTATTATTGACAATAATTCGCATTAATGGGGAAAAACACTTACATAAAATTTTCGCTCTAGAGAAAAAAGATCTATTGCCAAAGACAAAGGTCAGGAGCAGGATGATGAGGATAGCCGAGTCGATAATGCCAGCCAAGTCTTAGGGGAAACTTCCGTAAGTACTCTTCTGGTTTGTAGACATTATTGATTTTTGATGTCCACATGGTTTTTTGTTATTTTTTACCTTCCACAATCTGAAAATGAACAAAATGTTAATCAAGAAATTCTATACAAGTACCCAATGACCAATGTCTTGAGAAAATTATTATATTTTTTGGCAAATACAGAATATGATAAGTTCATATTCTGAATTTGCCTATCAGAAAAATAATACAAAAATTATTCAAATGATTCTTTTCTATGTCAAAATTAATCATTTCGGTACTAAAATAACACATGAATTCATTGGTAGTAGCATAAAGCTATATCGGTATATAAACATTTCAAATTTACATTATTAACAATAACATCACAAATTTACATGGATCTTACAAGATTCACACATTTTTCTCGAATAGTTTTTTTTTAGTTATTAATGTCAAAAAAGACTGATCTTTGCAAAGTGGGATTGCTTCTAGAAAATGTGTTTCCCAATTCCTCCGGTCTTCCTGATGATCGTGGAAGCGTGAAATAGATTTTTGTGACAAAAATGTATTGAAGACCTAGTGAATGAGATGCAACTTTTGCATCAATGTTACGAATGGTTTCTGGTGAATGGTCCTTCTTGGAAAACATTTTTCTTTGTCTCATTCATCTAGTTGAAAACTGCAAATAAAATGTAACACACATATCACAATAATCTTAATCTGTCCTGTAATTGGGTGTACTCCTGTTTGGACAATAAAGTGTTTATTATTATTATCTATATCAGTTAGTTATTAATTAAGACTGGAATATAAAATAATAATTTTTTCTTTAAAGTTAGGGTGCTTTCAAAATATGTATCAGATGTAGTTCAATGTCCAGCGTTGCTTGAGCCGGGGAAGTAGTTGTTTTCTGTTAGATATTCACAAAAAAATAACTTAATTTTTATCGTGGATTTTTCAATTCTCAAAAAATATTTCTATTTAATATTGAATTGAGAATGTTTCCCTATTCAGCATTTCTAATTGTCTTCCAGTTCCCATAAAGCACACTAAAATGTCCACATACTTGAACCAGTATCAGAAATTTTTAATTACAGGATTATTGTGGATATTTTTCTCCAAGTTGTCCATGAATATTTCGGCTAATAAAGGACTCGGGGGATTATCCATCATTGTCTTTTATAAGATTATTATTAAATTGAAAATAATTTTGAGTTAAACAAACAGCAAGCAAAATCTCTTATTTCAAACAAGAGAGCGATGTGAAGTGTAATATTAGAAAACAAAGGACATTGGAGTCCTCTTCACAACGAATTCAATATAAATTGAAACAAGTGATAGACTACAAGCAAAAAACAATTACTCTCCTGGCAGATACCACGCAGAACGTTGAATGATATTCACCTGAAAATCTATGCAAACTTCCATTGAAAGTGAAAATTGATTGCAAATGTTTCTTTCTGATAAACTTCATTGTTTAATTTATGCCAGGTCCGCCTAACAATCCGCATACCGGTTTCAGGCTTTTGGCCCTCATCAGTATGGAGTAGTCACCAGTCAGAGATCCGAAGACCTCTGGCCGAAGCGAGACTGGTGACTACTCCGTACTGATGAGGGCCAAAAGCCCTAAACCGGTATACGGATTGTTAGACAGACCTGGCATAAATTATAATCAAGTTTATCAAAAAGAAACATTTGCAAACAATTTTCATTTTCAAGGCAAGTTTGCATAGCTTTTCAGGTGAATATCATTCAACGTTCTGCATGGTATTTGAACAGTAATTGTTTTTTGCTTGTGGTCTACCACTTGTTTCAATTTATATTCAATTAGTTGTGAAGAAGACTCCATTGTCCCTTGTTTTGATAATCGGATTTACATTATTCCTAATCGACAGAATCTCTTCCAATATGATAGTTTCTTCTGGTGAAATACTCGGAAATATTTTTTGTATACTCTGTTGTTAATGTTTAAGTCACCTATGATCAGAGAATATTTATAAAGACTGGCTCTTGTGAAGATGTTTTCCTCAATTCTAGAAGTGGCCTAAAAATATATTTTTTCCAGACTAGTCCCGCGCTGGATGGCAGCCGAGTGACCAAGATTCCTGGTGCAGTTAGTGGCCGAAGGTTAGCCAAATGCATGTCTCGGTCAAAGTTGCGAAAGCGGAGACAAATTAAAAAATACGTAACTAACCCTGAAAAACTCAAACGCATCAAAAAACCTTCTAGCAGTGGTGAGTATCTTCGTTGAGATATTCGAAAGTTCTAAAATTGAATCCAACAGAAAACAGCTGCTCCCCTGGCATATAATAACACTGAAAGCATAAGTCCCTTTCCCGAATTCCTTAAAAATATTTTGGAATACCTTATTCCAGTTTGAATCAACCAAAATCTTAATTTTACTGTAAGAAATTTGGTAGCTTACTTGATTTGCAGGGGTAGGAAAACCAACGTTGGAGTCAGTTGTTTTGCTACAAAGTCAGGAACGGACTACCCCCGATGGTCCACACCCCAAAACTTTGAAATTACTGGGATTTGTCAATATGTTTTAACAAAACAAGGTTACCTGGACAATTTCCTGAATAAAAGTACTCGTGTGGAAAATCGATCGGAGCAACGATTTTTGATAAAAATGCATTTTTGTTCGACGGCATCCAACCTGAGATGTCTACCATTATTCGAAAAGATTAATTTGTAATGAAAATAGAAATGATAGGTACAATGTTCATAACGAATTTTTATCATGCAAACACGTTTACCATCCACACTAATTTTATTTCTTTCTACAAGGTGTTTTTGTCAACATCTGTGGAAGAAATGGAACATAAATGTATTCACCGGATATTTTTCACCTATTCATGTGCAGCCGTTTTTGTAGTTTATTCGTTTGCTTTTTATTAGTTATGTCTTCCGATGTGAGTTTTTTCAGCTAAATTTATCTTCGGGTTAAAGATTTTCTCCCATGAAATTATACTTATCAGTGAAACTCCTCATCATTTAAGCTGTGAATACGAATTTGCAACATCCAAATGTTGAGTTTCATGAGATTCAGATAACACAACACAAAACGTGCTTATTCCACGCGTACATACAAAATATGGACTGAATTCGATATTTCATTGTGGAGTAGCTTGTTAGTTCAAAAACACCACGAATCTACATAACTTGATATTTCATTTGAAAAAATATCTACATTGTGAATGAAACTTTCAACTAGGTACTGTACTTTTTGTTTACGACTTTATTTTATCATATTTTGTATTATCCCTGTTATAAATGTTGTTGAATTAACGTTAGCATTAGTATTTCTACTGTCAAAATTTTTAATTTCAAATAATGGTGGACGATCGGGTTTGATGTCGTCGAGTAAAACTGGATTTTTATTAAGAATCGTTGCTCTGATCGACTTTCCACACGAGTACTTTTATTTAGAAAATTGTTTACGTAACCTTATTTTGTTGAAAACTATCGAAAAATTATCTGTTATTTCAAAGTTTTGGCGTGTGGACCATCGGGGGTAGTCCGTTCCTGACTTTGTAGCAAAATAACTGACTCCTGCATGAAAGTTCATCGAAGGAATTCATTTGTTTAGTCAATCACCAAAATGTAGATGATTTTGAATATTCACTTTGAAAGTTATCAAAGAAAAACATTTTTCATTTTGTAACTTTGAGGGCCCGTAACTTGGTAACGAAGGCTTTTAGGAATAAAAGTTATATGAAGTACAGGTGATATTTTGACCCCATCTATACATTCCCGAGAGGAAAAGAGGAAGTCCAGGGACACCCTGTATATCTATGTATGTTTAGTATAAATCTTGCAAGGGAATTTTCACCCACTTCTAGTTGTTCCATAAACGTGAAATTTGGCAGGCTTTCATAATTCCGAGAAGATTAAAAAAAATGGCGGCTCCAAGATGGCGGACGAGATTTGAGTTTATGGTCCGATTCTATTCAAAATTAGGATGTGGGGTTTTCGTGATCGGAGATTATGAATTTTTTGTCAAAATTCATGAATTTAAGATGGCGGCTCCAAGATGGCAGACGATCTCTGTGATTATAGTCCGATTCTATTCAAAATTGGGATGTGATGTTTTCGGGGTCAGAGATTATGAATTTTTTGTCAAAATTAATTAATTCAAAAAAGCGGCTCCAAGATAGCGGACGAGTTTTGTAATTATGGTCCGATTCTATTCGAAATTGGTGTGGGGCCGGGTTTTTGGGGTCAGAGATTATGAATTTTGTCGAAAATTATTGATTTTATTGTAAAAATTCATAAACTGAAGATGGCAGCTCCAGGAAGGCGGATGAATAAATCTTTAATAATAATAATAATAATATTTATTTCTTTGGTTGAAAAATACAGTTGAGAAAAAAAAATATATTTTTTTAAACTGCACAATAAACAAAGAAAATGTCAAGTCCAAAGGTAAATATAAAAAAGATATAAATGTAAGTAACTACATGTAACCATATTATAAAGTCAGTCTAAATAATATAAACAACACAATAACACAAACAGTCCTGAAATATTGATAAACATCCATAAGTAATAGAAGCATAAATATAAATAGTTGCAGACTATAAAAAAGTCAATATAATATAAACAACACACAGTTTCTCAAGTATTCTGTGATTCAAAGCCAGACACTTAAGAGTAGGCACTATACCCAATTTTGGCCAAAGCTGAAGATCTCAGGTTAGTTGATTAGTGAATTCTTGAATGGTGTAACAAGTCCTTTGAAGTAGCATTTTTTTCAGCTGACATTTGAATACATTAATATTTGGGGAATTCTTAAGAGTTATTGGAAGCATGTTGTATAATTTACACCCACTGTACTCTACGCTTTTTTCATGCAAAGAAGTTCTATGAGCGTTTGGTAAGATAAGATCTTTAGAACGAGTATTGTGGTTATGTGTTGGACGAGAGGACTGAAAATTGGATTTATTTTTGTAAACGTATGTACTAACCTCTAGGATATAAGTGCTGGCAACTGTAAGAATTTTTAGCTGTTTAAAAGCATCTCTATATGAATCTCGGTACCCTAGCTTAGCAATTATTCTAAGAGCATATTTCTGGAGGAGAAATAAGCTTTGGACAGATGCACTCATACCATACCCCAGTTGAGAATTTAGAGGGTCACCTCATTGAAGAACTGCTCAAAACTTACGGGAAAAAGGCCTCATAATAACGATGCTTTAACAAAAATGCATAGATAAGGCGTACTAAATTAAAAGCATAAAATAAAATAATTAATAAAAAACCTTTTTAAAGACAAGCTTTTTTTCAAATGCGCTAAAAAGTTGAAAATAATTGCTTTGGATGTGTGATGTAGGTTATTCCGTGGGTTACAGATTCAAAAGCTTGTCGCTTTTGTATTCGAATTGAAAAATTTGCGTGACAAGCTCTTGAATCTGTAACTTACGGAATATCCTACACATCCAAAGCAATTATTTTTAATGTTTTAGCACGTTTAAATAAAAGCTTCTCTACAAAAATATTAATAATTTTATTTGAGAAATAATTGATCGGCCTCGAAAAATTCTTAAAATTGATACAAATACATGTTATTTCAGTATAAACTTGAACTGAGATTTTATTTTTGTTTTTGGTTTTTGCACCTGTAAATGGGTTTTGTTGGAAATGTAAAGATCATACATTTAAGTGAATTGAATGCCATCCAAATTATTTTTTCTTGAAATATTAAAAAATTAATATTATTTTTTATTATCGAGTGAAACAAAAACAAATGGAGTCAATTGACACATCAAATCACTGATTCAAGAATTTCAATTTCTTTCTCAGTCCAACTAGCAAAATAAAATTAAAAATTGCCCATTTGGCTGTATTCAGAATAATTCAATACATTTTATTAATTCCAACGAACATAAAGGGGTTAAATATAAATTATATTTACAATGGGAGAAAGTTATATCTTGGCAGTACATGAAAAACTTTCAATGTCTCTGAAAAAAATTATCAAGCATTCGTCTCAACCTTGCTGATATAAAAAAATGTAACCAGAAGACATAATTTAACACTAAGGCATTTATGATGATGCATTTCAACTGTATCAGCCCGGTAATCAATTTTTCTAATTAAAATTTTGTGTTTCATTTCATTAGCCGTTCAGAAAATAGCCAGGGAAGTAGTTTGCTGATTGATTTCTTCCCGTGTAAAATAAATTGACTTCTTCCCGAGTCTTGTTTTTTCTCTATGTAGCTTCTTCCTGGTCTTAAATAGAAATCTTTGTGTTGTGTGTAGGTTAAAGGTTTGAGATGACTTCTTGAGGCATGTTTTTTCGACACAGGCACTGAAGATTGCTAATAATGACTCTTTTTATTTGTGAAAATGTTTCTATCAAGTGTGTGACTGAAATGATCTCAATTCTATTTGTAAAAAGTCAAATATATCTTGCCAAATAAAATATGTTTAACAGGCTATTTTGAAAACCATGATAGTTATTAGAAGGGTTGTATTTAATTGGCTTAGAAATTATTTGTCCAATAGAAAACAGTTTGTATGTGTGGGAGAAATAACTGACTCACATGAAACTATGTGGTATTCCACAAGGATCTGTTCTTGGGCCAGTTCTTTTTCTCATTTATATAAATTCATTGGCTAGTTTGGAGTTGAATGGAAAAATAAAGATATTTGCTGATGATTCTACCATAATATATAGTGGATGTAATTTACAGGATATCAAAATTAGTATGATGAATAATCTCAGCAAAATTTCCACTTGGTGAAAATGTCATAAGCTAACATTGAATTATGAATAATTATGTTTATTGTCAGGAAGAATACATTTATTGATTTGAGAGATCATATCAAATTAAATAATGAAAATATCAAATACTCTGTTCTATGACAAATAAAAATTCTGATTCAGCAACAAAATCTTTAATAAAACCATTGAAACTACTTCAGAATAAAGCTATAAAGTGCATATTCAAACTCAATTACAAAGAAGCAGTTAATTTATACAAACCAAGGAACTTGCTTAATATTTATTCATTAAATAAACTCAAAATTTTTCTTTCACCTAGTAAAAAATAATCAAAATATTCAAATTTAGTTTTCTGAGTAAATAGTGATCAACACAAGCATTCAACTAGACATTCAAACAATCTTACATCAATAAATATAAAAACGAATATTGGCCAGTAATAATTTTTTTACAATGGTATAAAATTTTATAATGATTTACCGAATTCTCTAAAAAAATATGGCAGAATGAGATTAAAAAATAATTTGAAAAAATACTTATTTTCTCAATTTTTTCATTATTGAATTAAAATTCTGATTTCATTGCTTATTCAAATATGTTATTTTCCCTGTTATAAACATTTATGTTTCTTGGGAAAAATAAAAGATATTATTATTATGTTTAAAATTAAACAAACAGATTCGGAAATGAATTCGCAGATTATAGGACTATACAGGGTGTCCCAGGACTTCCTCTTTTCCTCTCGGGAATGTATAGATGGGGTCAAAATATCACCAGTACTTCATACAACTTTTTTTCCCAAAATCCTTCCTTACTAAGTTACGGTTACAGGCCTCCAAAGTTTCAAAATGAAAAATGTTTTTCTTTGATAACTTTTCAAGTAAATATTGAAAATCAAGCAAATTTTGGTGATTGACGAAACAAATGAATATGACGAGGTTTCATGCCTGAGTCAGTTGGTTTGATACAAAGTCTGGAACGGACTGCCCCCGATGGTCCACACCCTAAAACTTTGAAACGGCCCATTCAACAAAACAAAATCGCATTTCAGTTTCCCATTTTTTCTTAAAACTATTTCATAGATGTTTTTTAACATGAAAGAAATGAAACATGATTATTCACTGGATATTTTTAACCCATTCATGTTCAGTTGTTTTTGTAGTTTATTCGTTTGCTTTTTTGTAGTTTATTCGTTTGCTTTTTATTAGTATATATTATTTTTCCCCTTGTTTTTTCAGCTAAATTTATAATTCATTAAGTCTATTCTCAGTGAAACTCAGTGAATTATCGTGAAGAATATAGATTTTGAAATTACTAAAAAGGATTGTGAGAACTATCAGATAATACTCATAACCCTGGTTCAATGAGAATATCTCCAAAGTAATAGTAAATATCTCCAAAGTAATTAGTAAATTAAAAAAAAAACCCTACCCAATTGTTTATTGATTCAGCAAAAAAATTATATTATAAACAAAAATTCACCAATGCTACTACAAAATCAGTTTGGCACTCATTAACACATTCGCTGCGACTTTTCGAGCGTGTCGCATCCCAGGAGCGGCAACGCAAATACGAACCTCCGACGGGACCTTGGTAAATGACGCCAGGTACTATTTCCGAACGGCTGTTTGCAACTTCATCCTGCGTTTCTTGTTTCACATCTAGAAATGTATCTATTGAGCTAATGTTCAAATATATATTTGGTTTAGAACGTAAGAAATCGAAAATATTACCTGTGTCATCTTCGTCCGAAGAATCCTCTTCGGAATCAGAATCACCTTGCTCCAGATGATATCAATATCACTCAATTCTCCCGTTTCACGTAATAGTTCATCATCCTCATCACTAGATGCCATTAAAACAGAATAAAGTTCTTCTTCTGTGAGTTTTCTGGGATTTTTCAACACTAATTTAGGTTTCTTTGAAGTTGAGGGTCCCTGCTCATTGTCGGCCATCTTGAACTATCACAAGACTAAAAAACTTGAAACTATGCAAACACTGTCTATTCCCGATGCGTAATCTACACGCTGACAAAAATACATCCGGTTCGCAACGATGCTTAGCCCGTACTGCTTCATGTTATAAAAGGGTGACTGCGGT
Source organism: Gonioctena quinquepunctata (assembly GCA_018342105.1). NCBI lineage: Eukaryota > Metazoa > Arthropoda > Insecta > Coleoptera > Chrysomelidae > Gonioctena > Gonioctena quinquepunctata. The sequence continues at coordinate 109,205 of JAFIRS010000872.1, forward strand.
ACCGAACGGGGCCACGCGCACCTGGAGAGTGACGGTTGCGGCCCACATCGGGGTCATGCACACTGAATGTGTTAAATGAACTGTTATATAATAAATCAAGACGATATGATAAAATTACATATATTGAAAAAAATTGGTAATCAACAAGAAATTTGTGAAGAGTTTAATGATTATTTCATTAATATTGGTCCCGAGTTGTCATCGGGTTTCATGACCAAAAGAGAAATTTCAATTCAATAAAAAATGTCATCAATGTTTTTGAGACCCACTGAATCTCAGGAAGTAGAAGAAATAATCAGTGAACTTGATACAAGAAAAGCTCCAGTATTACAGAAATTGTAAAAATGGTAAAATCAGAAATTGCACCTTTAATGAGTAAGTTAATTAATTTAACGTTCTCGGCAGGCTCAATACCTGACATATAAAAAATTGACAAAGTTAAGCCAATTTTCAAAACGGGTAAAAAGATCAAATGGGTAATTATAGACCAATCTCTATTCTTTCGGTACTTTTAAAAATTATGAAAAAGCATTACATTGCAGATTATTGGAAAATCAAATTTATTATTTAATGGGCAATATGGGTTTCGAAAATCAAGTGATACTGAATCAGCTGTTCTAGATGTTATCACTGAACTCCAACTAGATATATTCAGAGAAAAAATGCGGTATATTGTCATTGGATCTTCGAAAAGCATTTGATTCAGTAGATCACAAAATCCTATTGAGTACTTTGAATAGAATAGGTATTACAGGGCCTGTATATACGTGGTTTAAAAATTATTTATCAGGCAGAAAACAGTTTGTATGTATCAGAGAAAAGTAGAGTTCACAGAAAACTGTTTTATGTGGTGTTCCTCATGGGTCCATTTTGGGACCCGTACTTTTCCTCTTAACCTTTTATAATCCACTGTTTGGTGATGATACAACAATAATATATACTAGCAGAAATTTACATAAGATCAAAAATAACATGATATATGACCTCAAAAAAAATATCTTCCTGGCTTATATCGTATAAATTATCACTAAATTTTGAACATTGATGTGAAACATTATAATAAATTCAATAACGAAAGTATAAAGTACTCTTCCAGTCTGAAATTCTTGGGACTATATATAGATGACAATTTATTGTGGTCCAAACATATTGAAATATTAAGAAAACCTATTGAATATCTCGCTGGTCATTTTTTGCTCAAGCTATTGAAAATAAAATCATCAAGTGTATATTCAAACTTGACTATCGAGAACCAAGTTAATTTATATAAACCAAGAAAACTTTTAGATATCCATTCATTATACAAAATGAGACTCTGCACCTTCATTATTTATTAAATAATATAAAGCATTCTAATTTGGTATTCAAAACTAATAGTGAACAACACCAAAACAACCAGATTTTCCATTAATCTAGCAATTACTAAAATAAAGACAAATGTTGGACAAATATCAGTTTATTACAATGGAATAAAATTTTACAATGATCTACCAGACCATTTGAAAACATATGGCAAATTACGGTTCAAAATTCATTTAAGAAATACCTTTTGAATTTTTTTTTCTGATTCTATCATTTATATTATTCTTCTATAATCTCATGAGTATATGATATTTTACTTTCTTGTTGTTTAGTATTTATATTCTCCCTTCCATAAACTTGTACGTTTCTTTGGAAATAAATAAATTGTTATTATTATTATACAATGGTGGATGCCGTCAAATAAAAGTACATTTTTATAAAAAATCGTTGCTTTGCTCGATTTTACATACGAGTACTATTCAGAAAATTGTCCAGGAAACCTTGTTTGATTGGAAAATATTGAAAAATATCAGACATTTCAAAGTTTTGGGGTGTGGACCATCGAGAGCAGCCTGTTCCTGACTTTGTAGCAAATCAACTGACTCAATCATGAAACCTCATCGAAGGAATCCATTTGTTTCGTTAATCACCAACATTTGGTTGATTTTCAATATTCACTTGAATAACATTACATTGTGAAGCCAAACGAAATGATCCTGGAATGCAAATTCAAGTACAGAGGGGATGTCTTCGCAGATCTCGAAAATATATTGAGCAGTTTTTGTAGGGGCTATGAGTTTTGGTAGAGGTAGAAGTGATTGCATTTTAAAATTTGTAATAAAGATTTCACCCATTATTTCTATTATCATCAAAAATAAATCTTTTCAAATAATGGGGGACATCTCAGGCTGGATTTCGTCAAATAAAAGAACATTTTTAGCAAAAATCGTTGCTTTGATCGACCCAACACACCAGTTCTTTTGTTACAGAAAACCTTGTTTTGTTGTAAAATATTAAAAGTTCTGTGGTGTGGACCATCGGGGTAGTCTGTTCCTGACTTTGTAGCAAACCCACTGACTTATGCATGAAACCTCATCTAAGGAATTCATTTGTTTCGTAAATCACCAAAATTTGCTTGATTTTCAATATTCACTTGAAGAGTTATCAAAGAAAAACATTTTTCATTTTGTTACTTCGGGGGCCCGTAACTTGATGAAGGATTTAAGGAAAAAAGTTATATGAAGTACTGGTGATATTTTGACCCTGTATATACTAATAAGTTATTAAGTGACTTTTTTTATCACAGGTTGGTTATTTTAATAGAACTTCTCTATTTTCAAGACTTCCGTCTTTCATTGATCAATCAGGGCCAATTTGAAGCTAACTCAAATCAAACTTACTAACTTTAGCCCCTTTCAGGTGTGACAGAATTTCCGAACGGCCTGATGAAAATAGTGCAGTGGATCCCTTAACGTTGTCTGTATGGTTTTTGTGTAATTTCAGGTTGGCGTGTAAGGGACATCTGTACTTGTCACCTAAACGCCGCTAAAAGCTCCCCGGAATCGTCCGAGGGGCCCCCGCCCCCTCCACCATCGGGAGAGCCTCCGTCGGAAGTCCCAAGTTGCTTGTTGTAGGTACAGACCTGTCACATAATAGACCAAACAATGCAACGAGTACATACTTAGCGTTTTAGTTCTTGCACACGAATCAAATTTTGTATAATCTCGCGCTTTTTGGTGTAAAGCACTTTTTGTGTTATTAGAGAGTTATTGCAACTTACAAATGAGCGCCGACTTTATTAAAAGATCCGCTACTAAAGTATCCTCTAACGCGATTTCGAAAGGGTGTTATTGCAACAAACTTCTTCCAAGATGCTTAAGTTCAAGCTTTATTTTGACAAGTACGTCAAATTATGTGAAACAACTTCACGTAATAAAATTATATCGTCTTCGAATGTAAATCTATTTTTTTTTCCCTTTTCTTCAGTCATTATTTCATCAGAAAAATAATCGTATGAAAAGAATCACAATATTGTTCGTTAGTTGGACTCATAAGTGACACTTGGACGAATTAATTATTCACAATATTGTTGGGGTAGAAATTATACCACCACCAAATGAACCTGCTTTATTTGATTTTGAAAATATATAGACGAGCAGTGCTTAACAAACTTTAGATTTTCAACTGGCGACAGGTATATGACAGAAAAAAAAACAAATCTGTCTAAATAAAGGAACTTTTAATAAAAGGTTCTTGGCCTTTATTTAAATAAAGTAACGGATGCCTGTATTTTAGATTGAGTATATCCTCAAAGTCGGACATAATGCGCATGCGTATATGTCAAAATAAAAGAACTATAGAACGGACGTTGCAATAACTCTCTAACCTTGTTAATTTTGTTTAAATATTTTGGTATAAACTTTGCCGAGAAAATGAAAATAAAATTCTAGTCACAAGTACTGTTATTTTCATGAACTGGTACTTGATAAGATTCTAGTCAGATAGTTCTACAGGAATAAAATTAAAAAGAATAAAAATACACTGTACAATATTGATATTATTATAATAATAATAACATAGTTTTTATTTCATGGAATATTTCATATTTTTATACATAGTTAAAATACAAAAACCAAAAATGAAATATGCGTCAAAAAAACAAGATCACATTTAACCATGTGAGTAGGATTAGAGCTATGTGAATGTGTGTAGGAAATATTCGTCAAGAGGTAAGGTTCAAGGTCGATAAGTAATTTCTTTACTCCCTTTTTGAATTTACTGATGCTGTTCAAACTTTTTATATTGTTTGGTAATTTATTAAAGAATTTTTTAGAGGCATATGATGGATGCTTTTCTGATAGTTCTAATCTGTGTACCGGAAAATTCACATTTATATTTCGTGTTGGATATTTATGACTTTGCCTATGTTCAGCAACATTTGTGTTCTTGAACAAATACAGAACACATTCATATATATACAAAGCATAAATTGTCATTGTGTTACTTCTTTTGAAAACACCTCTGCATGTTTCCCGAAATTTCATTTTAAACATAGCTCTAATCACTCTTTTTTGAATACAGAAAAGGTCATTAATGTTACTTTGACATCCCCAGAATATTATTCCAAATTTAGCACAGGATTCAAAATTTGCATGGTATATAATTTTTAATGATTTTTCGTTAAGGTTTTTGCTCATGACTCTAATGCTATAGCATATCTGGTTCAGTTTTGCTCCTAAGCTTAAAATATGGACGTTCCAAAGTAAATATTCCTCTATGAAGACTCCCAGAAATTTGGTATTATTCTGAATTTTGATTTTATTGTAAGTTTATATTTTCTGGAGTTTCAATTCTCTGTTGTTTGGTTCTAAATAATATAGTGTTGGTTTTCTCGACATTTAGTATCAATTTATTTTTTGTAAGTGTTTCTCGTGACGTCCTGAGTTTTTCGTATTAGGTCTGGATAGTCCGGACTTGAAACTGTCAAATTAGTGTCATCTACATAATTAGTTAGGTGTGCATGAGTGTCATTTAAGATATCCAAAATATCATTCCTGAAAATTATGAAAAGTACTCGTCCTGTAATGCTACCTTGAGGGACCCCCCTATCTTGGTATGTTGTAAGTTAGATTTTGTTGCATGTCCATCAGTTATAATTTTTACTCTTTGTTGATGATGTTTCAAATAGGATTCAAACCAATCTAAAGCATTTCCTCTAATACCATATTTTTCGAGTTTAATCAGTAGGTAGTCATGATTCAAACAGTCATATGCTTAAGAGAGGTCTAGGAAAATACCCAGCACGATTTCATTATTTTCGAATGATTCAAGGATTTTTTCAGTAAACTGTGTGATTGCCGTTTCTACAGATTGATAGCTACAAAAATTGTACTCGTATCAATTTTTAGAATGCTGAGAATTGTTTTTTATTTTATGTTTCTAGGGATATTTTTTTTATTATATTAGTGCTGTATTCATAAATTATTATGAAATTGAATAACAATCTTTTATTTATGCTGGTTGTTGATTCAACATTATTAATAAAAATGTTTCGAGTCATCATCTCTTTTACCAAGAGTAGGTATGTGAAATATATAGTCCAATGATTTTTTTTTCATGCCCACACAGCCTTATATAAGATAAAGCAGATGGTGCAGCCAGTGGGAAAGCTATATGTCACAATTTATTGCTAAAAATTGGCAATGCTCTTATTATCGGTCTACCTTATGTGTGTTGGAACCTGCAGAGAAAACAAAAATTGGGAATTCATTGAAAACTATCAACTTTCACCTGTCCCGATGTTTGTAATAAAATCTTACATGTTAAATCAAAATGGCGGCTTCAAGATGGCCGACGATCTCTGTGATTATGGTCCGATTGCAAAATTGGTATGTGGGTGTTTTCGGGAGATTATGAATTTTTTGTCAAAATTCAAGATGGCGGACGAGTTTTGTGATTATGGTCCGATTCGATTCAAAATTGGTATGTGGGGGTTTTTGGGGTCGTAGATTATGATTTTTTTTTCAAAATTCATAAATTCAAGATGGCGGCTCCAAGATAGTGAACGAATTTTGTGATTATGGACGGTTTCTATTCAAAATCGGTATGTCGGGGTTTTTGGGGTCGGAGATTATGAATTTACTCGAAGATTATTGACTTTTTGAAGATGGCGGACGAGTTAATCTTTAGATGGTCTCCTCATTGAAGAACTAGATAGCTCAGAACGTACAGGAGAAAGGCCTCGTAATAACGATGCTTTAACAAAAATGCAAAGATTAAGGCTTACTTACTAGAAAGCACAAAGTAATTAATAAAAAACCTTTCTAGAGACAATTTTATTCAAATACGCTAAAAAGTAAAAGATGCTTTGGATGTGGGACGTAGGTTATTCTGTGAGTTATAGATTCAAAAGCTTGTTGCTCTTGTATTTGAACTGAAAACTTCACGTGACATGCTCTTGAATCTATAACTCACGGAATATCTACGACACACATCCAAAGCAATTGTTTTTTTACATTTTAGCGTATTTGAATGAAAGCTTGTTTTTAAAAAGGTTTTTTATGAAATATTTTTTATGTAGATACACCTTTGAGAAGAACTCTTCCACGTAAGTTTGTATGTCTCAGAAAAACCTATCAAATATATATTGGGTGATCGTGCAGTCTGTGGAAACTCCCATATTTTGTTATAATTTGATTGGGTGCTATAATACTTTCAAAATACACATAATTTGAGGTATTTTTCCAAATTATCTTCAGGGTGAATCGAAAGTAATATCAATATCGAATGGTATCCTGTAGTTTTGGTTACCTTCAATAATCCTTAATGGGCATCGTGCTGTCTGTGAGATTGCAGCCATTCTACCACAATTATATTGAATCAAAAACTTTATCTGCATAAAATATATAATAGAAATTAAGCAAATAACAAATATTGCATAAAAAAAATTACAAACTGAATCGATCTAATTAGCCTCTTTGCTACTCCTTCCTCTTTAGCCTCTATTTGGCCATTCTCTTCCAATCCATCACAATGAGTTCAAACTCTGTATCGGTTGTTGCATTGAATACCCCTTTTACAGATTCTGAAAATATAGTAAATATATAGTCACTGAAAACTCAAATTGATCTTGATGTATTGTCAAAAAATCTCAGGTGATGTATTTCATGTAGTAAGTATGACTGTTGATAAATCAAAATCACTTATAATATTGCTATGAAGTTATGGACATATATTTAAATTAATCGGAAGGTAAATACAAAATGAAACTAATAGTAGATGCCTACTTTACAAGACATAGGGCAGGTTATATAAAGAATTCAACAACGATTAAATATTCAATTTGTTTATTACTATGGCAAGGCATTAGGTAGCTGTGTAATCCTTAACAAATGGCTTATGCAACTGGTCCCTTGAGGTTGAAGAAAAAATCACTGAGAAGCACTTACTTTTGAGTATGTCCATCATTTTTAAATCAGAAATTTTAAAATTATGTTTTTGCCCAGTCCATGAACATTAACATCAAGATATATTCACACACTCCTGGTAAATTCAACAGAACCATAAAAAAATGCTCTTGATGATTTTTCTTCAACTTAATACCACACAATTTTCATGTGATAATCTGTAGGTTCATCAAAATCTGTTGTGGTTAATTTAATTTTATTGGTAAAAGGATTTTTCGAGGGATTCTTTTGTAGCTTTGGTCCTACATGTGTTAACAAGATTTCAATGAGTTTTGGAGTCACCCTGGTGTAGGAGAAAAATCCCTGGTGATCTTGCAAAACCATTGATTTTATCAGATTACTGAACATTCTTTTTTCCTTCCTTTGCCTATTTATGGGCTTAACAGCCCACCTTCTTTTCCTTCCTTTCTTCAATATTAAAAAACTTGTTAACCAAATCACCAAGAAAAACGTTTCAGCTTCTTCTATTTCATTACACATTTTGAAATTCGTTTGGTGTTGGGAAAACAAATTAATAAAGGAACATGTAAGGTTAACGTAAATGGCTTGGATCTCTGACTTGTGCGCATGCGCAATTGGTGTTGCATAAATCCACCATAATTCATGTTATCTGGCATATGTATCTCAATAATTTTCTCATCAGAGAATACTTTTTCATCTTACTCATCTTTTTTGCTGAAAAAACACTCATATATGATATTTGTGTTCACAGCAGTGTGTGATTCGATAACGAAAAGTAAAACATGTTCAAAACTTATTGTAGTATTGATAGAATATATGGAAACCTTATCCTCACCACATTTTTTGTCAACATTTTCCATTCCATTCTACTCATACTTCCACGCAAATCGTATCACTGGCGAATAGGCTTTTTCATTTAGATGAAAATGACTAACTTTGTTTACCTGTCAGACCCAACGGCATTGACGGCGATTTTTTTTTTAAGAAAATAAAATATTTCCTAGTTTTTCTATGGATAGTTGACTTGAATTTACATGGAGAAGAAAACTCACCATTAGAAAATATTCGTGTACATTACTTTATCTACGAATGAAAGGTTTTTGGCGGTATAAAATAGGTAATAAGTACTTAACCTACAAAGAAAGTTACGAACGCCAATATATGCAGGGGCATTTGTCTTGAAGTTGACTGTTGACATAATGTGAAAATACCGCTAATTTTGAACTAAGCCAATCTCAAATTTTTATTTCAAAACTAACCAATGGCTATTCACTTTTCCAATAGTCAATCATACTTTGGGTCTCAAAACGAGCGCATGCGCCTTAAAAAATCATCTAAATGAAAAGGCCTATTGCAGGACGAAAATCTCAAGTGAGGATAATCCAAATTCAATAATAAAGGTGTTATTCTACAATAAGATGGAAGATGCACAATGAATCGCACAGCACACAGCAATCATAGGAAACAGGTATTAGGAACAAGTACACGCTCATCACAGCTTGTAAACAAACATGAACTGTACAGGGGTCAGGGGTAGGTACAGGTTCTTTCAGCATTCTACTCTGGTACAGTGTCAAAAGACAGTGTACACTTTACACGTGACACGTATGTTCTGTGTTAAAAATGAACTAACATGAATTTCAAAAAATAGTGTAAATTGGCGCTACCTACTGTGATAATTAAGAACTTTTATTTTAATTTAATCTCTTTTAACTTGGATATATACAATTATAATCTGTTTTACCTTGTGAATGTCGTTATTTTATGGTTTTCTTCTTGTGCTAACCTACCAGAAGTTTTCGAACCAATAACTTCACGAAAAATACAACCCAGTTTCACTCACCCACTTACTTTTCAGGAAGGTACCTTCTAGGTCGAGAACGCTCTGCGATAAATAAATCATTTGCACGAAATACAAAAAGATATTTTATTGGTTATGCAACGTGCACGTGAAATTGGAAGTGGAGCTGTACTTCCAATTTCAGAATGGATGACAATATTAACTCATTTTCTTGTCTATCTTGTATGTTTTTTTACGGACCACAAAAAGTGAAGTTAGGATCACACAATCTCTCCGTACCGGAGACGAGTGGACGTTGTTTTTCGATCTAGGGTTTGCTCCGCGATTCTCGACCTTACATCAGCATCGCGCGAACGAGAAAGTGAGGTTGAAAATTAAAAAAATCTAAAAATCTGTGAAACTGACAATTATTTCTTCTTAAATTAAAACAATGAAAAGACACAAATTGAGCAAAACAATACATTGAATCATCCCCCGATGGAGAAATCCGCCCTTGTCGAGGTTAACGCAAAAATATACGAAAAAACACGAAGTGGAAAATATAGTGAAAAGAAACTTGTAAGTCCAACCATTCAAAATGTGGGGAATGGAAAGGGGAATAAGGAAACATCATCAGAAAATCTTTATTCGGAGAAAAACTCCTGTTCTAGACACTTGCCAAAGTAATACCGGCTAAGAATAAAATATTTAATCTAATAGATAGACACAGAAAAATCCAAGAGGAAAGAGGAAAATAGAAAGATCAGATATGGAACTCTAAACATGGTGATAAACAAACCAAACGAGCCGAAAAAACCAACGAGAAAAATCCAGCAATCGATGGAAATCACAAAGGAAAAGATGAAGAAATATTTAAAGCTACAGAAAATAGGCAAGAGACGAGCATATAAAAAACACGAAAATAGAACGGAAGAACACTCACAAAAAAATCCGGATACGCAGACGGGACAATAAGCGACACGGAGTTGGATGAAATGAATAATATAATAATAATAACAAAAAATTAAACCGACGAAATACGGAACTGAAAAGTAAAAAATAAAATAAACCTTGTTAGTCTCAATAACTGAGCTCCTAAACTAATGTAAGTAACACATTTTGAGTCAGCGCCAAACAAACAAGCTAATGAATTAGGTAAGGCGTAAAATGATGGCATCGAGTTGGGCGGTGACATTCTGATAATTTTTTTGAAGTAATTTAATGATCGTCGTTGATTGTTTGTTTGGCGCCGACTCAAAATTAGTTACTTACATTAGTTTAGGAGCTCAGTTATTGAGACTAACAAGGTTTATTTTATTTTTTAATTTTCAGTTCCGTATTTCGTCGGTTTAATTTTTTGTTAAAAAGTTTTTATTTTTCAATTTTTTGTGGCTGAAATCTACTAATTACTAACTGCTTGTTTTTTTATTACTTCCAAAATACTTACTTACCCACCTTACTTCAACTATTACCAGTTCAATAATATGATTACCTACTTTTACTATTTGTTGTAATATAAATAATTTTTGTTGTTCTGGTTAGTTTATTTCATTACTTTGTATATCATTCCATCCTCTCATAGAATATAATAATTGGATAATGACTAAGATGTCTAAAAACCCTGGTGAATGAACTGATTCGATATTGTTTAGATTTTTGAGGGGACACCACCTGTTACTTCAACAGAGCTTCTCTCTCTGTGGTAGATGGCGCCGTCCAAAAATGTTTGTCTATATTCTCGCTTAACGTCAGAACTTAATTTCTGACACCTGCAGCATCTTATATGAAATTATTTTCAGTGTTTTGTCGGTATCTATGCGTTTTCCATATCTTTGACATGGAATCTTGCTTAGCCTATTCCTGAGCTTGTCCTTTAAAAAAACCACTCGTTCATTAGTGCGTGAGGAATTGTTTACTTTCAGGTAGTGTAGTGTGTAAGGATACTTTTTGTAGAATGGGCCACATTTGCATTTTGTGTGTACAGTATAAAGCCGCAGATTCGATTTTTCGCCTGTATTTAGTACCAAAAGCAAGTACAAATCTTGACGAATTGACTAATAATGATATTTCTATAGTTCATTATATTGTATGCATTGAATTTTATATTTTCTGCAATTCAATGACAATTTCGTTTCCAATTCTCCGTCTGTCAAAATGCAGTTAACCTCAAATTCAAATCGTACAAAATACGAAAAACAACACGACAGTGCTTTCTTTGTGCAATGTTCGGGGGCTTCTAATTCTAGCTTTGCTATTGGTGAAGTTTGACAGATGTCTCTTTTAAACCAATAGCAAAGCTAGAATTAGATCCCGCGCACAGTTCGCCTCAAAAGAAATCTGAGTAAATAAATATACCCTGTTACTGAATTGAAACTAAATCGAAATTGGCGCCATCTGTCACGCTAGTAATCTCTATTATCAAGTAGGCCAAGTGTCGCCAAGTCGATCCCAAACTTCTACAAGTATAAGTGCAAGCACCAGGGTTTTTATACATCTTAATAATGACAATAGCGATCTGTCATTGTCAACTACATATGTGTGCCAATGTTTACAAGTGAAAAATCAATTATCCCCTATTTTTCCACCCGTAAGGGTGGATAATTCCATTCGAAATCCAAATATGATCAACTATGAGGTATACCCTATCTATTAAAAAAAGAATCATCCAAATCGAAGAACCCAGTACAAAGTTATGCCTGATAGAATCGGTTAACGGACCAGAATTCAGAGGGTGAGTGATCAATATCCTTCATTTTAGAAAAATCGAATTAAACGGTTTTCTTCACATAAAGGATTCAATATAAAATTGAACCAGAAAATGGTAGATCTCAGGTGAAAAACAACTACTTTCCTGGCAAATACCACGCAGAACATTGAATGATATTCACCTGAAAATCCATGCATACTTCCATATAATATCAATGGACATTGAATGCAAATGTTTCTTTCTGATAAGCTCGATTATGTTTAATTTATGTCGTGTTCACCTAACAATCCGCATACCGGTTTCAGGCTTCTTGGCCCTCATCAGTACGGAGCAGTCAACCAGCCAAAGGTGCAAAGAACTCTGGCTGAAGTGAGACACAACGTAAACAAACCATCATCGATCTTGTAACACCTATAGGTACGCCGGAAAAGATAAACTTTAACTGGCGGTACCTAGTGACAGAAAGAACACGAAAATCTCCCACCTCGATAGGTTTCTAAATAAAAGATTCCTTCTCAGTAGGAGTGGCAAGCCCGTCTAGCATATAGTGAAAGAAAAGTGCCATGTGAAGTGGAATGAATAGAAAAATCGAATTAAACGGTTTTCTTCACATAAAGGATTCAATATAAAATTGAACCAGAAAATGGTAGATCTCAGGTGAAAAACAACTACTTTCCTGGCAAATACCACGCAGAACATTGAATGATATTCACCTGAAAATCCATGCATACTTCCATATAATATCAATGGACATTGAATGCAAATGTTTCTTTCTGATAAGCTCGATTATGTTTAATTTATGTCGTGTTCACCTAACAATCCGCATACCGGTTTCAGGCTTCTTGGCCCTCATCAGTACGGAGCAGTCAACCAGCCAAAGGTGCAAAGAACTCTGGCTGAAGTGAGACACAACGTAAACAAACCATCATCGATCTTGTAACACCTATAAGTACGCCGGAAAAGATAAACTTTAACTGGCGGTACCTAGTGACAGAAAGAAACACTCCGAAAATCTCCCACCTCGATAGGTTTCTAAATAAAAGATTCCTTCTCAGTAGGAGTGGCAAGCCCGTCTAGCATATAGTGAAAGAAAAGTGCCATGTGAAGTGGAATGAATAGAAAAATCGAATTAAACGGTTTTCTTCACATAAAGGATTCAATATAAAATTGAACCAGAAAATGGTAGATCTCAGGTGAAAAACAACTACTTTCCTGGCAAATACCACGCAGAACATTGAATGATATTCACCTGAAAATCCTTCATTTTGCTACCCTTAGGGGTGGATTTCATCTTTTGAATTCAAATGGGACCAACTTCAAAGTACACCCTATCCACTGAATTATCGGAATCGGACGCCTCAGTAAAAAGTTATGCGTGATCATACATAAAAAAAATAAATATACGCGTCGAATAGAGAACCTCCTCCTTTTTGGTTTCGTCGGTTAATAAATGTATTTTATTGAACCAATTTACACTAGGCTATTGACCTAAGTGCTTCTGCTCATTGTGATACCTTATGAATATCAACATAGGATGACGTAAAAACAAATTATATGATAAAGAAAAAAACTATAACATTACATCAAAAATGGAGGAAATTGAACATTAGTAAAATGAGTTTTACATGAAGATACGAAGTTGAATGTGGGCTATTTAAAGGAGAATTCAGTTGATGATGTCATAAATGTGTTCCAGTATTGTCCGTTGACGATGTCTGTGATGAGAGCCAGGTATTCAAGGTTGTCTGCCAGCTTTTGTCTTGACCTTTCGTTTTGCTAAAGCGGTGTTATAATTGAAACACAACTTGGCGGCGAGTTCATTGAGTAAAGTAAAGCATTAGCATTTTCAAGAGCAACAAAGTGCCATGTATTTTCCAAATTTTAGACAGAATAGTACATCACAAACCAATTCTAGAGAATCAGCTTCATTTCAATGGAAGATCAATAAAAACTAGATAGTGTTTTTACTGTTTTAGCTCTATCAAGATTCAACAAACCGAATGTCTATATACCAAAATATAAAGTATATTTGCTTCGTGTTATTGTTGTTTTTTTACTTACTCAAAAGTAGACACCTTCGGACTCCAGAGTACAACTTTTACTTCACTCATAAAACATGGAGAAATATATTTCGATAAAGAGAGCCTTTCAACTGTAATAAAGAAAACATCCTGAAACTATTTCCGATATTCTCACTTTTCAATATTTCGTTATAAGCTGGTTAATGAAGAGGTGGATGCATTCATTAATTTCAGCCGAGAGTTTCAAGGTGGCAAATCAACAGTGAACAAGGTGGGAATTAAAATTAACTTCCCAACATTCCAAAATGAACACAAATATAGTTCTAATTTTACCGTTAGGGGGAGTAAGACCCGTTTCCATTGGTTACTGACCGTTCGTTTCTCTCTTCAGGTGTCAAAATCATGTACATAAGTATAGTTCCTAAACTACAACCAGAGGGAGTGTCTCTTATTTTTAATTCCCAATTGTCGATATTGTGTTGATTTTTGGCAAAATTTAATTTTTTGACGAATATCTGGCCCAATGGAATTCTGAATGCTCAAAAGTAAGAACTTTTTTATTTCGGGAACATTCATTCATCAATAAAGATATCAAGAATCTACTGTATCCATTCACTTGACAAAATCATTGCATCAAATGAATTAAAAACAATGATGTGTACACCAGCACATCATTTGAGAGAATCATTATTATGTTTCTACTTCGATAATTGTTTCACAGAAACTGTCACTACAGTGTAGAAATCACCTAGAAAAATGCTTTTCATATAATTGTGATAGTCGTATAATTTTTTCAACTTTTTAATATTTATTTTTTATTCTTCTCCTTGGAAAATTTTTGGAGTGCGCCTGTGACATTTGCTAATATCGTCATTCTTAAAACATGCCATAGATAGTTGCCTTGTTGCCAAACTTATAAAAAAAATCGGGAATCATAAGATAACGGAACAGAGGCAGGGTCGGATTTTAAAAAATGACGATACAGTGCGATTATCATGGAGATACTTTTAGGTAGATTTTATAGAAATACTACCTTTTGCGGACATCTCAACTTTACAACTTCAAACTTTGGTAGAACTTTGTTGATAACAATTTGACGTTAAAAGAAAAAAGTAGTAGATATTTGTTATTTAAAAAGTCCCAATTTTGAATATATTTGATTTTTATCAATTGAATTCATATTTTTAATTGTTTAAGGAATTTTGTCATTATTTAAAATCCTCCCACGTTTCTTATAGACAACCCATACTTTAGGATGAAAAGCCAGCAAGTGAATAATATTAATCGTAATATCTGATCAAGCAGTAGCTCTGGAGTCTGGATGGTGAGGTTGTTATTTTTTTACAAGCTTTCATTTAACTTGCTTCGTTCGTGTGTTATTCTGCCATTCTATCATTCTGTCATTCTTTCCGGTTCAAAATTTGGAATCCATTTTTGGATCACTAGAAATAGTTATTTAATCAACTAGTGTAGTGGCGATTAATGATCGAGATATTTTAACGCGAGAGCGAAGCGAGCGCGTTAATGTTCGAGATCACGCCATATTCAATAGTTTCTTCCTGATTGAGGACATCGTCTACCTTTACGATCTGCCGTCTATTGGTGATGTGGCTCTCAAATAATTTCAGGTTTTCATTTCTGATACCAATGTCCTCTAATGTTTGCAGAAGTAGGTCGTAACTCACAGTGTCGAACGCTTTTGATAAGTCTATGAAGATACACAGACATGACTTGTTCTCATTCAACGCAACGTTTAGTTTCGCAGTTAGGGCTAGGATTGTATTCTCTGTTGACGTTTTTTCTTTTAAGCCAAACTGCTTATTAGATAGGATTTCATATTTTTCAAGATACGTAGTCAACCTTTTCTTTATTAGTTTCTCGAAGATTTTTGATATGTGCGTTAATAATGATACGGTTCTATAATTATCTACTTTTGTTTTATCTTCCTTTTTATGAAGTGGTACTACAATGGAGTTTTTGGAGGCTGACGGCCATATAGTATTTGAATTCGTGTATGTTTACTTGCCTATACCACAATGATGCAATAATAGAGAAATCGACCATTAATAGGTTATTAATGGTCGATTTCGGTGTATGTTTGGCTGCATATATCACAATTATGCATTAATAGGGGTTATTAACGATCGATTTCGTATAGATTAAACAGACTCGTTGATACGAGGTCGCCGGAAATAGTTATTTAATCAACTAGTGAATTCGGTTAGTTTTCAAGTTGGGGTCAAATCTCCAGCGATAAACAATACCCACTGTGCAAAAACTCAAACTATTAACGTTATTATATGGTAACCTAGATACATTGTTGCGTTATGATTATTGTGCCCATAACGTCTCAATGACCATTTTAGAGTCGTTATATGTCCACCAACATAACAAAATCGTAAATACGTTATATAAAAATCGAATCTGATACGTTATCTGAAACTGTTCTGTTACAGCAAAAGTACTTACATACGAATATGCGTAATGAAATCGTTACATAAAAAGTCCTTTTTTTTCACATCATTTGAAACTACTTTCTGACGGAAAAAGTACTTTCTCAAAGAATAACAACAACTGAGCAGTTATGTCTCAAGTCTCTTCTTTTAGGTTCTGTTGGATGTATTAGTTCTATTGATGGATTATTTACAATTAAAGTCAAGTCAATACATAAGAGCATTCCTACGAAAATTATTAAAATATTTGAAAATACACTATCGAGCATAAAGTTTGACACAAATGATATATCCATTTTTGCCTAAGCTTCATATTCTATCTGTCTTCGGTCGAGTTTATATTACTATAAATCATGGTCAGTTATAAATGACAAGATAGATTATTATAATGTATGAATGAAAAATTAATTGAATGATTACGTCCAGTGAATAATAGTTTATATATATATATATATATATATATATATATATATATATATATATATATATATATATATATATATATATATATATACATATATATCGAGGGGACTGTTGAAAACAAAATGGAAGGAATTTAATGGACATAGCCCTCAGAGAAAAGTGCTAACCGTAGACACGTGTTTCGGGCTCTCGGCCCTCATCAGTACGGTGGAGAAGTGCAAGGATGAACAACACTTGGTAGAAAACGACAAATCAACGGAGTCAACAAACAGAAGCCAGCCGCTCATTTGTGATTTCGGTCAGCAGACCCTGAATTCCAGGACAACAACCAACGTCACCACGGAGGTAGCTCTAGCTACCTGCGTGACATCGAGTCAGGAATATAAATATGAAAGAGAGTAATATCGAGGGACTGTTGAAAACAAAATGGAAGGAATTTAATGGACTAGCCCTCAGAGAAGTGCTAACCGTAGACACGTTTCGGGCTCTCGGCCCTCATCAGTACGGTGGAGAAGTGCAAGGATGAACAACACTTGGTAGAAAACGACAAATCAACGGAGTCAACAAACAGAAGCCAGCCGCTTATTTGTGATTTCGGTCAGCAGACCCTGAATTCCAGGGCAACAACCAACGTCACCACGGAGGCAGCTCTAGCTACCTGCGTGACATCCGAGTCCAGGAATATAAATATGAAAGAGAGTAATATCGAGGGGACCGTTGAAAACAAAATGGATGGAATTTAATGGACATTTAATGGACATAGCGGCTGGCTTCTGTTTGTTGACTCCGTTGATTTGTCGTTTTCTAACAAGTGTTGTTCATCCTTGCACTTCTCCACCGTACTGATGAGGGCCGAGAGCCCGAAACACGTGTCTACGGTTAGCACTTTTCTCTGAGGGCTATGTCCATTAAATTCCTTCCATTTTGTTTCAACAGTACCCTCGATATTACTCTCTTCATATTTATATTCCTGGACTCGATGTCACGCAGGTAGCTAGAGCTGCCTCCGTGGTGACGTTGGTTGTTGCCCTGGAATTCAGGGTCTGCTGACCGAAATCACAAATGAGCGGCTGGCTTCTGTTTGTTGACTCCGTTGATTTGTCGTTTTCTACCAAGTGTTGTTCATCCTTGCACTTCTCCACCGTACTGATGAGGGCCGAGAGTCCGAAACACGTGTCTACGGTTAGCACTTTTCTCTGAGGGCGATGTCCATTAAATACCTTCCATTTTGTTTTCAACAGTCCCCTCGATATTACTCTCTTTCATATTTATATTCCTGGACTCGGATGTCACGCAGGTAGCTAGAGCTACCTCCGTGGTGACGTTGGTTGTTGTCCTGGAATTCAGGGTCTGCTGACCGAAATCACAAATGAGCGGCTGGCTTCTGTTTGTTGACTCCGTTGATTTGTCGTTTTCTACCAAGTGTTGTTCATCCTTGCACTTCTCCACCGTACTGATGAGGGCCGAGAGCCCGAAACACGTGTCTACGGTTAGCACTTTTCTCTGAGGGCTATGTCCATTAAATTCCTTCCATATATATATATATATATATATATATATATATATATATATATATTATATATATATATATATTCAGGTAGTTATTGATAAAATTGTGTGATTCACTTGAATCTTTATGTTAAATAGGGATGATACAACAAAACTGTTCATATGTCGGCGGGATACATCATTTAAGTAAACTCGAAGTTGAAATAAAAAAATATATATCAAAACATGGAACATCAAACAAAAAATTAACAAAAATATACATTTCTCTGTAAAAATAAAATATATAAATAATTATTATTTATTGAAATCGCTGAACGTTGAACCTGAACTTTCAGTTTTCATTACGATGATAGCCTCAGTTTTTGGTTTCCCTCAATAATCATTGTTTTGCATGTCGTAGCCATTCCATGGCTATTTTATCGAATAAACAATCCGAAAATGTTGGGACAACTTTCCGTGCTGCACCTAAAAAAATATGTATTGAAATATGTTATTAACAATGCTGTCAGAAGTATTTCTCATTACCTCGCATAAGTTCGCTAATAGTCCTTTTCAGTTGCTCTTTTGAGTATTGGCCATAGGGTTTTTCCAGACGCTACAATAAAATATAGTGTATTTGCTTGTGTCGATCCATATATAATAATAATAATAATAACTTTATTGTCCTAAGAAACATTACATGTTTATGGTTAGGGACTAAACTAGATAAAAAAAAATACATATACAACATGGAAGTAGTCAAAAACGAATAGTTCATGAAAGTATATATACTAAGGTGTAACCAAATAAACATTTTTAATTATTTTGATTTGTAAATAAAAAAAAACATATTTATAAATTTTTATCCAGTTGATTGAAGTGTATATTTCATTTCGATTTTGAATTTCGCCATTATTTTAATTTTTTTTATGTTGTTAGGAATTGAATTATAAATGATTATTCCATTATGGTAATACATTTCTTTCCAATTTCGGATTTAACATTACTAATGGATAAAAAATTTGTTTGCCTAGTGGCATGATTATGAATTTTGTCCATTTCAGTAAAACTTATATTAGATGTTTTTTTTATTTTATTTTTGACAAAATGAATGAAACAACATATTTTGAGTTTATAAAGAGAATTTAAATTCAAAAGCCTTTTTGGTTTATACAAATTTATTGTTGGTTCCAGATGTGGTAATTTATATATACATTTTATTGATTTATTTTGTAATGATTTTAATGGTTTTAAAATTGAATTATTCGCAGTTCCCCATATAGAAATGAGATACTGCAAGTGTGAATAAATTAAACTAAAATAAATGTTTTTTAAAAATTTTATTGGTATATAATTTCTTATTCTGTAAAGAATGCCTATAAGAGGTGATATTTTCTTCCGAATTTTTTCGATATGCTTATTCCATGATAATTTTTCATCGATATGAAGTCCTAAAAATTTTGTTGATATAGTGTAATTTATGATATTTTTTTCGAAATGAATGGAACTGGTGGGAGTGTCAATTGTTCATTTACAAATATTCATGTAGGAAGATTTATTGAAATTAACGGTCAATTTATGTTGCTGTCGCCAAATGAAATTTTTTTTTATATCATTATTCATGTAGTTTTGTATTTTTTTATAATCGTCCGAAAAGTACATAATTGTAGTGTCATCAGCAAATAATTTCATACTTCCTTCTAATTTTAATTTTGAAAGATTGTTTATATATATATATATATATATATTAAGAATAGTACAGGACCAAGAATGGAACCTTGTGGTACTCCACACTTTATATTTTTTAAAGAACTCTGATTATTTCCCATTTGAACATACTGTTTTCTATTATACAAATAATTTTTGAACCAATTGAGGTTTCCTCTGATTCCAATGTTAAATAATTTTTTTAGTAGAATTTCATGATCAACAGTATCAAAGGCTTTACACAAGTCCAAGGATAACATACTACATTTTTTATTATTATCAATTTGAATTTGAATTTGAGAATTGTGATACAATTCAAATGAATAATCTTATTGTCCATGTTGATATAGATACCTGGGGCCATAAATATATCTATATATAGTTTTAAATCGTCTTAAGGATATTTCCTGTTGATTCTTGGAAAGAGGATGCACATTTTTTGGCAAAACTAATGCCACAAACAAATCAAACCGTCATATTGAGATTTTATCACCCTCCTAGTAGAAAATAATATGATGATGTGACACATAACTTTTTTCACATATTGATTTTCTTGTAGATCAATAATTTGATCACACAAAAAAATTCTCTAAGTAGTATAGAACCGGCACAAGAGATCAATAAACGATAAATGAAATACCGCCACTTATTGGTTTCGTGCACATTTGACAGATAGTCGACATTGGAGGTAAAACATTCTCACTTTTCCGATTTGTTTATATTAGAAAGTTGAACATTTTTGCGGATTTCAAAAAGAATTCACTAGTTGGATTACATATGTTATTGTTTAATTCGTAGATGATCATGCCTTCATATTGTGCTATTGTGAAATGCAAGTTTTTTTTCTCTTTATACCTCTCTTGGTGGACATCATCTGAACTGGAATAATATTTTTCCAGGTCCATTGACACAATACTTCACCCGAAACACAATAAAACCAGTACAAATTTCGAATAAACGTTCTTTAACAAGCGGAAATGTGACATTGTTTTACCTCCAATGTCGACCACCTGTCAAACGTGCACGAAACCAATTTGAGGTAAGGTTAGGTTAGAGCAGACAAAGATGAAACACAAGACCAGATGAGAACGTTTTTGCAACGAATCAGTTACGTCATATTTATTATCCACCAAACGTATCTCCGACTTCCCCATGGTATTGAAATGTTCTGAAACCAGAACATCCGAAAGATATTAATAAGACACATTGCTATAAATAAATCACAAAGATGTTTTAAAGATGTCTCAAAGTTCGTTTGGTACGAAATGACATCGCAATATTACGTCTTCATAACTTATAAATTATATTTGCTCAGAAACGTCGTCACGGGTACAAGAATTGAACTTTAATAAACCCCGCTGTATGTTTCTTGCTCAGTGGGTAACACTCCAAAAATGCGCTCTCCGCACGGCTACTCGCAACGACGTGTGCTCTCACGTGTGTGCCCGATCGGGTAACTGGGTCGCTGATATTGGCTTCGAGAACGCTCGGCAATTTCCAGGGAAAAGACGCGCTGCCGCCGCGCACCCGCTGCCATCATTTTACGTTTCACGTAATTAATTTGCTTGTTTGTTTGTTTGGCGCCGACTCAAAATTAGTTACTTACATTAGTTTGGGAGCTTAGTTATTGAGACTAAGAAGGTACATTTTATTTTTTGCTTTTCAGTTTATTTTTTCGTCGATTTTATTTTTTGGTAATTTTTTTTTATTTTTTTTATATATATTTATTATAATATTTGGTTGGTTTGATTTGTTAAAAAATAAATGTTTTTATTTTTATATTTTGTCATTCTGTATTTATTTGATCTTATAACACTAGTGTAAAGCTGAGGTCGCACGTGACCATTCATGATGCATGTTACCCAAACTTAAATAACAGTACGAATGGCAATAGTTTGTTGAAATTTCCGTATGCGACCTATCTAAGGAAATGAGCCCGGCTCATTGGGGGCTCCAATTTATCAAAATCTCACTTGGCTAAAATGGACCAGAACGGCACTGTTTCTCATGGATATCCTTTTCGAATCCATGAGTATTCCCATAAAGTGGACATGGAACATATCCCAAGTAGCACAGAGTCATAAAATTAACATAATGACTACTTATACCGTCTTAAAGACCACGTATTTGTATGTTTTAAAACCAAAAAGTTAATGTGCGTTTTATAACTTTCGGGCGTTGCTATGACTTCGTGTAGTAGATATAACGAGAGTACAATAAAGAATTCTCGGGATGAAGTTGTACTGTGGTTTGTATGTAAATAAATTGTATGTGTCGTTAAGTAGAACTTGAGAGCCGTTGCTGTGAGGTTATTATGACAATAAACATATGTGGTTCTAATGAATAGATTTTTGAAACGTTTCTACGACTACATATTGTACTCATGTAAAGTAGTTTTATCAACTGATGAACTTTGGTCGTAATGATTACATTATGTATCTATGGTTAGATTATTTTTGTTGGTTATGTTATTTTTGTTTTGTTTTTTTGTACCTATATTGTGTTATGTATGTAGAATATTCAGTTCCGTATGAATGATTAAAATGCCAAAACAAAAATCCAATCTGCCTTACAAGAGAACTGGAGCGTATAGAAAAATATAAAGAGGAAGGGATGAGTGCCTACCCCAAAATTACCATGTGAAATAATTAATCAGTCTATCGGGACACTGCAAACAAATGAAGTTCATCCAGTTCCTTCAATTGTTTTCACAACAAGGAAAGACATAAATAATATGTATGTGCACTTCGATTGATAAATAATAGTATATTAAAGTATAAGTGGATAAAAAGGGCTTTAAAACACGCGCGATTTTTCGAGCACTACGGCGCAGCCGGAGTGCTCGAAATAGAGCAAGTGTTTTTAAGACCAGTTATCCACGAATACTTTACGTTATTTTTTTTTATTTGTGCACTTTGAAATCATATATACTGGTATTATTACTACAAAAAAGAGAAATAAGAACTAATAATGCAAGAAGGTTGAATTCGTGATGTGAGATCAGTATACCTTTCGTTGTCATGGAAATGAGAAAAACATTCATTTGCAATTTGTTACCAAAGATCAATATTTGTTGTCAACAGAGCTCAAAAATGAATTATTCTAATATCGATTTTTTGAATAGTGAGGCAGAATCGCGGTTGATACGGCGAAAATACAGTGATATATATAAAAAAGAATATGAAAAGCTCATCAAATGGATGGAGGAGCACATATAAATGAACGAATTGTGAGTAATATTTTATTTGACGTTACAAGGTACTCCTGTCAGACCAATAATAAAAAATTTGTCATTTAGACTTCACGTTTCTCGATTTGTTGATGTTGTCATGGTTACCTTTAAAAAACGCGCGTTTTTTTAAAGTTCGATTTAAACACGCTGAGGCGTGCTTTAAATGGGTAAAAAGGGGCACCAATAAAAAAAAAATATTTAAATATAACTGTTCAACATCAACATAACCTCTATTGTAAATGTCAGTTATTTTTGGCGTTTTCCATTAGGCGGAACTAGTGGAATGCTTATGCACTCAGTGTATATCTTTTTCTGTTTTGATAGCGTTTACGACGTTAGTACAACAAAACTTGCTACTTGTGGTCACAGCGACTACATTACAACTTTTTTATATAAGATATTGCGATGTCTTTGAGACACTCGTAAACTATTCTATGATAGTACATACCGGAGTAATTACAACTTTTCGACACTAGAAGGACGGCATCCATGTTTTTCGATTGATTGATAACATCATTCTGGTAGCCATATTGGAACAAAATTATTTAAAATAAAAAATATTGGACCCTGGGTGTTATATCAATTTAAAAATCATTGGAGATGTGCTAATCAAGTATCTTTCGTAATATGGTCTACATATTTCAACGATTAATGAGAAAAATTGATGAAATATATTTTTTCTGAAATGAAAATAAATATGTATCTCTCTTCATTTTCGAGGCGCATGAATTTTAAGTGCCTAGAAATGGATTTTGATCGTAAAAATGGATTTGCTTGGTTACTAAAGTTTCAGAACAATTCTTAAAGACACGTAAATGAAAATCATTTTTATCTCAATAACTATCACGGTCACAGAGTATCATGAACATGTAAAGGAAGGCTGACTTATATATTATATAAAATCTTTTGATATGGTATACATATTGTAATACTATATTAGAAAGATTATGACCTTCATGCATAATTATATAATGACTACACTAAGACCACAGAACGACCCTTTTGTGACTGGCTTATATAAGTCTATATTGGCAAGTCATTACCACTACTTCATAACGTCGATGTGACGTCGCAAGATTGTGCCTTTTTGCCGTATTGGCATTCATAGCGACGTCTTAGCATATTACAAGACATAAGTCATGGGCTTTTGCCGAAGGTCTAGTAGACGTCTGTACAACCGAATTATGACCTCTGTGTGCTACTTGGGATATCTAAGGGATATCCTGTCTAATCTGAGACATCACAGCGACATATTGGCGATATAAAATGCGATATTGCATGTCACATTGTGATATCCCTGAAATATCTTCTTCAGTTATGAAAATATAATTAGGGCACTCGAATAACTTGAGTTCGCCTCTGTTGATTTGTATGAATCATATATTCCTTGATCTTGGCTCTGAGAAGCGGCAACGCTGCATCGTCTGATCAACTTGAACGTGACGTGACATCCCATGAACATGTAAAATAATTAAGCATTACGCCAGTCCTGGTGTAAACATTCTGGTTTTAGAATTGAGAGAGAGTAGATCGTCATACGTTGAATTATTGAGATCGGAACTTGATATATTTTTTTTAACATTTTTGTAGCGAAACAATTTCTAGTTATACATTGTACTTATTGAATATATTTAAATATATTGGCACTTAATATCTGATATTGAAGACTGAAGTTGTGCGTGTTTTTATTTGAATTGCTTTAATTCGCAAACTACATACCTTCTTTCAGAAAAAATGTTGGATACAGTAGCAAAAAAGGTAAATGTTCAAAAGTGCTTTTTTGATTTGTTTCTGGTGATTTACCTGGTATGCCCGTACGGCTGCGTTGATATATTGATTGGTCCAGAATCGTCCGTGCTCTAGTTTATCCAGTCGTGGAAATTTGACAATCTGAAATACGGGCACCTTGTGAATTCCCAAAACAATATCAAGCCACTTATATTTAAATAACATTCGTGTTTCTCAACCGATGAAGCCTTATAAAATATGGTTGGATTTGTTTTCAAAGCAGGCATCGGGAGACTGCATTGAAATGCGGGAGCTGACATCCAGGATTTGCCGGGATTACTTACATGGGGCATGGAAGATGGTCAGTGCCAAAAATATCGGCTTCAAACACATCAGGTGAGTTTATCAGTTGTGTTATCTGAAGTAGATGCTCTGGTACGTAGGTGGGGACAACTCTGTTTTTTTAATTATATATTGCTGAAAAGTTGAATCATTTCATTTTTTGCAACTCTTAGGGATTTGTTTACATCGACATAGGTAATTAGATATAGGTATTATAATTTTTATTGAAAATAGTTAATTTTAATTGAAAACTTTATGAAATGTACCAAATATACAAGCATATACTGTACTCGGGCGTGCTTTACGTCATAGACAGTGGCGTTCCCTCATATTTATTTTTCAAATGTTCCCATTTTATAATGTTTTTACATCTATAAGTTCTTCCTCAATAATTTTGTACCATTCATTAATATTTGAAGAATGTACCTACCAATGGTAGGTACTTCTCTCTGAAGGCGATATTTTATCTTAAAAAACTGTATTTGTTGAATACTGTAGGCTGTAGGTATGGTAGAACCAGAAATCTAAGGAGGTAAATATCTAGTTACATCACACATGCACTCTAAATATGGGAAAAGTGCTGTTCTTACGTGTTTTTTGCCTCCTGAACACGAATCCGGAAGAAAAATGCGGCGGTCTCATACCGTTTCCGAGTTGTAGCACCGTTTTCTCGCACAAAAATGCACCGTTTTCTCGCACAAAAATGCACCGTTTTCTCGCACTCAAAATGCCTCCTTCTTTTTACCAGCATAAACAATACACCCTAAATCACTTATTCGCACTTTTGCACTAAAATATCGTCGTTTTATCGAAAAATCCTCCTTCTTACAGTTGCAAATGAACATTTTCGTTCCTTTGACAGAAGACATTTAGAATGACTTCTGTCAAGAAGACGAAAATTGTTCATTCAATTTGTAAAAGGAGGATTTTTCGATAAAACGACGATATTTGTGCAAATTTGCGAAAATAAGTTTAGTGTATTGTTTATCTGGTAAAGAAGAAGCATTTTGAGTGATTTTGTCGAGAAAACGGTGCTTAAAATGAGGTTAGTTTTTTTAATTTCTGCAACTCGGGAACGGTATGAGACCGCCACATTTTTCTTCCGGATTCGTGTACAGGAGGCAAAAACACGTAAGAAAAGTATTTTCCCCATATTCAGAGTGCATGTGTGATGTAACTAGATATTTACCTCGAAGAAGGTCGTAAATCACCAACCAAGTTTTCAGCAGATTTGTACCTACCCTAGCCATTAAATTTTGTTTTATAGGTAGGTATAATGATATTGGGTTAAATTATTAAGAAAAATCGCTTGAATATAATTGAGAATTGTTTATTTATATATAATATATGATAATATATATATATATATATATATATATATATATATATAATTAAATTATATTATATAATAATATATGATATACCTACCTACCTAATTAATGTAAAATGTCAAACTTTATACTTTATAAAAAGTTCAGTTTTTCGATAAAAGGTATTTATAAACAAAATTACGAAGATCAGTTTCACTGTCGTCATCCAAATTGATAATAAACTTTTCTTTGGAAATTTTTTCTATATCCATATATGACTTTTCCACATTTTTAATACGGGAAACACACTTGGCCCAGCTGCTATCAGGAATGTTTGCACTGTCTGTTTGAATAAGAGCACAGTTGAACTTAAGGTTGGAGAAGTATTATTTCTTCGAACTGCTGACTTAAGCTGATGCATATATGTTCAATTGGGTTAAACATACAGTGATGACAGGAAGTCTGAGCACCGTATGTCCCAAGCTTTCAGCCAATGAATCACAAACATATTTCTGTTTTATCGAATAACTGCGTAAAACTTCTAGTAACTGTTTTTTGTGTACTTTTCCTCATAGAACATATCATTATTTAACATATATTTTTGTATAGTGGCTTTGGTGTCATTTGAACATGGTGCTTTATCTAGTTTTCGACTGTGGCACAATTTGCTCTTTATAAAAGGCATATATTATTCTTCGAATTATATCTACATCACAGCCATCTAGTTTCCTTAAACTACCATTTTCCTTTCTTTCTTTTTAAAATAGGGTTACTTACTATTTTAAACACTGTGGAATACCGTGTTTTTCTTAAAGAACCACTCTCTTGCACAGCTTGATCCTTGTGGACATTCCACGTTCCAGAAGGGAAGTATAAACATTTAATATAATTTGTTTCTCATGAGGGTGTAACATTTGTCGACTAGTGGTACTACGACCACCAGTTGAAGTACTAGCTTCAGGATGAGCCTATGGGCGCCACATTTTTCACTACACAAAAATCGAATAGACACTTTAAAATAGACACAACTGACACAACGCTAAATGTTGTTTAACTCTTCCCCTTTTATTTCTGAAATTGGAAAGCGGTCAGTTCTCAAAACAGTCTTGTTTTCCAAATCTGGTAGGTAATTTATTTTGTAATCGTAAATAGACCATTATCGCTATAATTTCGTTGGTA
Source organism: Gonioctena quinquepunctata (assembly GCA_018342105.1). Taxonomy (NCBI): domain Eukaryota; kingdom Metazoa; phylum Arthropoda; class Insecta; order Coleoptera; family Chrysomelidae; genus Gonioctena; species Gonioctena quinquepunctata. The sequence goes on from JAFIRS010000872.1 coordinate 136,804, forward strand.
CTGAAAGTCTGGTGGTAAGTAAATTTTATTATTTACACCTATTTAAGCATATCCTTACCAAGGGTTCTAAATCAACTTTAGGAGATTTTTCATTATCAATTAAATTTAAATACAAAACTATTACTAAAATGCCAAACTATTTCATGAGATATTTTAATCCGGACCTGGGAATCTTTGAAGGGACACACACTTTTATTGCTTATCTATATTTCGAACAATAGGTAATAATGAGGGTCGTCGGCTAATATTGTTTTACTACCTTCTTAGACTTCTGGTTCTACTTTATAGTAGTTTAATTTTTAGACTTGTTCACGCAAACCATTTTCTTCTTTTATGACACTAGTGTTTTATACCGTGAAATTCATTAGTCATTACCTACCATGGTTACGTATTCTACTTCCCAATTTACGTATACATGAGGTAAACGTTCCCAAACATTACTTGGTTTATTCACGTGGTTTATTAACAATCTATTCAGGGTGCTTCTCAATAACATGCTGATATTTGAGGAGTCAATTATCTTATCTTTGGTCAATTTCGAGAAAAAAACTTCATATGAACATATGACCTAAAGGTATTAACTTTGGAACTACAGGATGCTAAAGTTTTAAGAATTTTTTTTGGTACGACCCTAGATATTTTTGGGAAACGTAGTTAAGCCTCTTCTATGCATCAGAAGGCATTTTCTGCTGTACACCATAATTTTTTATTCTTGCACCTAAATCATTTTAAAGAGAAAAGTGATACGCCATCGATTTAAAAAAAAAACTTTTTGAAATCCTCATTCTTTTCTGAACAAATCTGGTATCTTGCATCTCGCATCTCGCTAGACCATAATTTAAGTAACTTTAAACAAAAATGTATTCAAGAGAATAATGTTTAAACAATAAAATTATAAAATTAAAGTAATCTAAATACATTTTGGAATAGTAACACAAAATTACCCTGAACGCGCGAAGAAATAAACTAAATCAGATGTTCAAATGTGAACCACCTGCAAATATGCATGCCTCTGCTCTTTTTCTCAAGGACTGTTTGGAAAATGCCGGGACTGTTTCTAATAGTTTCCCAAGAAACTATGATGCGATTTCTCAACTGCTCTTCAGTATGAATTGGTGTGCTGTAAACCAATGTTTTAAGCAGAGCCGGATTAAGAGGGGGGCAAACGGGGCTGCAGCCCCGGGGCCTCCACAAGAGAGGGGCCTCCACAATATAAATTTTTAGGTAAAATTTCCTAACAAATACCGAAGGATATGCAAAATTATATATAAAAAATCTGACAACGAAAGAGCAGTTCTCCCGCTTTTTCCTCTCATTTTTCGTTTTAAACATTCAAAAACATGTTTCGTATTCTTGTCAAAATCCATGGTTAATATGAATCTTCGATCTGATGAATCATGTGTATATGCGAAAAACAATCACCTAGTAAAACATCATACTATTATACAAAATATTATATCGTATCGAAATTAGCTGTAAAAACAAGAACAATTGAATTTAAAAAAAAATATACATTTTTTTTAATTGAATGAAGGATTTTCTATCTATGTATTCTTCGAATGACACAAGCGATCTAGATACACAATGAAATTCAATAATCATAAGCAAAAGAAAATAATATTTCAATTTATGAATATGATTGCATCAAATTATTTATAAGAGCCCTGTGCGCATTCCATAATAGAACAAAAGTTCAAATTCTGTTGACTATTTTTCTGCCGATTCTACAAACACTTTGCCCGTCTATACCTGTTTTTCCTATTTATTGGCGTTGACAAGTGTCCGCTGAGTGGCGCGCTTGTAACAGAGATATCCCCGAAATCTGAAAGTGTGAGTCTAAGAGAAGGATGACATTCCGCAACAAATGTAAATCCTTCTGAAAAGGACTATCTATCTATCTATCTGAGATGTTCTGCTATCACATTCTTGAAAACCAAAATTTCAGAGCTACATTCTTAAACATTGAAATTCCTGTGATTATTTTTTGACATTGCTAGAAACCAATGGGAACGTTCAATTCAAATAATTCAAATACGTTTTGGCCAATCAATAGTGGGAATATTCTACCTAGAAAATTGTCGCGGGAATAATTTGAGGTATTTTGTTTTTATTCTCTGACAACCTATATTTTTAATTTGACGTCTGTCATCAATTCGCATGAAAAGTGTGAAATGAATCAAAACCGGTTTAGTACATTATATAATTTTGCAAGGAAATGTGTTTATGATCGTAACATCAAAAAATAATCTAAAGAATACCACACGAGAGTTCGATATATAGAAAATAATTATCTATATTTCTTTCTCAAACTTGTTGGCAATAGCCACTCGAGCCAGTCTCTCTTGTCTATTGCCTGGCAACAAGTTTTCGAAAATCTGTCGAATTATTTTCACTCTCTTGTGATATTACAACTGAGAATGTGATGATGTCAAATTGCACTGGAAAGCGCTCATTTTCCAAAATGAAAAAAATAGGCGAATTACGATGAGACAAAGCCGCCTATCAAAGTTATCGCTTCTTAGCATTGAGAATGATTTTCTCCGGATGCTGGATTTGACCGAAATCATCAATGATTTTTCGTCAAAAAAGCTCGCAAGAATCCCTTTGTTTACGCTGTAATTTAATTTATTTCTTGTATTTTAATATACCTACATATTCTCGTGTCGAAATAATTTGATTTGTTCCGCAATAAAAAAAAAAAAAAAAACTTGTTTGAAAAATAATTAGGGGCCTCCACTCCTTTGTTGCCCCAGGGCCTCCACACCTTTTAATCCGGCCCTGGTTTTAAGATGGCCCACGGGAAATAATCTAAACTGAGGTGCGGGGACCTAGGTGGCCATGCCTGTGGTCCTCCGCGACCTACCCAGCGATTATTGGGCGCCCCGTCGTGCGTAAACCACGGTCGATTTCTTACTAAAATGGGAACATCTTCCATCGAAGCTGGCAATTCCTCTTCGAGAAACTGCCGTTAATTTTACCCACCCAATAAACATTTTTGTGTATGTAATTGTTCAAACTAGTCAGTCCTACTGTGAAATATTTTCTATAGCTTAAAGTCGAAATAAACTATTGAAATACACTTTTTGTGAACTTTTTTACTTTTCGTCAAAATTACACGTCACTGTCCAAATTCTCTTTTTTTCAATAATAAATAACAAAATCAACACACTTTCATAAATATATATACAGAGATATCAAAATAACTATAACATTTCTCCCCCTCTCGATGAAATAACTTCTTCTCGTGTTTTCTTCTAGTCTTTCATTCAGTTCTATCGTTGTGGAGTAATTTACATATTTTGGCAATTCCAAATTGAGTTTTCACTTCAACTACTCGAACCTTTCCATCTTTTCCTTCATAAATCTTCTGAATTTTTCCAAGCGGCCACAAATTTCTTTGCAAAGTGTCATCCACAACCAGAACGATATCATTTAGTGCGATACTGTCTTTTCCTTCAAACCATTTCGTTTGTTCATTCAAGTTGAGTAAATACTCTTTCTGCCATCCTCTCCAATAAATGTCAGCTAGCGCCTGGGAAGCCCTCCATTGTTTTCTAGAGCTCACTTCTATTTCTTAAAATTTTCCGTTAGATGGTGCAGCTCCGTTGGAACAGTTGAGTAAAAAATGATTGGGTGTAAGACTTTCAGGGTCCAAGGGGTCACTTGATACATATGTAAGTGGTCTACTATTTACCATGTTTTCGGCTTCGGCTATTAGAGTTTTAAGAACTTCTTCTTTTGGATATTTTTCTTTCAGTGTTACTCTCAAGTCATTTTTCACTGATCTCACTAACCTTTCCCAACTTCCCCCCATATGTGGAGAGGCCGGCGGAATAAATTTCCATGTTATTCCTTTGGGGGACAAAAAATCATTAATCCGTGTAGGGTTCAGGTTCTGTGCAGCTTCTCTCCGTTCTCGGTCTGCAGAACGCATATTTGTGCCATTATCATGGGCATCCTCGTCGACTGACAAATCTAATTGCCATGACAGCAGAATCGGTATCAAGAGAATTCGCGATCTCTAGATGAATGGCTCGTATGCTCATACAGGTGAATAAAACTATCTAGCGTTTTCCATGTCTTCTACCGATTGTTTTCCTCTGAACATTTCATACCAACACTTTCTATCTTGAATGAATCTTTCACTAACTTATCGATTTTTTCGTAGACTTCCTCATGAGACTTTGAACAAACGTGGAATATTAGAGAATTTTCAGAAACCTCTTTTCCTTGAGGATATCTACCATGTACTACCCAGCCTAATAGTGTTTTCGAAACAAATGGTGCATTCCAAAAACTCTGAACGATTTGCCTAGCAATTGTTAAAGCACATTGGTCCTGGCCAATGAGAATTGTTGGTTGTGCATCGAAAAAGGAACATATATGCGTTTCTTTGATATATGGATATGATTCACTAATTTTTTTCACATCCAAATTTGCTTAGGTAGTCAAATCAAATCAAATCAAATCCTTTATTTTCCTTAAAATGACAAAAAATTTCGTTTTGTATAGGAATAGTCAGTACTTATATCTAACTTACAACTAGTACTAAAAACAAGCAAACAGATTTACGGGTCTAAACAATATTACACAAACACAGTAGAGTGGATCACATAGGACTAGATAAAAACTCATCGAGTGTATAAAAACAATTGATCAACAAAAACGACTTCAGACGTTTTTTAAAAATCGTTGCAGTTTCAGCTCTCTTGATCATTACTGGAAGGTGATTGAAAATTTTAGGTCCAATGCATTTAGGAGCATTTTGAGTAATCTTGTATTTGGCACTTTTGACATGTATCATTCGTTTCTGACGAGTGTTCTTATCATGAATATCACTGTTCAGAATGAAGTCGGTTTTATTGGTGAATACATAAACTGAAAGTTCATATATGAATAGACTTGTCAGAGTTAGAATATTCTGATTTATAAAAAGGGTTCTACAGGAGCTTCGTTTAGGGGTGTTAAATATACAACGTAAAATAGCCTTTTGTTCAATGAAGACGTTTCTACTCATTGTTGAGTTGCCCCACAAGCAAACACCATAACGCAGCCTAGACTCAACGTGAGCATAATATACACTGATGAGTTGCTTTTTATTCAAAACGACTCTCAGATTCCTAAAGAGATATAGGAGTGAGCACAATTTAGAAACCAGCTGTTCACAGTGTGGAATCCAGTTCAGATATTCATCCATTTGCATACCCAAGAATTTAACTGCATTATGAGAGCTTTGTAAGGTAGTATTATTAACCTTCAATTGGAGTGCTTCGGTTTTATTCTGATAGTTATGAAAACGAATAACTTGAGTTTTTTTAGCATTAAAAATAGATCCTGTCTGTTGAAGTATTCAGAGGTTAAGTTCAGGATATCTGTACATTTGTGTGTTAAAATATCAGTTTGCTTATCCGAGATCAATATACTAATATCGTCCGCATATGCAGTAAATAATGAGTATGATATTTCCCTATCAATATTGTTTATGTATAAGAGAAACAGAACCGGCCCCAATATAGATCCCTGAGGCACACCAGTCCGGACCAGTTTCGTTTCTGATATGGGAAACGAAACCACACCACCTTGATCAAATCTCAATGAGACGCATTGGTTTCTGTTACTGAGAAACGAGGATATCCAGGTATGTGAATTTCCTCTTAGACCATAACATTCCAACATATCCAGCAGTTTCAGGTGATTCACGCAGTCAAAGCCCTGCTCAAATCGCACAAAATAGCAGCTGGGCACTCGCCCACTTCAATGAACTCTATCAGAATTTCATAGAAAGTCAGTAGAGCAGTTTGAGTCGATTTTCCAGAGCGAAAGCCATGCTGCATGGGTATCAAGATATTGTGTGATTCAAGAAAATCATTCAAGCGCTCTAGGAATGCATACTCGAAGACTTTCGAGAAGCTCTGGGGGACAGTGATTGGTCTAAAATTTTCAATGGTTGATAATTTTTTGTTCTTACGCAGGGGAGTTACCTTTCCCACCTTTAGGGATGTAGGAAACTTCCATTTGAAAATGAAAGGTTCACTAAAAGTTATCGGTTTTATAATAATGTGCAGAACTCTTTTCAGTAGAAACACTGGTATCTCGTCAGTTCCTGATGATTGTTTGCTCCTTAGTTTACGATTGATTAAATTGAATAATTCTGATTCGCTAAATGGCTCTAAAAACATTGTGTATGGATTTATATCTATTCCATTTTCATTATTCATGTTCGGGCGATAATAATTAATACTCGGAATATCACCTATTAAGGCCTGAGGTGCTTCGATGAAAAAATTATTTAATTCATTCACGATCTCTGAAGGGTCTTCGATAACGTCATCATTTTTCGAATAACGATGTTCTCACGTGAGCTTTACTTCTGTTCGTGAGTTCAGATACTACTTTCCACAAAATTTTCGGATCGTTATCTGACATACTAATTTTGTTTTGGTAAAATTTCTTTTTGTTTCGTTTACTAATTTCAGGTGTATTTTTTGTTGTTATTATATGTTTCAGTTTAAAGCAGGGTTAATTTTCCTAAGGTAAAATAAATGGATCAATGAACGACTAGAATCTTTATACAAGATCGTCAATCCACCCCCGTTTATACTTGCTAAAATATATATTCCGTTTGGAGAAAGCAGTTTCAAAATAATGAAGGAATATATCATAAAAACGATTGAAGGCATCTTCGCAAACACCATATTCATAAATATTGCTCCATTCCTCTTTTTCCAACATAAACTCGAAGTTTTTTAAATTATTTTCATTGAAGCACCTCTTCATTTCAGTTTTATTATTTGATGTCAGAGAAGAGCTTTCGTTAATGTCTAAGAGTATCGCACGATGATCGGAAATTTCACAATCAATAACGTAACATGATTCCTCATTGTTACAGTTTGAAAAGATCTGGTCAATCAATGTGCAGCTGGTATTAGTGATCCTTGTGGGCCAACCCACCAATGGGCGAAAATCGTAACATGACATCAAATTACATAATGATACAAAATTAACATTTGAGTATGAATCAAAGTTGAAATCACCGCAAATAAAGTAAATCGTGCCGGGTTTATAAAGAAGGTCCAGTACTTCACGAAAATTATTAAAAAATAAATCAATATTACCACACGGAGATCTATAACAATTCATTATAACAAATTTTTGCTCATTTAGTGTGTAGGAGATAGCACAGACTTCAAAATGTTGTTCAATGCAGAACTCATCAAGATCAATAACAGTTGCCTTGATATCATTCCGCGCCCATATCGCTACTCCACCACATCTTTTTGTTGGTCTGCAGTAAAAACCACACAAACTAAAACCTGGAAAAACTATATTGTCCAGTGACAGTCCATTGACAGTTCTGACGTTTTTTATTCTATATTTTTGGAATTTTCCTCAATTCCGGATATTTCCAAGGATACTTTTCTCGAGTTCTCTTAATTTTTTGTGACATTATTGAGCCACTGGTAACAGAGTGGTTCCAGAGGTCCATCAAGTCCTTTTTCCTGAGCAATACGGCTGTCGATCATTGTCGTCGTAGCAGCTTCATCAAGTAAGGCAAAAGTTGAAATTTCCTTTTTTCTTCCTCTCAGTTTCACGGGAATTATCCGCAATAGGATTGTAGGGCTTTCTTCTTGAAATAAATTGATTATTTATATGTGGTCGTCTTGATCTAGAACGATATCTGGGGTATTTTCTACTTGTGGTTCATCCCGTTTTTTATAGTCAAGATTGTCAAGTCAAGATATTATTATCAAATTTTTGACAACCGTCTATACCGCACCTTTGCTTCAATCTACATGAGTATATATTATGTGCTGGCTTCAAACAGTAAAAACAGACCTTGTTCGAGGTAACTTCTTTCCATTTTTCATCAATTCCCATTTTCCTGAACTTTTGACAATCAGTCAAAAGGTGACTTTTCTGACAACATGGGCATTTATCGAATTTTTTGGTTGAAAATATATTGGCATTCCTTTTAGTTTGGTATTTATCATTTTCGCAGACTCGTTTTTCGTGGAAGTTGTGAGTGTTGATGTCTGCACAACTTGAAGCAGCTATAGCAATTTTTCTCATCCACACGGAAACTATTTTCAATGTGACATTTTCTTCCACCAAAGATTCTTCGACCCATTTCAGTCGCAGAAATGGTGGCAATTTCATTACAATTTCACTTAGTATCGATGGGTTTGTCATATGTCCAGTGGTGTTGAAAAGTTCCATGGTAGTCACTTAATTCTCGTTCACATTAGAAAAAGGTAGATAACGTTTCGAATCGTCCTTCTTTTGGAAGAGTAGCTCGTCGAACTTTATCTACTAAATTCGAACTTATGAGTTCAGGTCTTCCAAACGTAATTTTCAGGGTTTCTATGATTTTTTCGATGTTTCTTGGTGCTACAAGAAGCGGTTGTACTGCTTCTCTGGCTTTCCCTTTTGAACACCTTTGAAGTCGTAAGTATTATATTCTCTTCCTCACATATATTGAACATTTTGGTGGAATGTTCAAATTGGCTGTGAAATATGGGCCAGTCTTCTGGATTTCCATCGAAAAATGGAGTTTGGATTTGACACTTCTCGTTCTTCCGTTGTAATTCACTTATCAGAGTTTATTTTGAAAGTTTCACAAATCTGAAAATTATCACTGGTCATTGTTATGAAATTATTTGTCGTTGGAGGTACATAGTTGTCTTTTCTTCGGTTTTCCAGTTATCCACCTTTCTTGAAAAGTCATTTCTCTCAAGTCAAAAATACTTTCAGCACCAGAAATTGTAAACTTTTTAGATGAACCTTCCTGAATAATTTCACGTCTCAGTTGAGCTTCTTTTATTATCATTTCAGCATCTATTTCTGCTTTCCTTCTTTCTTTTTCTGCTTTCCTTCTTTCTATTTCTGCTTTCCTTCTTTCTATTTCTGCTAATTTTCTTGCTTCTTCTATTTCTATTTCTAAGAGCTTTCGCCTCGAATTCGATGATTTCGTTATTTTAGATTCAATTCTTGAAATAGATTTATCGTGAGTATACGGGTACATGATGGATGAGTGGATTCTCGTGACTCTGTGGGTTGTTTCAAATTATCGGATGCATCTTCATATCTTTCTGGAGGGATTCCTTTGGTCTTTCTCTCATTTCTTCTCCGTATGGACATGTTTCAGATAGGGTTTTTTCTCGTTTTTAGCTCGAAGGACCAATGTTCAGACTAGTCAGTCCTACTGTGAAATATTTTCTATAGCTTAATGTCGAAATAAACTATTGAAATACACTTTTTGTGAACTTTTTTACTTTTCGTCAAAATTACACGTCACTGTCAAAATTCTCTTTTTTTCAATAATAAATCACAAAATCAACACACTTTTATAAATATATATATACAGAGATATCAAAATAACTATAACAGTAATAGTTACCGTAAATGTTATATCACTTACCTTAAATAACTTGAATTTATGTTTTTATGTTGTTTTTTGTACATGTATCATATTCAATGTGTGGTGCCTGTCATGGCATATAGTATTGTAATTTCTTTTTTATATTGAAACCCTGAAGAAGGCGAAACGTTGCCATTAAAAGTGTAAACACAGAGTGTTGTGTTTCAATAGTCCACCTGCTCATGAACAAAACAAAAGATAAGTATCGATTATATTGTGTTCGTTATACTGAGTCTGAACAGAAATTTTGGCAGCAGTGAAAGTAATATCCCTTATTTTTTTAATAATTCAATAGAGGTTGAAATTAGGTATAAAGAATGCTCAATTAATTTTCCCAAAATTCAATTTTCTTCCGAATGGCGTAAAAAATAGTAGGTGCCATTTGAAAAAAAATATTTTGTGGATGGTTTCTGACTGCGACATTTGACGGATTATTTTTACATATATTATTTTTTCGAAACGCTATCTAGACCTGGCACCTATGTGAGCGTACTAGGTATATCTATTGCTGTTTTTCTGATAAAACAATCTAAAAGTTTGTCGCTCGAAAGTAGAATTTATAGAAAGTGATAACTTGTTTAATGTTCTGAAGGGATTGGATTATAGGTACGCCTTAAATAAAATAAAATACGGCCTCTGTTGTAGCTCACCATGCATAACAAGTCCACATTCTATTTTTTGTGAACCCTCAACTTTTTTTACTCCTAAAATTCCTTGGTGACGAAAATGTGTGTAAATGAGATAGCAAAAAATTGAGTATGGGCAAGCAGATGTCTGTTGAGATAGTATACGACAATGTTTAATGCAATAAATTATCTAATATTCCAGTGAATAAAAAAAAACGATTGCATCAGACAAAAATAACGTCAGATTTAAAAATAGTACGGAATTCAGGCTCTGTTTTAATTTGTGCTATCATTAACTAACAATTTCTAGTCTGATGATCTTTTTAACCTCTTAACGAATGCGTTCAGAACCTCACAAGGAATAATTTCACAAATTGTTGACGAAGAATCAGAACAATTTTTAGAATGAACGGTTATCATCAAATGAACCCAAATTGAAAAAAATGCCGTTTTTATGTATTCTAGGTAACAATTCAGATAATATGCAATCTAAAAATATTTTTTTCAGCAGGCGACTCGAAAATAAAATTTTCGGTATGATTTATTAAATAGAAAGTACCACTTTACACATATGGTACCAAAAGTAGCTATTTTCGGGACGATTTTTTTCACTTTCGAAACGATTTCTTTACTTTCGGGACGATTCTTGTTACGACGATTTTGAGTATCGTAGGCGGCTTTGACAATAACATGAACTTTGTATTTTATTATGTCAGCGCTTGTCATGTAACATTGGTATGTTTTTTTGCTTTTCAAATCCAAAAAATGGAAATTAGTAGTGAAAGTGAGATTAGTGAATCTGCTAAAACGGCTACTTATGAATTATTGCCGTTAAAGACAAGAGAGAGGTATGAATTGGTCTACAATTTATTTCAAAAATGGAGCAATGATAAAAATGTGCATAGTATAAATGAACAAGTGATTCTTGCATATTTAATGGAAAAATCTAAAATCTTTACAAGCCTCTGGAGCACTTACTCGATGCTTAAGGCCACAAGTAATATTAAAAATAATATAGATATAAGCCGCTATCCCAAAGTTATTGCTTTCCATTGGCTATAAACCAAAAAAATCAAAAGTATTGAATAAAGAAGAAATAGATAATTTCTTATCAGAAGCTGGAGATAATATCTACCTAATGACAAAGGTAATATAATTAAATCTAATTCCTCTTCTTCCTTATGTTTTTTTTTTTAATTTTAGGTTGCATTAATAATTGGTTTGGCAGGCGCTTGTCGTCGTGAAGAGCTTTGTAAAATGAATTTGGATGATAATTGTAAAATGAATTTGGATGATAATTCCACCATGTTAGTGATTAAAATTCCTAATTCTAATAGTCTACTCGACAAGTTCAAAATGGTCTAAAATAGAGATACTGCTCTTAAAATTACGTGTGATAGCTCATTGGATCCAGAATAACGCCTAGAAAAATGTGCCAAAAGCGTGTATTAGCACATAAAAAATTGCAAAAGTTATAAACAATTGAAGATGAAAAAAAAAATGGCATTTCGTTTTTTGCCAATATTTCATAAACTATCAATATTTAAGAAACTTCATAAAAAGATTCTGAAAGAGGAGGAAATTTTCAATAAAAAACTCTCTCCCGAAACTATATCTTCATTATTTATAATTTTAATTTAACGCTGAGAATGGGTCTCCGAGCGACATTTTTAGGTTGCGCGCGCGGCGTCAAAAGCGAGTACGACACATTAATTAATTTAATTAAGGTATTAAATATTATTTTTTTTTTGAAAAAATTTATGGTGTATTCGGAACACTATAAATAATTCATTCCCGTTGGAAATTTTACTAAAAGTTTATTTTTCAACAAGTTAAATGATTGTAAACTAACAAAATTTTCTCGAACTTCTGTCTTAATTGTAAATAAAAAAAAATGTTTAAAAAATTGTCGTAAAAATTTTTCGCTTCGTAGAGCCTTTCTTATATACATACTCAACAAGATCACGCCATAAAAGTTAAAAAAATATTCATACTTTGTTTATAATAATTTTTGTACTTGAACAAAAACTAAAAAATCCAAGTAATGTTGTTGAAAAAAGAATTTTTTTTCTTAATCATCATATTATCGTTTTTTTATCAATACAAATATAAATTATTTAAAAAAACCCCTTTTTAATTGATTATTTCAAATTTTTGAAAATTTTTTCCCACAACTTCATTATATTACAAATATTATGATTTTTGAAAAAAAAAATTTCTTAAAACAATTTTTAATTGTTTATAATCGTTTTTTTATATTTCTATTGTTTAAATAAGCAGTTAGGATTTTTTTTTTCTAAAAATTATAATTAACAGTCCTCTACGGAGTAACAAAAAACAATATTTTTTTTATCAACAATTCCATTGTTTATTAACTTACCAATTTGTTATAAACAAATTTTTAACTTTGTTGGATTTTTTTTCTGAAACCATATACAACAAATATAAAAAAAAAATTTCCCAATTTTTCCAATTCCAATTTAAATACAAAAAAATTTTTTTTTTTTTCAGAAAAAAAAACTACCAAAGTTAAAAATTCATTTATAACAAATTGGTAAGTTAATAAATAATGGAATTGTTGATAAAAAAAAATATATTTTTGTTACTTCATAGAGGACTGTCAATTATAATTTTTAGAAAAAAAAATTTAAAATTTTTAAAAAATATAAACAATTAAAAATTGTTATTAAGAAAAAATGTGTTTTTCAAAAATCATAATATTTGTAATATAATGAAGTTGTGAAAAAAAAAATTTCAAAAATATTGAAATCATCAATTTGTTTATAAAAAATTTATCAACAAATGGCGGGAATTTTTTTTTGCAAATCAATTTATATCTTGTATTAATAAAAAATTATATAATGTTTTTTTTCAACAAATTATTATAAACAAAGTATGAATATTTTTTTAACTTTCATGGCCTGATCTTGTTGAGTATGTATATAAGAAAGGCTCTACGGAGCGAACAATTTTTACGACAATTATTTAAACATTTTTTTTCATTTACAATTAAGACAGAAGTTCGAGAAAATTTTGTTAGTTAACAATCATTTAACTTGCTGAAAAATTAACGTTTAGTAAAATTTCCAACGGGAATTAATTATTCATAGTGTTCCGAATACACCATGATTTTTTCAAATTCAAAAAAACATATTTAATACTTTAAATAAATTAATTAATGTGTCGTACTCGCTTTTGACGCCGCGCGCTCAACCTAAAAATGTCGCTCGGAGACCCATTTTCAGCGTTAAATTAAAATTATAAATAATGAAGATGAAGTTTCGGGAGAAAATTTTTTATTGGAAATTTCCTCCTCTTTCAGTTTCTTAAATATCAATAGTTCATGAAATATTGGCAAAAAACAAAATGCCATTTTTTTTTCATCTTCAATTGTTTATAACTTTTTCAATTTTTTATGTGCTAATACACGCTTTCGGCACACTTTTCTAGGCGTTATTCTGGATCCAATGAGCTATCACACATAATTTTAAGAGTAGTATCTCTATTTTAGACTATTTTCAACTTGTCGAGTAGACTATAAATCGAGAAAATAATATTTCTTTATACAGAAAATATTTGTCATTACGTCAAGCAAACACACCACATCGTAGATTATTTGTTTATTATAAAAACGGAAAATGTACTATACAACTATTGGTATTCACACTTTTGGAAAAATCGCCTGCACAATTGCTGAATTTCTTAAATTACCGAATCCCAAAGAATACACCGGGCACTGTTTACGCAGGAGCTCAGCCACTTTACTCGCTGAAAGTGGTGGTAGTATAACCAACTTGAAGAGACACGGAGGATGGAAATCAACCAATGTAGCAGAGGGATACATAAAAATTATTTAAGAAACAAAATTCACATAGCTTCACAGATTGAAAAGGGTCGTAACGAAATTAATATCTCAAAAACTAGTACAATTACTGATGCGTCTAATTCTAATTTCAACACTTCCACTTCTGTTAATATCCCCAATAATATTAATATAAGTAATTGTCATAATTGTGTAATTAATATTCATAAGTAATGTAATCATAAGAGTGATTGTTATATGTAATTATCCATCGATATCCTTTTCAACATACAAAACGGCTACAGAAAAAATATTGTACGTAACACGATCCAAAAGTGATTTTACGGGACTCGCATACGTGAAAGTTCCATCCCTAAAAATTTTAATTAAATTACTATTTCAATACTTTCGCAAAAATGTGTCATTTTTGATGACTTTTAAATTTCAAAAATAGGCTATTTTTGAATAGAAAGTAAAAAAAAATCTGCACGGCGTGCAAAAAAGTACCAACCTACGTTGTTTGAATACAGTTAATACACAATACCCATCATTCTCATTTCATTCGTTTTTTATTTAACATATTACAATCATATTCGATCCACACTAATTTTTTACAAGATTCATATTAATAGTACAATTGCTGTTATTCTGCATGTTAATCCCAAACGATGATTTTGGTAATACTAAATCAAATGGCTTTTACATGTTACAAGTATTATTGTTCTCGACTTCGACATTTCCACTTTTCTTGATATCACCAGTAAAAATACTGTTTCCAATTTTCACTTTTTCTTCCACGGACTGCCCCACATAGCCTTCTGCAACGGTTGACGATCGCTATCCACCATGATGTTTAAAGGAGAGTTTATACAGCAAATAAAATAAAATAAGGAACAAAATAAAACAAAATAAGAAAAATAAACAAGCACTAAGAAAGCGTTTATACAAGAAATAAGATAAAATAAGAAATAATAAAAGGAACAAAAGATGATCAACTTGCATCTTTTTGTCTTATTTTATTTTGTTTGGACCCAAATGTTTTCTGTTCTAAATGTTCCGAGTTAACAATTAACCTAACTTAACACCTAACCTAAAATTTGTGGACGTGGTTGAGATTTGCTGGCGGTGTTTTGAATAAGTCTCAAAATATCAGCTCCTGGGTCAACTAACAGCGACGCAAAGGACCTTCTAAAACTATGGCCAGTATATTTTGCAGTATTAGGTAATCCAAGAAATGATGCGATTAGACTCGGAATTTTTGCAAAAGTATTTATTCCGACTACTTGAACTGTACATTTTCCATTCCTATACTGAAGGAAAAATCTAGGGTTTTCTGCAGTGACATGTACTTACGGCAAATTTCAACTGGATTAAATTTGTGTTCATTGTTATTTGGAACTACAAATGTTCTCGCGCGTGCAAAAAAAAGTCGCCTTATATTCTTGTTGTATAAATAACTATTATGTCATACTAGTTCATTAAATTTTTTGATTAGCTTATTGATAAGCTTTATTAATACAATCACAAAATATGAAATGAAAGTATTATGTAAATATCTACTGAACATTAAACGATAAAAAGTGTTTCTTTACCTGAAATATAGATGCTTATTATCATACAGACTCTATAAGTTTCACTAACGTATATTTATTTGAATGTTTTAAAATTTTCCTGATAACATTAACCTTGAAAATTGTGCAGTCACTGAAGTGAAACGAAATGAGAATATTGTTGAAAGTTTCCGATAAGACAGTCACGTTCCGTTCATTCAATTGCAAATTACAAGCATCTGAACATTTTAGGGGGCATATGCGCAAAGCATATATTATTTTTTTTTTTTAAACCTTTATTAAAATAAATAAATATATACAATATTCCACTATACATAGTACCTTATAGTTACTTATATCTTACAAACAAACAAAAATAGATTAATCACAGCAGTAGGGCTAGAAAAAAAATATTTTATTGGAAAAGTTTTCCAAACAATTCTTTTTAAAAATATATCTTTTGGCTCTGCTTCTATCACGTTTGTTCTGAACTTCCGCTTCATATGTGTGAGGGTCCATTCCCACGTATTTTTAGCATCACCACAAATACTTATTCTATGGACTAAACTATCTACAGTCTTGCATTTTTCGCATGAATCCGTATCACGGATTCCGTGCATTTTTAATTTTTGGCCTACTGGATAAGTCTCATTAATTGCTTTGTATGCACTAGATCTCCATTTCGTAGGAATATTGAGATTACACAAAATCTTCCTCCAAATATTTTTCCAGTCATACTGGGGGTATTTTAGTTCGACAGTTGGACTGTGCACTGTTTTGTCAATGAAAATTTCTTTGTATATGAATTTTGCGGTTAAAATTTTATCTCTACTAAATGGAGTCTCTAATTCTGTAAGTGACCTTTTTATATTGCTGAAAGCTGAATGTAAATCAACAGTTCCATTTTCAAATATTTTGTTGACCGTGGATTTGTAGGAGACTTTGTTCGGTACATTTGTCCATGATAGTTGTTGAGTTTTCAGAAACAGAGCAGCAGCCTTTCTTTCTATATTTATCAGGTTCAGACCACCTCTTTTCGCGGGTAGGTACAGTTGCTCCCTTGCAACTCGATATAAATTTCCTTGCCATATATATTTCCCTGTACACATCACAATTTTTTGACAGTAAAGGCGATTCATGGGTAGTATTTGTGCCAGATACCAGACTTTCGACAGAACATAAATATTGACAAACCAAACTTTCCTGATCAAATCTAAGTTTCTGACATAGTTCAGCATTAGTGTTGTCTGGATGTTAGTCAGCACCCTTTCCCAGTTCGCTTTAACCATCTCGTTGAAATTTCGGAAACCTCCATCCCTAAAATTTTTACTTTGGTTTTGACAGGGTAATCCAGAATGTATTGTCTCGAGTTGTCACCAAACGTTCCCAAAGGTACTATAAAAATCTTGTTCATATTTATTCTGGCATTTGAGGCTCTTTCGTATATTTTGAAAATTATATTCAAGTTCTGCAAGTCTATTTCATCTCTGATGAAAATAGATACATCATCGGCATAAGCTGAGACCTTATGACTTTTATTGTTTATTTCAATTCCTCTTACCGTGAAATCATTAAACGTATCAGAGGTTCCAAAGCCAAACTGAATAAAATCATTGACATCGGACAGCCTTGTCGTATAGACGTTTTAATGTTGAATGATTTAGAAAGAAACCATTGATCAGGACCTTGGAGTTTGCGCCAATATATACATGCTTGAGAAGTTGAATTACTTTTGATCGAGACCCGTTTTCCTCAAAACTACCCACATATAATTATGGTTCACTCTGTCGAAAGCCTGGGAGAAGTCTACTGTCACAAGTGCACCCTTCTGATTATAATTTGTTTCATAGTGTAATATCACGTCTCTTGTTAGCATTAGGTTATTAAATATTGAAGTCTTATTGCCACATGTTTGTTCGCTCCCAAAAATTTTAGAGCAGTGTGATTCCATACGTGCTGCTAGTATTTTCATCAAAATTTTGTAATCTGAATTTAAAAGGGTTATGGGTCTGAATGAGTTCAGATCAACGGAGCTGTTTGTCTTTGGGATCAAAGTAATCACCGCTTCTGAAAATTCTCGTGGGGGCGCAACACCGTGATTTAAGAATAAATTCAGAAGCTTTGCGAGCTCGTCACCTATTTCATCGAAAAAATTCAAGTAAAACTCGTAAGATAACCCATCGAGGCCAGGAGTTCTTTTTTTTTCAGTCAACACTGTTTTGATTTCTTCCTTGCTAATTTCTCTGATTAGTAGAGAGTTCTCTAAATCTGAGATCTTATTTTTAATATGGGTCAGTAGGCATCTTACGTCTTGTTCATTAGTTTCAGTTTCGCCAAATTTCTTCTCAATATTATTAGACTGAGTAAGAATAGTTCCACGGCTACCGCCCTCTTAGCGTTCAAATATTTTCCATATAAATAATTTTTTGTTGATGAGTTAGATATTAGAAAAAGCTACAAGCTGCATAATATTTCATTATATATATATATATATATAAATCTAAATGTAAATTGTTCAACTACCTTAAGATATGAGTTACATAATAATAATAATTATTATTTGGGTGATTAATTACGTATTTCCATAGCATCCTTTCAGTTATCCATCAGACATTAGGGTGTTTATTTTTTACGACAATTTTTTTTTCGCTCCCATCCGAAAACGTTGTAAATGTCCAAAAAAAATTCCCTGAAAATTTTAGCCCTAAATGTTAACTTTAAGTACTTTCCCAGAGCGTGGAAAGATTTCCCATTTAAAATACACGTGAACTTTGTTTTTTTTTCAAATATCTAAACTCGGCGGCATTTCATGCTATCATATCGTACCAAAGCGCGATTTACTCAGGATTATATGCTCTACAATAGATATTTTCACTTAAAGACCACCACCAAACATATTTTGGTTATTGGTTTGTCACATTTGTTTTAAAAATTTAAATAGATTTGCACTCTGAGATACCAAATACACTTCGCAGCAAAATTAACGCGTATTAATAAAATTCACAAATACGAATATTTTATTGTATTTCCGACAATGTGCAATACAAAATTCACAATACAGATAATCGTCTAACACTTATTCTCAAAAGATCTCAAAAATCAAGTACATACATGGTTCCACCAAAAAATAGAATAGAATTGACAAATTTGTTTTCTATTTCGAAATATTTTGCTAATATCTTCTGCCTCGAGCAGTGATAATGGCTTGTCATACTCAATATCAGAGTCCTTATTTGGTTATGATGAATGGCCTTCCAAATTTGTCCCCCTCATTTGGTAGGCATCGTAGAGAAACTAAAAATAAAGAGAGTTGTCAAAACTGCAGAAAAAGTTGGCACCATGTTTAGACAGTGGTGACATATCTCGCAACTGGCCGAACCAAGTTAGTACAGAAAAATCGAATTAAACGGTTTTCTTCACATAAAGGATTCAATATAAAATTGAACCAGAAAATGGTAGATCTCAGGTGAAAAACAACTACTTTCCTGGCAAATACCACGCAGAACGTTGAATGATATTCACCTGAAAATCCATGCATACTTCCATATAATATCAATTGACATTGAATGCAAATGTTTCTTTCTGATAAGCTCGATTATGTTTAATTTATGTCGTGTTCACCTAACAATCCGCATACCGGTTTCAGACTTCTTGGCCCTCATCGGAGTGTTTCTTTCTGTCACTAGGTACCGCCAGTTAAAGTTTATCTTTTCTGGCGTACCTATAGGTGTTACAAGCTCGATGATGGTTTGTTTACGTTGTGTCTCACTTCAGCCAGAGTTCTTTGGACCTTTGGCTGGTTGACTACACCGTTCTGATGAGGGCCAAGAAGCCTGAAACCGGTATGCGGATTGTTAGGTGAACACGACATAAATTAAACATAATCGAGCTTATCAGAAAGAAACATTTGCATGTCCATTGATATTATATGGAAGTATGCATGGATTTTCAGGTGAATATCATTCAACGTTCTGCGTGGTATTTGCCAGGAAAGTAGTTGTTTTTCACCTGAGATCTACCATTTTCTGGTTCAATTTTATATTGAATCCTTTATGTGAAGAAAACCGTTTAATTCGATTTTTCTATTCATTCCACTTCACATGGCACTTATCTTTCAAGTTAGTACAGTTGGTAAAACAGATTTCTCTTCAGCTACCGATTGAGATAAGGCGGGTTTTTTAATATGTGTTACTTTTATATGGTTGATATGGTATATATTTTATAAGTGAACGATTTGCCATTCCTGTATTCCATATGAATGGTTGTATCATATGAAATAAAGGAATGGCAAATCGATCACTAATAAAATATATACAGTAATCGATTCGTAGAATCTGTTAGTTCGTTCGTGGTCAGAATAAAGTTTCAAAATAAATTTTTGTTTCATGATATCCAGAACAAAATCAAAGTTCTTATAAAACAAGAATTATACGTTAAACACTATAAAAACACATTTTATTTTATCTAGGACAAGGTACAACTACAGACAAAACAATAATATAACTCTGAAAAACAACAAAATTAAAAATATTCTTCAGTCTTATCACGAAATCAATCAAAATAAAAACAAATTACATTTACAACAAACCTTCAATAATTTTGTTAATTTATTAGCACAAAGGAGAACGAGTAGGTATACCTAACAAATAATCCAGTTTGATGATATACTTTGTACTTCCTCAAATGGTGATAGGAAATGGAAACCGATGGTGGAAATGAGTATCAGTTTGTGAAAAGCAGCTTATATTTTACCTTGTAGAAGAATATTTCCAGGAATTTCAGCATTTCAACTCGAATAACGAAACATTCTATTTTCGAAGTTGGGTTCCTAATTCAAGTCCATAGTATAATTTCTATCATTAATTTTTCGATGAAAATAACAGTAGAATCATTCTGAAATTATTGCGTGGTGTGTCATAATAAAAATACATGTGTAACCAATAAACTTCTATTTTCTGACAAATGTCGAAATTGGAAAATGATTATGTCGATTGCGGACAGCGCCTCCATGCGCGACTGGCCGTACCAAAAACTTGGTGGTCAAGATCGCCAATGATTCAAACAGTCTCTTTATTTTTAATTTGTCTATGGTAGGCATATTGTTGTTTGTGCAGTGGATACTCTGCAGCGATTGTTATCTGATGTGTTAATCCGCCAGCCTTTCGAGGATTTTCATGAATAAAGACATCAGGCAGATAGGTCGGTACGTCTTGGCCTGAGAGTAGTCGGTTTTACCAGGTTTTGGGATAAAGACGATTCTTACTGGCCTCCAGGCCTCTAGAATGTAGCCCAGGGCCAGACATGATCGAAGTGTTCTTATGAACAGGAGGATGCTACTATCAAGTCCTTCTTTATCCACTGATGTGATTTTCCGTCCATTAGGCAGGGACAGTGTACCCACTCCCTTCCCTGGATCTTTGGAGAGGGCTGAGGGCATTGTGTTAATGTTCTCGCAGTATCAAACTTCATGACACTTTATTATGCAGTGATTTTTCTCAGAAATATTGCTCCCACTTGAGAGCACGCCACTGTATGCGAGATCGAGTGCAACAAAGTATCATTGCGAAATGATAATTATTCAGGAAATTATATATTCATGTTTTTCCATATGACTAATTCGTTGTTTACTCTAATTGCCTGTCAGATCATACTTTGAACTGTAATTATCATGAAGATGAGTTTTCTGCATAATATAGCGAATTATTAACGCACTCATGTGAAATCAATACAACAGCATTTCATTTGCGAATGAATGTTAATGAAGAAACTAACAGAATAAAACAAATTTACAATATTTTCCTTTATTATTTATTCTCCAAATATAGTATTTTAAAAAAAACATCTTGTATAAAATGAGTATGAGCTCCGGGTGCCAACCAATTTTCTATTGGAATCCAAAAATAATTGTGAGAAATATTTGAAGGGCTTTTTGTTATCAGAGATCAATTCGAAATATGGCGTGTGGTGTTGAACATTTATTCTACCTTCTACAAGAAAGTAAACATTTAAACTAATTTGCTTTCTGTACTGAAAAAATCAATAACGTCCAATGCCAATAACAAAAATAAATAAAGTATCCATGTCATTTATCATGGAAAGAAATTTTGTTAAGTTTATAAACTTATAACTTCGGTGTGAAGAGCTACTTTCCCAACAGCTACTATTGGTTTGAAATACCATCAATGCGGAACTTGATTTTTCGTTATAACAAAGTACCATTGACAGGTGAGATTTTTATCCTGCAACACATATTCTGCGGCCTTGAGAGAGGAGAATATGTGCTATTTGCTGATGACATTGATTTTATCAAATTTGTGACGTTGCAAAAGACAATGCGGATGTGTGATCCTCAAATTAAATTAACACAGAGTAGAGCAAGCAACTTCTGCTAAACCACATGGTATAACTTGGTACTCATCCCTATCTTGTATAGCAAATATAGAAGAACTAAAATATTTTTGAAGCACATACTTTGCTATGTTCCAATACAACATCAACTATAGTGGATATCTATGGAGTAATTCCAACAGGCAGCAACAAAAAAGGAATAGGAATCATCTGCAATGCTGATTTCAAAAAACACTGTCAACTCAGCTTCTTGAAAACATGTAACATGTTTTTGCCTTCTTTATATATTTTCACTATTTTATTAGAAATTCACAAAAATAATTTGAATTATGGAACCACTTGCCTAAAAAAATCTTTGGATATAAATTCCTTCAAAATCACTGCCCCTTAAAAAATCACTTATTATTAATTTCAAATATACCCTTACAATCCCAAGCGGTTATAGTTAACTATTAGGAATAATTTTACTTAACGTTCACCAGCAAAATGTCTTTATGGTCCATAAACTTTCAAGGAGACTTTTTTAAGGGAAACATTACCCAATTACAATCTTATATAGGTTCATATTGTCAGGGAGTAAACAAGTCGATGCGTGTTAGAAGAAATTTTTGAATGAATATATGGGATCACTCGTGTTTGTTTTGACAAAAGATAAAAGAAACGGTAATGATGGATGTCATGTATGATATTTTTGCCAGTTGTAGTTGTTGATGTTTCTTCGAATAAAACTAAAAGCTGCTTTGCTATCTGATTGAAATCCTCTAGAAAACTATAAAAATCTAATAATAAGTAAGCCAATTTTGTAATTCTTTCATCTATTTTTCTACCAATAAGTCGAAAAGGAAGGAGACATTTTATCGACTAATAGGTAGATAGTGAAACGGACGCCATATTTATTGGGTTGCAATGTTTCCGCGATTGCATGGAAAAGTCAATAATTTCTATAAAACAATCACATCCTAATGAGTACCGGTCAAAAAATGAACCGATAAAAAAAGTTAATTATTGGTTTGGTGTCGCATCAATCGGGAACATTTGACTGTCCGATTACCGTCAACAATCCCAAGGAAAATATGTTTTCTGAGCAAGTTTATTTGTGAATGAATATTTTTTGTATCACATTTCTAAATTAATTTTACATTTAATTCACTATTTCCCTTGAATCTTGATCTTGTTATTCCAAGAAAAACACACGCGCATTTTTCTGAATATACAAATCGGGGAACTAGGTCGTTAAGATAAAGGAATTACGAACTTAGCAGTTTTATGAATAGTACTCGAAATTATTTATGGTGAATTAGCTCGAAAGTATGTATCTACAGAATAATTTCGGGTCATTTAAGTGTTTTACATTGATTATCATGAAGTCTGTTCATGTCGAACTAGTATTATGAGAGACTATTGTTTAGATTTGTCAGTAATCTGGGAAAAATTCACCAAACATAATGATTTTTAATCAATAGGAAATTTTCTTGGAATACCAAATTTAACTTGAGTTTAATTGTTTAGATTTTAGAAGAACGTGAGATTCAATCAGACCGACAGACAGCGATACAGAATACTAACTCAATATTACCTACAAATATATGAAAGTGAGTGTGCAATGCCCGATCTACGATAAAGATATTCTGTCTTCTATTTAGGTACTACTTATAAAGTACTGATTGTAAATAATTTTTCGCTAAAAAAATCAAACCTACGTTCAATAAGCAACCGATTTGTTAGTTCATTATCAAATTGCGAGAACAAAGGAAAACTCTATCAAAACGAAAAACTATTTGTGGCAGTACTAAGGCACCAGATGATACATAAATAAAATAAAAGATTACAATAAAGAACTAAGAAATGAAGTGCAGTTTGCAAACGATACTTATATTGTTGAATCTGAAAAACTTAAGCTACCAATTTGGAGTATCATAAATTTTTACAGCAACAAAACTGAACACAAAAACACTCCCAAATTTGACTTTGAACGATTTCAACGATTTTATTTCAAATATAGTCACAGATGTATAATCTTTACCTGATTCTCCTATCTTCGAATTGGTGAACTTTCCGTTTCCTGAATCACATTTTTTCTTAGCCTCCTCTGTGATGAAGTACATAATTCTATTAAATCATAAAAAGTAACTTCCCTTATATCAATGGAATAGCAAAATTAGA
Organism: Gonioctena quinquepunctata; assembly: GCA_018342105.1. Classification (NCBI taxonomy): domain Eukaryota; kingdom Metazoa; phylum Arthropoda; class Insecta; order Coleoptera; family Chrysomelidae; genus Gonioctena; species Gonioctena quinquepunctata. The sequence goes on from JAFIRS010000872.1 coordinate 160,711, forward strand.
GAAGAGAACTCAGGACGTATACCCATTTAATCAGTTTAATTACTGGACAATTCCCAAATATTCCAAAGTATGCAAAAGTCATGCCATCAAAAAAAGGAGAAATAGTTGGTCGGTAATTATAAAACAATCTTTATAATAAGTACTTTTTACAAATAGTTGAACTATCCATTTACAAAAGAATTATCAGATGATTTGTTTGAAACTATGAACAGGATGTTCATAAAATCAGATGTGGAATCATCTGCGACTGAAAGATAAACTTTAGTCACTAGCTTCCATAACCTCTTGTGGGGTATTCATGTTGAAGAGGGAAACATTCTCAATTGAATATTGAATAGAATTCTGTGAATTGAAAAATCCACGATAAAAATGAAGTTATTTTTTGTGAATGTCTAACAGAAAACAACTACTTCCCCGGCTAAAGCCACGCTGGACATTGAACTACATCTGATAGATATTCTGAAAGGACCCCCAACTCAAAAGAAAAAATCTGAAATTGAAAATTAGCATTTTCAATCAGGTAGTTATTTGATTTTCTATTCCAGTCTCTCCAAAATAAATGTTTCTAACCTTTTTCCATCTTTGCAAAGTGAGATTGTGTTTCCCATATCTTCAGGTCTTCCTAATGATCGTGGAAGCGTGAAATAGATTTTCGTTGACAAAAATGTATTGAAGACCTAGTGAATGAGATTCCTCTCTTGCGTCAATGTTACAAATGATTTCTGGTGAGTACTCTATTTTTGGAAAACATTCTTATTTGCCTCATTTCGTATTTCGACAGCAAAAATTTCTTGTGTAAATGTTGTTTGGTTTTCGAGAAAATTGCTCTACCTCCGATGCTACTTTTGGACTTGTCGAAGGCATTCTACTGCATTTTCCACAACATTCTACTTGATAAGCCCTCATATTATGGTGTTAGAGATACTGATTTCCATCTGATTAAAACCTACTTGAATAAAAATAAGTTCAAAAACTAAAACCCGACTACTGAAAAATCACGCTCTAAAAATTATGAAACAAGAAAATATTCTCATTTGAAATTGTTATGTACAAACTATTCAATATTTATCGTCTATTAAATAAACAACTTACACGTAATATATTTTAATGTATTTAATACATATTCATAGTGTTCAGAGGATAGCCGTGGTCATATGCCACTATGCCTTGAGCTTATGATGATAATGATAATAATAATATCGTCTTTATTCGTTTAAAAATAGAAGTGGATAACATTCGGCTACAGCCGTTCTTCCATGCAACCAACAAAAAAAACATAGTTATGAACATAAGTGGTTCGCAAGCAACAACAAAAAAAAAGATTTATACATATACTGGTGACAGTTATAAGATTCCGTTGAAAATTGCGATGGAGTTTTAATAATACAGTATGATTTTAATTTAATTGAGGAGAAGAAGGAAGAAGAACAATTCTCAATCTTTCTACTACTTGCAAATACAGCGCAATGCCGCGACAGTATAAATACACTGAAAAATAATTTTCACATATTTATTATAATTGAGTTACTAATGGTCTATTTGAAAGAATCCAGGACTTGATATGCTTTCTAAGGTTATGCCAGTTTTGAAGCGACTTAATGTGCGCAGGAATAATATTGAAAATTTTCACTGCATTGTATAAAAAGCTCCGCTTAAATCGTCTGGAAGTGTGCCTAGGGATACAATAGAGAGATCTCTAGCTCTTGTCAGACAGTTGTGATAGTCCCCAAGTTTCATAAGTTTGTCTAAGAGGTAGGTTGGTGTTTTGAAATGATTGATTTGATTTACGAGTCCAGCTAGTCTGCTAAAAAACCTCTCTTCTAAATTCAAAATTTTCATATTTTCATAGGTTGAGGAAACATAGTCATATTTTCTCATTCCACATGAGTATCTCACACAAGAATTTTGTATGTTTTGTAAAGTGTATTTATCCCTTGCTAGAAGGGAGGGCCAGTATATTTAATAATAATAATCGTTTTTATTGATTCCTAGTACTATCAAAGGGCAGAGTTAGCGTTTACCCTATCCCTATCGGAACAATACGCCAAACGAGACATAATCAAAAACTCGCATAATATTAGCTTAATATTATTTGTGAGATAAAGTCTATTCATATATAATAATTTTAGAGTAGAATAGCTATGTTTTCCAGTTGTGACACGTGCGTATCGAATTTCAATGTCGTATCCAGATGAAGACCAAGGCTTTTACATTGTTTCACAATGGTCAGTGTTTTCCCATTCAAAGCTATTTCGAAATTTGGGTCGTTGATATTTCATCAGTGTTTTGACCAAACAATATTAGTTGTGTTTTTGATTCATTCAGCAATAGCTTATGTGATTTCGACACTGAGGCAATAGTTTCAAGGTCTTCGTTGATACTAACACTTGCGAGAAAACTTTCAGATGTTGAGAATGAAAAATATAATTGCGTGTCGTCAGCGTATTGATGAGTTTGACAATAGTTTAAAAAGAAAGCGAAATCCACAGAATACGCGGAAAATAATAATGGTCCCAGGATGCTTCCCTGTGGAACCCCCCTAGAAATATTTTCAAAGTTAGACATTTTTCCCCCATTACCACCCTCTGTTTTCTCCCACTCAAGTAATTTTTAAAGAAACATGTTGACTTATCATCTAAATCGAAATATTTAAGTTTTTTCAATAATATACTGTGGTCCAACGTGTCAAATGCCTTGCTGAAATCGAGTAGTATTAAACTTAAAAAAAAAATATATTGTCAGATGTAAAAATGTCATCTGTTACTTTGAGCAACGCCGTGGTGGTACTATGTTTTTTCTGAATCCTGACTGTGTTGCTGGCAATATTTTATTCTGCGTAAAATATGATGATAATTGGTCAGATACTAATCTTTCAATTATTTTCTGGGTAAAATACTAATCGGTTGTAATTGTGATATATCATTCGGGTTTTCAATTTTTGGAATGGGTATGACATTGGCATATTTCCAAGATTTCATCTATTCGTCGTGACTAAGATGTATAAAAACCCTGGTGCTTGCACTTATACCTGTAGAAGTTTGGGATCGACTTGGCGACACTTGGCCTACTTGATAATAGAGATTACTAGCGTGTCAGATGGCGCCAATTTCGTTTTAGTTTCAATATAGTCAGGGTATATTTATTTACTCAGATTTCTTTTTGAGGCTAAGTGTGCGCGAGTTCTAATTCTAGCTTTGCTATTGGTTTAAAAGAGACATCTGTCAAACTTCACCAATAGCAAAGCTAGAATTAGAAGTCCCCGAACATTGCACAAAGAAAGCACTGTCGTGTTGTTTTTCGTATTTTGTACGATTTGAATTTGAGGTTGGGTGCATTTTGACAGACGGAGAATTGGAAATGAAATTGTCATTAAATTGCAGAAAATGTAAAATTCAATGCATACAATATAATGAACTATGGAAATATCATTATCAGTCAATTCGTCAAGATTTGTACTTGCTTTTGGTACTAAATACAGGCGAAAATTCGAATCTGCGGCTTTATACTGCACACACAAAATGCAAATGTGGCCCATTCTACTAAAAGTAACCTTACACACTACACTACTTGAAAATAAATAATTCCTCACGCACTAATGAATTGATAAACTAGTGGTTTTTTTAAAGAACAAACTCAGGAATAAGCTCAGCAAGATTTCATATCAAAGAGATGAAAAACGCATATATACCGATAGAACACTGAAAGTAATTTCATATTTTGACTGTGCCGTTTTACAAAACGCCTTAGATAGAGTAAATACTTGGTGCAAAAATAATCGTCTTCTATTAAATGCTAATAAGTGCTCAATTGTAACATTCACTCGGAGACAGAACAACATCACCTATAACTACTCAATTGGCAATGATGTGCTCCCTAGATCCAATTCTGTTCGTGACATTGGTGTCACCTTCGACCAAAAATTATATTTTTCAACACACATAAATAAAATTACCAATGAATGTTCTAGGGCTTTAGGTTTCATTGTCAGAAATACTCGTGATTTCTCGAATAAGAACACACTGCTACTGTTATATAATTCCTATGTCCGTTCTAAAACAGAGTATGCATCTATCATTTGGTGTCCATATTATAATGTCCATTCAAATAATCTTGAACGAATCCATAGACGCTTTATGAAATATCTCTCTTTCAAAGAAGATGGTGCGTACCCTGCTACAGGAATATGTAATACCGCTTTACTAGAGAGACATAACTTTACCTCTCTTGCAAGTAGAAGGAATACATCTGCTCTGATTTTCCTTTATAAGGTGATCCATGGCCAAATCAACTGTAGTGCTATTTTGAGTATGCTGAATTTTCATGTTCCAAGAGTAAATTCAAGACATAACACTCTATTTTACCTCGAATTCTCTAGAACAAATGTACAGAAAAACTCACCCTTATTCAGAATTTGCAACAACTGCAATGCTGTCAATGACAGTTGTGACATTTTCTCTTGCAGCATTGCTTCATTGAAAAAAATCAGTTTTTGATATTAATTTTCTTTTTTTTCTAGTTTTTGTAGCATGTCTCATTTCTACACTATTGTTGTATCTTTACTGATTCTCAAATTATGTATGTTATTTTGTTTTTGTACCTGTGATTTTCCCACCCTGTAAATGGATTTCTGTTGGGTGGTGTACAATAAAAAAAAAAATAAAATAAAAAAAAAATAAGATGCTGCAGATGAAGTTCTGACATTAAGCGAGAATGTAGACAAACATTTTTGGACGGCGCCATCTACCACAGAGAGAGAAGCTCTGTTGAAGTAACAGGTGGTGTCCCCTCAAAAATCTAAACAATATCGAATCAGTTCATTCACCAGGGTTTTTAGACATCTTAGTCGTGACTACCACAAACTAACTAAATAAGAAGAAAGTTATGAAGGTTATGTACGAATGTATGACATACTATAGAACATCAACCAACAGATGGCTTTGTAGTAGGGACTGTGTACCAGTGATCCACTGTTGACCATAAGACCCTACTTTTCTTTAGTATATTCAAAGCTTCAATATTTAGTCACAGTATGGGGATCAGCAACAAAATCTTTTATCGTATCATTGAAGATTGAGACATTTTTATATGAAATCTTTATTAATAATTATTAACATCATAAACGTACCAAAACCTACATAAAACCTTAGTTACTCTTAATAAATTAGATACCATAATTTAATACGTTAGTTACGAAAGCATAATACGTTAGATACCAAATAATATTATAACTAGTTTTCATGCACATGTGAAACAATATTTTGACAGTTTTCAAATTTGATAGATACACTTTTGCCTTTAGCGTCCACGATCATAGGTATATCCTCTGAAGATTGATTAATGACCGAGCAAGCATTCCTTTCTATTTCGTGCGGTTTCCCAGTGCTTAATCCACTGCCGGAAACATCGCCGATTTGAATTTTGCGAGCAATGGAAACTTTTTTGGTCACACTTTCTTCTAAATACCCTCTAGCAATCTTCGCCGATTCCCATCCACCAAGTTCCTGTAGGTCTAATATTTCTCCTCCAGCATTAACAAGAAAATTTGACGAAGATCTTCTAACGCAGTGACCAGTATACATATTAGGATTTTCGAGTGAGAGATACTCAGCTATTTTTTGAGATATTTTAGAGAAGAAATGAATGCCGCAGGGCTGTACCGTACATTTCCCTTTTCTATATGATAAAAACAATCTTCGGTGAGTAACATGGACTGGCCTTAATATTGCGTACTTTTTAAATAAAAGCACAGGATTGACTTCGCCGTCAGATACCACAGCGAAAATCCGTTTCTTGTGGGTTTTTGAGTCGGGAATAGTAGCAATCAGCTTGTCCTCTAAAACGTCAATATCTTCCGTGGTCATCTTCGCTAATTCATTGGTTCGACAGGCTCCTCCAATTCCAATTAAAAAAGCCACTTTCATCATTAAAAACTCCTCGTCGTTGACTTGTTCTCTTGTAAATACTTTTGATTTTTTCGCTCTATATCCAACGTTTTTTTTCTTGATGAAACGTATTAAGGCGCCGTATTTGTCGATTTCCACTCTTTCCTTCAGTTCTAAAGTCGCTCGTAACATGGAATATTTCGGCCATAAGGATGAAGCAGAATATTCCTCAGAGAGTTTTGCGAAATACCTAGCAACACCGTTTCTTCTGCACCTTGAACATGTACTTTGTTTCGCCACTCACAAAACTGCCGATATTTATTTTTATAATGGATTTTAGATTTGTCCGGAAGCAAGTTCAACCTTATAGTGTTGGCTGCAGCTGAGATGTCTAAAAATCATGGTGTATTCACTTATACCTGTAAAATATTGGGACAAACTGGGGGACACCAGCCCACTCATAGAGAAACTAAAAATAAAGAGAGTTGTCAAACCTGTAGTAAAAGTTGGCACCACGTTTAGACAGTGGCGACATACCTCGCAACTGGCCGAACTGAGTACAGTTGGTAAAACCGATTGAGATAAGGCGGGTTTTTCAAATGTGTTACTTTTATATGATTGATATGGTATATATTTTATAATTTGCCATTCCTGTATTTCATATGATACAACCATTCATATGGAATACAAGAATGGCAAATCGATCACTAATAAAATATATACAGTAATCGATTCGTAGAATCTGTTAGTTCGTTCTAAGTTAAAATAAAGTTTCAAAGTAAATCTTTATTTCATGATATCAAGAACAAAATTAAAGTTCTTAAAAAACAAGAATAATAAGTTGAACACTATAAAAACACATTTTATTGTATCTAGGACAAGGTACAACTACAGACAAAACATAATAATAAAACTCCGAAAAACAACAAAATTAAAAATATTCTTCAGTCTTAATCAAATCAAACAAAATAAAAACAAATTACATTTACAACAAACCTTCAATAATTTTGTTCATTTATTAGCACAAAGGAGTAGGTATACTTAACAAATACTCCAGTTTGATGATAATCTTCGTACTTCCTCAAATGGTGATAGGAAATGGAAACTGATGGACGGAAATAAGTATCAGTTTGTGAAAAAAATTCTGCAACTGATGGATGGAAATAAGTATCAGTTTGTGAATAGCAGCTTATATTTTACCTTGTGAAAGAATATTTCGAGGAATTTCAGCGTCAACTCGAATAACAAAACATTCCATTTCCGACATTGGGTTCATAATTCAAGTCCATAGTATAATTTCTATAATTAATTTTTCGATGACAATTAACAGTAGAATTATTCTGAAATTATTACGTGGTTTGTCATTTTCTGACAAATGTCGAAATTGGAAAATTATATCATATCATTTTAGAACAAACTATTCCATGTACTTATGTCAGTGTTATATAGAATTTTCGAGAGGTGTTCCGAAATAATTCTAATTATGAACCGTACCAATTTATTTTGTATGGTTAATTTCCTATTGATACGGCTCCACCGAGTTGGTACTTATGTATTTCTGCCCCTGTTTGCTCATCATAAAAATCTTATGATGAAGCGGATAATGATTTTATGAAGTGCTGTAAATTACATACAATTACTTAGTTAAGCTTTCAAACCAATAAAAGTACGGGATATGCAATCTCTTTCGCTTTCTGGAAAATCTATATTCTAGTCTGAAGGAAGTGTTTTGCGACATATCTAAAGCTGTTGACTGTTACATAAGCTTCATCTCTACAGCTTCAGAGGACGAAGCTTCAATTGGTTCGAATCCTATCTGAGTGAAAGAACCTCTCAGCTTTTGAACAAATTAAGAGGTGTTCACTATTTTGGCAGACAACACGACTATCTTATCGCAAGAACTCAATTTACCTTCATATAGCCGAGTAAAAATAGCTTAAAATCATGCATTATTTTGGAATCCTGGAGGACTCCATGGATTTTCCTAAAACCTTATATTACTAGAAATTGCTTGCAGAAAAAAGTTATAAACTTATATTCTTGAAGTACAATTACAAGCTTTAGAAAGTACTATTGCAAAATCTTGATATCAATTTTGAACTAGAGTTTTTGGTTTTTGACGCATGTCCTAAAAATGTATTCATTTATTTTTTGAATTTATTCAATATTGTATTTTTTGAAATACAATTTTATGATTCTTTTTCATTTGCACACCTTCTCAAGTGTCATTTTATGACTAAACTGTACAAATTTTAGAAGTTTATCTTGAAAATTAAAGAATGGCAGATCTTTAATTGATTTTATAAAAAATCTACTTTGACGTAACTTCATATATATGTACTATTCCTATTAATTTTTTTTACATTTGAAAACAAGACATCTCGTTAGCTACTTTTTCCTTCTTTCATTTAATTTTTTGTTAGCTTAATTTTATCAATTAGATCAAAAGTTTTAACAAATTAAGTGAAGCGCGCTGGTGGCTACGTGCTCCTCAAGAGATTCACTTCAGTGTTGCTACCTCAAGTTTTCGTACGTTAGAAAAAAATAATCTGCAGCTTACAGTTTTCATTTAAAAAAAATATTTATATACCTTTTCCATATAAAATCTACCATTCTTTCGAATGGCAGTATCGTTTTTAAAAAATTTATATATTTTTTAAGATATTCAATGAACAATGTAATTTTGCAACTTATTTGTTAAATAATAAATTAAGCACACACTTTACGGTTGGTAACTTTTCATATGTTGTTCCTTACATCATCACTAAGTACAGTAAAATTCCCCACAGTCCCCTAACTTTCTGAAGCTAAAATCTAATATTACTCCACTACTAGTAAAATGACTCGTATATGTATAAATTAATTTGAATCTTCTCTGAACTACCTGAACTGCTCATAGTAATATTTTTTTTCAACTTGTGATTGTAATGTATCTAGTTATTAGCAAGTCAAATAATTTTATTATTACCTTTATATTTATTTTTTATGTTATATATATATTGTATTTTTTTTTCCATGCGATGATAATCGTCTGACTGAAAGTATTGGAAAATTCTATATATAGTGAATATTTTCTTCCAAAGAGCCATGGGACCCTCTCTAACGGTTCGGAATTCACTAGCCAAAATCAAGATATCTTCATAGAATGAAAAGTCCATGCTTACTTGTGAAATTCATGTGTTTATTAAAAAGTGATAATTATCCTAATCATAGTCATTAGCCTTATCGATCTTGGGAGTGGGCCTTGTTCTTCCGAACAACTGCTTGGTTTAGATTGCCCTCCTTCTCCGATTATCTCATGCGGGGTGTTACTGAAAAACAAAAGATTATTGTTTTTTCCCCTCACCTTTGTTAGTAGGGCTCACCTTTTCCTGAGAAGTCATTCTAAGATAGCTGGAAGCAGCCTAGACTGTCGCACACCAGGATTCATCGATTTCTTAACTTCATCAACATATTTTATGATATCTATAATGTACTCTCTGATTTTGTTCATATCAGAAGGTTGTTAGAGAGGTACTAGTCCGGCAGAGATGGGCAGTGAGAGGCTTGGTAATAGTTTGTATCGGAAAGTTGAATGAAACAATGTCATCGGGTACATTTTCCAATCCCCTCAATTTTCAAGATTATTCATCTCTAGAGACATCAGTCCACTATCCTATCTTTTCTCATTCCTTCGTGGAAGTTTCCATGATCCCAAAAAGGCCATTTGAAATCACTTTGAAAAAATCGCCAGGTAGACTTCATGAAAAATATGATTTTTGACCATCAGATGTAAACATTGTAGTAAGTTTCGACGATTTCATCTCATTCTCGCGCCAACTGTTCTGAGCGGGATCTTGTTCGTAGAACTATAATCTTTGTAAACGATCAATTCACAATTTTTTGCATGAAGTAATGTTGACAGAAAAAGAAAATTTTATAGGTTTGAAGTTTGACATTTTGCGGGACACAAACAACAAACATTTCCTAACCGCGCCATCTACTAATGAGGTTCTAAGCAAAATTTAACGTTTTTCATTTGTTGTCCCCCAAAAATTCTAAACAAAATCGAATCAGTGAATACACCAGGATTTTTAGGCATCTTAGCTGCAGCTAATATATCGTCAGGAATATCAAAATCTTGCATGATTTTAATGATGACTTTTTGAAATGCCAAAATGAAATGACATAAAACCTTGGTGCTTTTATTTTCGCATCGCCGTTGTCAATGATACGATAAAGCTTTGAATGTTACTCGATTATTAGCGATTTAACATCGTCTCGGACAATGCGGGTGACTCGGCTGTCGCTTCGTCACCTAGCAATGTCCTCGACTATTATAAATCGCATAATAATCTCGTTATATTAATAGCTATAATAAAACCATTGAAAACCCCTCAGAATAATAGTAATTTAATCAACTAGTGTTTTAATGGTGGCGATTAATGATCGAGATATTTTAACGCGAGAGCGAAGCGAGCGCGTTAATGTTCGAGATCATTAATCGCCATTTTAATATACGTCACTTTTAACACAAATAACAGTCATAAGATCATACAAACCGAGAGTCAACATACTTCTAGCTCTGCCATAGTCAGCCAAAAAATATAAAATCATTTTTGTTCCAGTGGTGGCTTATCCAACCTCCTCTACCACGTTTCCCTCCCTGACCCCCTCCTGCCCAAGACCCAGGACGAACCCAAAGAAGTCCTCATCCGAGTTTACGGTCAGACCCACGGGGAAGGCGCCATAGAAGCACTCATCACCGAATCCGTCATATTTACCCTCCTCTCTGAACGCGGCCTGGGTCCCAAACTCCACGGCATTTTCCCTGGAGGAAGGATCGAGGAGTACATCAACGCCAGACCTCTGCTGACCAGGGAATTGGCAGAAGAAAAGCTGTCAGTACTTATCGCGCTAAAAATGGCGTCTATACACTCCATGGAGGTAAGGTTTTGAATTTTCATCTCCGATGAATGTAAGTAAGGTTTTCGAGGTAAACAACACATTTTTTTTCCGTTTTTTTGCTCATGTTGGATGTGCCATGCCCATGGTTTCCGTTTTTTATTTTGTACTAAACTGGTTGTGCAAAATCCAAAATGTTTCTCGAGGATAGAAATTTTGTTTGGGGTACTCATGCATGAAGTTGGGTTTTTATTTCATTTCTGTTCGCCAAAATATTTTTAACGGTCTCGATTGCTAATTTGACAAAATAACTACCTCTCAGATTGACATTATCGATCTAGCTGCTCTCAGTAGTCTGGTTCACGAGAGCCATTTTGCATTAAGAAAATCTTAGTTCGGAACCAATATCTGGAGAAACAAATTGCAAAAGTTATAAACAATTAAATGAACAAAAAAAGTTTGTGAGGTTTTTTGCAAGTATGTCAAAAACTATTTGAGATATCCGAAATTTGAAAAAAGATCCTTAAAGAGCAGAAAATTTCCTAAAAACCGGAACTGTGCCGGCAATATTTATAATTTTAATTTAGCGGCGAAAAAAAGGCTGAAAACGCGCGACTCAGCTCCCGAGCCGCCGACCGAATCTGACACCTGAACAAAAAAAAATATTTTAACCGAGTAAATATTAATATTAAGGAATAACAAAATTTTAGACATGTCAATAACCAATAATCATATCAATAACCAATAATCCGTCGGCAAAACATTTTTACCTCTATTTTTCAATCAATTATGTCTTTGTTAATTAGAAAATTTTACTTGTTGAAAGTGATTATAAAAACCCTGATAATTGTTGAACTAAAAACCTGGATTTCTTTTTACTCCTTGGAGCTGTTCCTTAAAGGCTTTAAAAAAGATCCTTTTTTATTAACAATCAAAGGCATAAAAAAATAAAAACGTAAATAAAACAATTAAAGATTTTTTTTGCAATTATTCCTATCAATTTGTTTTCTTATTGCTAAAAACAATATAAAAATATTTTTTTAATTTTAATGAATATTGTTTAAAAAATTGATATAAACAAAGATTTTCAAAAAAAAAAATTTGACAATCTATAAATTATGATTTTTAAGAAAAAAATATGGGTAAAAAACAATTATTTTTTTGTTGCCAAATATTAATATTAAGAAACCGTTTTTTTTTAAATCATTATTTATATTGCTCTCTGATACTATGGAAGAAATTTGTTTTTTTACTTTTTATTTCTTTATTAAATAAACAATTTGTTATAAACAAATGAAGTTTTCGGATATATTGTTTTTTAAATACTTCCAAAAATACTGAAATCAACCATGTATCGTTTGTTATGAAAAAATGTTGTTTTCAATTTTTTATATGATTTTTAATATTTTCGTACACTTTGACTTGTCGTATTCTTTCAGTTTTTCGTCATTGTTATTAAAATAACTTATAAACTATTGACGATACGGCAAGATAACTTAAAGTCTTTTTTATTCTCCGTTCAGCAATTAACAAATAGAGCTTTAAACCGAAGCTCTGACTCTATTATTTATTAACTTTTTTCTAAATACTTATAAACTTTTCTCCAAATTTTTTTTTTACTGCTTTTTTACTTAAATATTTTATTAATTATTAAAAATACGACTAAAACCTTTTAAGTCTTTTTTATTCTCAGTTAATCAATGAACAAATTGAGCTCAAAACAGAAGCTTTAACTCTATTATTTGATTAATAATGAATTAAAAAAAGTGGGGAAACATTTTTTTGGGAGTTTTTTTAGGTCAGTTATACAAGATAGGAACTAGACCCTAGCCGGGGCAGATGTTTCTAGAACGCAATAAAAGAATATTTCAATAGGTAGGTAGAAATCGGAATTAAATGCACAGGCATTAGAAATAGGCTCATTTAAACCAAATTAATATTATCAGTTAATTATGCATTATTCTCGTAGACATTCATGCAAATAAGAAAATAATGAGTTTTTAATGGTCAGAGTACTCATCCCTCAAGTAATGAACGCATATAAAATATTGTGTATTGAAAAATTATTTAAATTTGCCGAATAATTTATTACCTGAATAATGAATAACAAAATTTCATAAATAATAATCAGATTATTCTGAAAAGTATGGAATTCAAGGCAAAAAAATTTCGTTTGGAAATATGTTTATAAATAATCGAAGAAAAGTTAACAAATAATAGAGTTAAAGCTTCTTTTTGAGCCCGATATGTTCATTGATTAACGGAGAATAAAAAAGTCTTGAAAGGTTTTAGTCGTATTTTTAATAGTCAATAAGATATTTAAGTTAAAAAGCCGTAAAAAAAATTTTTTGGACAAAAGTTTTTAAATAGTTAGAAAAAATAAATAAATAATACAGTTAGAGCTTCGGTTTGGAGCACTATTTGTTAATTGCTGAACGGAGAATAAAAAAAACTTGAAGTGTTCTTGCCGTATCGTCAATAGTTTATAAGTTATTTTGATAACAATGACGAAAAACTGAAAGTCAAAGTGCACGAAATTATTAAAAATTATATAAAAAATAGAAAACAAATTTTTTTATAACAAACGATACATGGTTGATTTCAGTATTTTTGGAAGTATTTAAAAAATAATATAACCGAAAAATTCATTTGTTTATAACAAATTGTTTATTTAATATACAAATAAAAAGTAGAAAAAAAATTATTTCTCCCATAGTATGAGAGAGCAATATAAATAAGATTCAAAAAAACGGTTCCTTAATATTAATAGTTAGCAACAAAAACAAATTGTTAATTAACAAAAGCGTTTTTTACCAATTTTTTTTTAAGAAACGATTTTTTTCTTAAACATCATTATTTTTTTATGGATTAGAGTGCCAAAAAAAATTTTGAAAATCTTATAAACAATGCATTTGTTTGTAACAATTTTTTAAACAATGGACAGGCATTAGAAATAGGCTCATTTAAATCAAATTAATATTATCAGTTGATGTTCATGCATTATTCTCGTAGACATCCATGCAAATAAGAAATTAATGAGTTTTTAATGGTCAGAGTACTCATCCCTCAAGTAATGAACGTATATAAAATATTGTGTATTGAAAAATAATTTAAATTTGTCGTATAATTTATTACCTGAGTAATGAATAACAAAATTTCATAAATAATAATCAGATTATTATGAAAAGTATGGAATTCAAGCCAAACAAATTTCGTTTTGAAATATGTTTATGAATAATCGAAGAAAAGTTAACAAATAATAGAGTTGAAGCTTCTTTTTTAGCTCAATATGTTCATTGATTAACGGAGAATAAAAAAACTTGAACGGTTTTAGTGGTATTTTTAATAGTTAATGAAATATTTAAGTTAAAGAGCCGCAAAAAAATTTTTTTTGGAAAAAAGTTTATAAATAATTAGAAAAAAGTTAATAAATAATGGAGTTGAGCTTTGATTCTCTATTTGTTAATTGCTGAACGAAGAATAAAAAAGACTTGAAGTGTTCTTGCCGTATCGTCAATAGTTTATAAGTTATTTTAACAACAATGACGAAAAACTGAAAGAATACAAGTCAAAGTGCACGAAAATATAAAAAAATTATATAAAAAATTTAAAAAAAAATTTAAAAAAATTTTTTGGACAAAAGTTTTTAAATAGTTAGAAAAAATTAATAAAAATACAGTTAGAGCTTTGGTTTGGAGCTCTATTTGTTAATTGCTGAACGGAGAATAAAAAAGACTTGAAGTGTTCTTGCCGTATCGTCAATAGTTCATAAGTTATTTTGATAACAATGACGAAAAACTGAAAGTCAAAGTGCACGAAATTATTAAAAATTATATAAAAAATAGAAAACAAATTTTTTTATAACAAACGATACATGGTTGATTTCAGTATTTTTGGAAGTATTTAAAAAATAATATAACCGAAAAATTCATTTGTTTATAACAAATTGTTTATTAAATAAACAAATAAAAAGTAAAAAAAAAAAATTCTTCCATAGTTTCAGAGAGCAATATAAATAATGATTTAAAAAAACGGTTCCTTAATATTAATAGTTAGCAACAAAAATAAATTGTTAATTAACAAAAGCGTTTTTTACCAATTTTTTTTTTAAGAAATGATTTTTTTCTTAAAATTTATTATTTTTATAAAAAAAATTTTGAAAATCTTACAAACAATGCATTTGTTTATAACAATTTTTTAAACAATGGACAGCCATTAGAAATAGGCTCATTTAAATCAAATTAATATTATCAGTTGATGTTCATGCATTATTCTCGTAGACATCCATGCAAATAAGAAAATAATGAGTTTTTAATGGTCAGAGTACTCATCCCTCAAGTAATGAACGTATATAAAATATTGTGTATTGAAAAATAATTTAAATTTGTCGTATAATTTATTACCTGAGTAATGAATAACAAAATTTCATAAATAATAATCAGATTATTATGAAAAGTATGGAATTCAAGCCAAAAAAATTTCGTTTTGAAATATGTTTATAAATAATCGAAGAAAAGTTAACAAATAATAGAGTTGAAGCTTCTTTTTGAGCCCAATATGTTCATTGATTAACAGAGAATAAAAAAGACTTGAAAGGTTTTAGTCGTATTTTTAATAGTTAATAAAATATTTAAGTTAAAAAGCCGTAAAAAAACTTTTTTTGGAGAAAAGTTTATAAATAATTAGAAAAAAATTAATAAATAATAGAGTTAGAGCTTCTGTTTTGAGCTCGATTTGTTCAATGATTAACGGAGAATAAAAAAGACTCGAAAGGTTTTAGTCGTATTTTAATAGTTAATGAGATATTTAAGTTAAAAAGCCGTAAAAAAAAAGTTTATAAATAATTGAAAAAATGTTAATAAATAATAGAGTTTGAGCTTCGGTTTGAAGCTCTATTTGTTAATTGCTGAACGGAGAATAAAAAAGACTTGGAGTGTTCTATCCGTATCGTCAATAGTTTATAAGTTATTTTAATAACAATGACGAAAAATATCAAAATGCTCGAAAATATTAAAAATTATATAAAAAAATTGAAAACAACATTTTTTCATAACTAACGATACATGGTTGATTTTAGTATTTTTGGAAGTCTTTAAAAAACAATATAACCGAAAAATTCATTTATTTATAACAATTGTTTATTTGATAAACAAATAAAAAGTAAAAAAAAATATATTTTTTTCATAGTAGAGAGCAATATAAATACTGATTTAAAAAACGGTTCCTTAATATTAATATTTAGCAACAAAAAAAAATTTTTAATTAACAAAGGCGTTTTTTACCAATATTTTTTTTTTCAAGAAACGATTTTCCATTTAAAATCATTGTCTTTTTTATGGATTAGATTGCCAAAAATTTTTTTCGAAAATCTCCCAAACAATGCATTTGTTTATAACTTTTTAAACAATATGCGTTAAAATAAAAATAAAAAAAATATATTGTTTTTAGCAATAAGAAAACAAATTAATAGGGATAATTGCAAAAAAAATATTCTCTAATTGTTTTATTTACGTTTTTTATCCCTTTGATTGTTAATAAAAAAGGGATTTTTTTTTCATTTGACCAGTGGGGATATTTTTCAAAACAATTAAGGAACAGCTCCAAGGAGTAAAACAAATTCCAGATTTTTAGTTCAACAATTATCAGGGTTTTTATACTAACTTTCAACAAGTAAAATTTTCTAATTAACAAAGGCATAATTTATTGAAAAATAGAGGTAAACATTTTTTGCCGACGGATTATTGTTTATTGATATGTCTAGATAATACCTAAATTTTGTTATTCCTTAATATTAATATTTACTGGGTTAAAATAATTTTTTTTGTTCATGTGTCTGATTCGGTCGGTGCGCACGGGAGCTAAGCCGCGCGTTTTCAGCCTTTTTTTCGCCGCTAAATTAAAATTATAAATACTGCCGGTACAGTTCCGGGAAGTGGGACTTTTTTTTAGTAAATTTTCTGCTCTTTAAGGATCTTTTTTCTAATTTCGGATATCTCAAATAGTTTTTGAGATATTTGCAAAAAACCTTACAAATTTTTTTTGTTTATTTCATTGTTTATAACTTTGTTTCTCCAGATATTGGTTCCGAACTAAGATTTTCTTAATGCAATTACGAATCGAATGACAACTCGATCATAATTTTCGGTTGGTCTTAACTCTAATTTCGGAAAATGGCTCTTGTGAACCACACTACAGGTCGAGTGAGGAGTGGTAGGTTTTTCTTCCGTTTTCCTTATCCAGCCTGCTAGAAGTGGCGTTCGGATGGAAGATGGGTGATGTCAGAAGAGGGAGAGCTACAAACCTTCGAGAAGAAAAATAATGAGAGTAACTCCATTCGGCTGAGGCTTATAAGATCGATGACGTGAATTTTGTGATGTACTTGGCAATTTCGTTTTTTTAATTGGCTTTTCAGCAATATTGGCAGATGAATGGTGAACATTAACTGCATTGAATTTGTGAAATTAATTTGCATGATTTATCATATATCATCATCGCTGGGTTGAGGGTTACACGTTATTTTTCCAACTGAGATCAACTTAACCACCAAGTTTTGGAAACATGCATCAATGGTATCCTGGAAGATATCAGAAAATTACGTTTTAATCCAAAAAGTATTATTATCACTCCAGGTCTGATAACTCAATCATGATATCACATTCATTATTTTAACCAGTGTGTGGGTTGCTTGAAAAAAAATCCTCGAGAAATAGGTGTGGATTTTGGACAAGATTCATTCGTCCATAGTAATCATTATCCATTTCATATAATGGCATGAATATCAGCATCTGATATAACTTGCCGTAATTATTGTTTTGCTTTAATTCTCAGAAATTATTACTGAAAAAAAAACATGTGGATTTTATCGCCATATGCAATAAATTACGTGTCTGGGAATTCCCAAACCAGATGGGTTTTTCCTTCTCGGATTATATAAAATAGGTAAACTTGAAACAATGGCAGTTTCGCTTGATCAAATAGAAAAACAGCTATCATTTCAGAAGATAGTGAGAAATCCGAAACAAACAAATGTATCAGTACTATTTGGCTTGAATCAACAAGGAAACAATTACTGAGACGTACTGTATTTGCGTTTCTTCTTTGAATGCCGTATAATTTGCGAATCATGAGACCATAAAAAGTGAAACAAGAATCATAGAATTAATTATGCCATTTAATTATGACATTGGTGCTAACTCTGAATCAACATTGCCATGGCCGAGTCTCATTTATAATAAATATTCACTTGTCTGATAACTCAGTCATCATATCACATTCATTATTTTAACCAGTGTGTGGGTAGCTTGAAAAAAAATCCTCCAGAAATAGGTATGGATTTTGGACAAGATTCCTTCGTTCACATCAATCATTATGCATTTCATATAATGGCATGAATATCAGCATCTGATATAACGTGCCGTAATTATTGTTTTGCTTTAATTCTCAGAAATTATTATTGAAAAAAAAACATGTGGATTCTATCGCCACATGCAATAAATTACGTGTCTGGCAATTCCCAAACCAGATGGGTTTTTCTTTCTCGGATGATATACAATTGGTGAACTTGAAACAATGGCAGTTTCGCTTGAACAAATAAAAAAACAGCTAGATAGTGAGAAATCCGAAACAAACAAATGTATTAGTACTATTTTGCTTGAATCAACACGGAAACAATTACTGAGACGTACTGTATATGCGTTTCTACTTTGAATGCCATATAATTTGCGAATCATGAGAAAAGCGAAATTCAAATCGTAGTATTAATTATGCCATTTAATTATGATATTGGTGCTAACTCTGAATCAACATTGCCATGGCTGAGTCTCATTTATAATAAATATTCAGTTATAATATTCATACCGAATACAACCTACAGTTGATGATAACATACAGTTGATGATAACATCGTATCGTTAAAAAAACATTGGAAAATTATCGAGTTTTGTTGAAACCAGTTTCTTATCATGAAAATACCATGTGATATGTCGTAGATTGAGGTACATGGTTCTGTATGTCAATTGACTCATATACACAGGGTGTTCCAGAAAGAAGCAGTATATTAATTGTTACCAGTAGGTACTCGTCAAAAGCAATAACATTTCCATCGATTAATTTTTTCATCTGCGATTATTGAGTAATTTTTTTATAAGAATTCTCCTCTGGTATGCATTATTTCATTTAGAAAAACCATGAACTAATTTTCTTTATCGAGTGCACATTTTAAATTTCCTTAGACTAGATCTTGTTTTCGGAAATTATAATCCATAGCCTAATTTAGTTAGTGTTTGGTACTTCGAGAGTTAAAAAAGATGAAAATTAGAATATCACACAGTACACAGACCTTGTTAGCATATGGTGGAACTTTAGTGCGGGGCGGCAAATACCAAATTATCAAGAAATGTTTACTCTGTATATCATATAATATATAACGTCTTCATATGTGTCATGGTTTTCCAAAATCCACTGCGAGTTATTTTTTCGTAAGAATAATTTGATGTGATTATTGTATTTGGATTTGAGTTGGTAAATAGCTAATAATACCTCATAGCAGAATAATGATTGATTTTTGGATTTTTTTCTGCAATGCTCAATTACCTTTTATTGATAGAGATTGGGAGTCAGTTATCATTAGATTAAAATAAATTAGATTAAAATAAATTGTATTTATTTTGAGCTTAAAATTATATTTTTTTTAATGTAAGGAAAACTTTCCAAATAGTCACACATGTAATTTGTTATGCCATAATCTTCACTCATTCTTAAGTGAGTTGTTTTTATCCAAGAACGTTCCTTGATAATGAAATATGTTAACCAGTTGGGAAAGTGTTTATAAAACAATGACACTATAATGGCAGGGATATGAGGTTCAATGCCTTATTATCTTTTAGAAATAACGCATTATCCAGTTGATGTCACTCTAGTGTTTTTATATTGATAATGAAGTTGTGTATTTTATGCTCTCATAATGAAAATATTTTTCAAGGTTACCTTTGCAGTTTATGATATGAAACGAGGTCAAGTGATATTTTTTTTTGTTTAATGGGACTGCCAATCTTAATAAGACCATGTGAAATTAGAAACGAATTATACAAATTAAAGCTTTTACAAATATTTAGAACAAAACCATAGATGTACGCATTTTGATTTGCCTGTTGTTATTTAAGGTTACAAAGTTTTAGAAGAATACTGATTCACAAATTTCTTGAAAATACTTCATCTCGATACACATCGAGAAATTTAGAGAAAAAGCAGATATAAGAAAGCAAATTCTATATCAGAACCTCCTAACTAGATTTACTTATTCACGTATTTTATGTGTCGTGTACTGTTACAATTTTACACTATACTTATCTTCAGTATTGACCAATTTTTCAACTGGATTATCTGCGGAGAGGTCGTCAACTGTAAACAGAGTAGTGGAAATTTCCCGTGGCATTGTGTGATAATGTTTCATTTTGAGTTATTTGTGGTTCTCTATATTCGTCAGACTGTTTATTGAAAAAATAATTGGTTATTTCTTACTTAACTTCGAAAAGTTTATGATTTTTTGAACTTTCTATTTACCATCATTAATTATTGATTTTCAACTTGTCTTGAATACAATCAAGAAATAACTCATGTTGTTCAAGTTAATTCTCATATCTTGTTTCAACTCCACAATTGCAAATTATAATTTTTCATGATTCTACAACAAGATTTTTTTTGTTTCTATCATTCACTTAATCCGAGTAAAAATGTTCACTAAATGCTAATTATTCGTGTTTGAATATAGAGTTTGAAAATATTCATGCATATCATTCGTTATCAACAGTAATTCGCCTATGATGCATTTTGCCGCTTGATAACAAAATAACACGTGGTTGGTTTTCATTTTCAGCATATTTTCAATTCAACAATTTCAATTGCTCAATAGAGTCATTCATAATAAACGATACACAGATAAAGTATCAATACGAATATAATGTTTCATAATATATTGCATAACTCGATAATTTTTTATTATCATTATCTATGAGAGGTGAGTGGATCAAAACAATGCTGTTATTTTAGATAGCAACACATATATGCATACAAAGGTGAGAATGTTGGAGCTCAGGCAATACCTAAGGTACCTTCGAACAAAGATATATTTACAGAAAGAGGTATGATATAAGTGATACCCAATTTTTATATATTTACATGATTTGTAGCTGACTGTAAAAAACGTTTCGAAGTAATTCATAGTTTTTCTTGTTAAGTAGCTTCATTTTCATTCAGGCATATATACTGTGATACCTATATGTTCAATAGGCCAAGTAAAAAAAGGTTCTTATAATTAATTTAAAGAAAATGTTAATCTCAAATATCTTTGAAGTCGGCATTGCATAAGCCAAATTATCATTTTTATTTCAACTTTGGCACCGATTTTAGTGCTTTTTAAGTACGTTTTTGGTCATGGAATGAACGTTTTACGTCGCTTTAAAGGGATTTTGATTCGGAGCTGAGATTAGGCACATTAGTGTCTGCCTGTCTGGTTAATTCAGATACATAGATAAAATTAAAAATTATGAAAATTGTTGTGAATTCCAACATTCTCTCCATATCATTCATGCTTGAATCGTACCTAATGAATAATTTTCAATTTCCTTTGATTTCGAACCCGTGACCATGGGCTGGTACGATTATTTTTCCATTCTATCACACATATGGGGTATGTGATTGTTATGTTCTAGCAGATTTGCAACATTGCGTGCTACTGGCGTGCCTTTTGCCGGTCAGTCGGCTGAAACCCGTTGTGGAACAGTGAAACCGTAGGAAAATATCATTCATAATGAACTTGAACAATTTGTTTTTTGCTTTTTTGTCACAGATTCTCGGCGAGAACACAAACAATCGCTGCTTGGTTGCTTTTTACATTTATCATTTATATTCATGTTTTCGTTACATGTCAGTGACATTGAAGAAGCAATGAAAACAAAACAACTTTGAATGAATATGATTTCGCCTTAACTTTTTTTGTTATTGACTGGTAGCTGTTCATGAATTATAATTTTCGATTTGCGCAGTTTCTTGGGAAAAAATGTTTATCACTGAATTCTTAGAAACCACTTCATGCATAATTACTATTACCAAGGAAAACAATTATCGTGAATAACAGTTACCAGTTATTTTCCGCTATGAAAAATTATGTACTAGACTTGTAGCCCGAAGTCTCTCAACTATCTGCTTATTTGTGTCATTTTTATCCTAAACCTGCAAATATTTTTTTCATAGAATTTTTTTACAAAGTTACTTAAAGGGACCGAAGTATTGAACGATATTTTTTGAGGAACTTCGGGCGTTGAGAACAATTCGCCGCTCGTTTTATAAAATTTATACCTCAGTAAACTGTTGAGAAAAACTCATCGATATTTTTTCGCAAAGATGCTTTTAAAAATCGAATTGTTTATAAAACAATTTCGTTCATAGATAATAATGAAGGATACTGTTGGTTGTTTCTCGTGCTCATGTCCCGGTACACATCTGAATATACAGTGAGGACCAAAAGTCAGTCGCCACCACCCGTAACTTCTTTATTTTACATATTACAAAAATAATGTTGAATACAAAAGTTGTAGGGTTTTATTAACTCAGGTATAGGGTATGCTACATGAAATCTGCTTAGAATTTTACATAAATTCCAAAAATTCAGTTATATACAGGGTGTATCATTTAAAAAAATTGCTGCGTTTTTTTAGACACTCTGTAGAAATAAAACTTAAGCCATTGAAGAGTTGGAATAAAATCCTACAACTTTTGTATTTAATGTTTTTTTGTAATACAGTGTGACCCATTTAAAATGGAACCACCCCTGTGGAATACGCATTTTTCATTCAATCTCAAAAATATTTTTTTCTAATATTAATCATCAAAAACTGTATCAGGACACAAATTTTCATAACTTTAGTTTCATTTCCAAGGCACTCTATGGTTTTTTTCTTTGTCAAAAACGGCAAAAGTTTATTAGGCAATTTTTTTCCCCAAATTTGACTACACCACTGGATTTGTAGTCGTTATGAATGAAAACCTCAAAATTTCATAAAAAAATATTGGTTAACAACGAAGTTACAACAACTTTAATTTTGGGAACAAAGTATTTGATTATAATTTTTATTTAGATTGCAGACATATTTGAAATCTGGCAACACTGCCGATACAAAGTAGAGCACAAGTGAATTTGCACAGCAAAAATCCGAAGTCAATAGCTCATTCCGTTCAACAGTTATAACTACTGAAAGTATGGTAATGTGAGCGATTTGTGGTACTAAATCACAGCCTACTATTGATTTAGTACAATACCTATGCCCAATGTATTAGTTCAGCTTTCCTCAAATTATTGATACCTTCTCTAAAAGCTCGTTTCAGTTGACTTTTGCAGAATAAAAAAGGAACAGTTTTTTGTCCTGCTTTCTGTTTTATTATTGAATGAATAATTTTGATACTTTAAAACTTGATTCGGTTCATTTCGTTTTTATCGGCTATTGAAAACTGCATAACTTGAAAATAAATTTTTAATTTTCTGTTATTTTCGAATACACTTATAACCTAAACTTGAATAAATGATTTTGAGGGAATATAATTCACAAATCCAGTGGCGTAGTTAGATTTTTATTACAAAATCGCTTCCACTAGAAATCGCTCACATTACCATACTTTCAGGAGTTATAACTGTAGAACGGAATGAGCTATTGACTTCGGATTTTCGCTGTACAAATTCACTGGTGTTCTACTTTGTATCGGCAGTGTTGCCAGATTTTAAATATGTCTATAATCTAAATGAAAATTAATATCAAATACTTTGTTTCCAAAATTAAAGTTGTTGTAACTTCGTTGTTAACCAATATTTTTTTATGAAATTTTCATGGTTTTCATTTATAACGACTACGAATCCAGTGGTGTAGTCAAATTTCAAAACAAAAATTGCCTAATAAACTTTTGCCGTTTTTAACGAAGAAAAAAATCATAGAGTGCCTTGGAATTGAAACTAAAGTTATGAAAATTTGTGTCAAGATACAGTTTTTGATGCTTAATTTTCAAAAAAAATATTTTTGAGAATGACTGAAAAATGCGTATTTTACAGGGGTGGTTCCATTTTAAATGGGTCACACTGTATACAAAATGAAGAAGTAACAGGGAAAGGGCGACGGACTTTTAGTCCTCACTGTATAATAAATACTGCTTAACTTCGCAAATGGTGTCATTCACAAGTTTCGTAGTTTACCTTGGATCACATAATAATTTTTTCAATGACTTAGTGTTTAGTAAACGTCTGGATGAATTTTTGAGACTCCTTCGACAAATTCCCGGTAATTTTTTTTCCGCAATAAAAACAAACTTGAAGAAATAAACAATACCTCACAGTCTACGTCAGTTACTTGTTTGCTACTATCGTTTTTTGCAAAAGCATCAAATGACATTCCCAGATACCAAATATTTTTTTGTCTATTTTGTAATTGATTATATACAGGGTGTCCCGTAAAGACCACATCAAAATAAAGGAGAATGTACATCAAAGGATATGAAAAAATCCCCATAATTAAAGTTTTGCCGTTTTCGAGATATGTATTTCTTTTTATAAAAACATTGAATTTTTGCCCCTTTCAGTAGTTTTTTCTGTACTGTTGGTACAATTTTACACTTTTCTAATTCATTTTTTCAGTAAAATATTGTTGAATGATTATTCTAACTTCTATTAAAAAAATACTCCGAACATTTCAGAGGGGCGTTGTGAGACATGTTTTTAGTAGAAGTTTTGGGAGTAGTTTTTTTGCCCATCGTAATAAAAACAAAATGTACTGGGCTACTGCTGCACATTACATCGATAAGTTGCCTATTTTATGGTGATGTCAAAATAGTAATACGTGATTTTTTATCTTAAAGAATTAATTGTGCAACGAACATGTTCTCACATAAAAGATTGAAATGTTTCAATGGGTAATGCAAAATCAAAGTTAACAAAAAAAAAATACAAAATCGATTTTGACATAAAAGTCCCTTTTTTTGATAAAAACTGCAATTTTTTTTGAGATAAAAAATCACTTGTTGCCATTTTGAAATCATCATAAAATAGTCAATTTATTCATGTAATGTGCAGCCCAGTACATTTTGTTTTCATTACGATGAGCTAAACTTCATGCAAAAAAAATCTACCCCCCAAACTTCTATTAAAAACATTTCTCACAGCGCCCCTCTAAAATGTTCGGAGTATTTTTTTTAAAGAAGATGTTAGAATAATCATTCAACAATATTTTTACTGAAAACATGAATTAGACAAGTGTAAAAATGTACCAACAGTACAGAAAAAACTACTGAAAAGCGCAAAAAGTCAATGTTTTTATAAAAAAAAAGTAACTCGACTTTTATTATGGGGATTTTTTCATATCAGCACTTTATCAAACTTTCAGAAAAACTGCTTAAAACTACACTTTCATTTATTTTCAGAAAAAGGCACTAAGGAAAAGTGTAAAATATAATTTGTGTTGAATTCGTTCCATCTCACTCAGATATACCATTTTATAGGCGTCCAATAATAAACTTGTATGGTTGACTGACAATATATCTTTACACGTTCACGATAGTACTAGCAAGGCTGTGAATTATTAGCAGTAAATTTTTTATCATGTTAAAATTTAAATAATTTAATTTATAATCACTGTAGCTAATGAACTTTTCATAGTCCGTTCCAGTATGGATATTTACCTATTAGCCGCTATAAAAATCAAGAAAATGCCGAGTCTTAAAATTTCATACAGAGTTTACAAACAGTCGAACAGTCACGAGACTGAAAGTGTCATATTACTAAAAGATTTGGCTACCATTTCAAATTATCAAGGAAGAAATTCATGTCCCATCCCATTTTTCATTATTACATATGCCAAAAACTATTATTTCCATTCAAATATTATTCTGACTTATGTACATTTCAATACAATACAATTTATCCCTGTGTGATATATAGACCCAGTATTCTTTAATTATTGCAGAAATCGATATAGTTACGACCAATCTAGTTAGTGCCTATTATGTAACTAATTTTTTTTTTTTTTTAGTGATGTAATAGATCCATTGCGTTACTAGTGAGGTAATTAAGTCATTACACAACTCATTTTTTAACAGAATAAAAAGCCCACAACCTGGATGAATAATATTACTGAGCTAAATTTTCAAAATACCTTTTTTCGAAGGAAGTTTTTGATATTTTTTTGACACCAACTGGAAAAAAACGGAGGTATTCTTTTTCAAATTTCTCCCTGGACTTGGTGGGTAGCAGTCACTAAACTACGCTTTGTGCAATTTCTCGATGTCAGATGGACGATCTTCCGAGTCACTCACACTAGTTTTTTGTAGAAAAATGCGAAAATTTGAATCAAAATTTCAAAATTCGTTCGCAATGTTTAGAATAGCTTGTTTGAAACAATCAAAAATATGCATATTTCATCAAAGCAACCACAACTATGAACTACTAGATTTCTTTAATGTCGTGTCAAAGCACTGCCAAAGTACCTACCTAAAGTTAATGTTTTATTATCTTCTGCATAATTGGCTAGAATACGATTTTGTGCGAGGAATATTTTTTTATTTAATATATTTTCATTACTTGACTAACATGGTTCAAGAGTATAATTGAATTTCATCATACAGTTTTTTTAAATATCAATTTTTCATTGCTATAGTCTCCCCCTTGTCGACAGATAAAAGCAGTCTACCATATATAGCCTTTATGGGAGTTGAATATATTCAAAAAATTATAACATTGAATACTGTATGGGTCTTTTTTTTGGCTAACGGTATATCCGCTTCTGATTGTTTCGAATAATTTGATATTTATTTTTTCAATCTGTTGTCATCGTGTACCGCATCAAATAGAATTTCTCCGAATGTTTGGGAATGGAAAAAAAATGTAACTTGCAAAAGAGAGATAATTTAAAGAAGTAAACCCGTTTTTGACTGAAGGGAATGTTCCTGAATATTTCGTACTCATTCAAAATAAAAAATCTGCGATATATTCGAGATGTATTTCCATTCCGATTATTTAAAGGAACGTAGTTCATCAGTTTGAATTTTTTTCGGATGAGACATGATTTTTTCCGGTTATATTTTTGAATTTTGCTCCTCTTCCCAATCTGTACGAAATCATATTCATTCATCAGAATAAATTGAGTTATACATCTTCTGGACAATATTGCAAAAAACACGTTGTTTCTATTTTTCCAATTAGGGCCCGAATTCGCCTTTTTTCATTCATACAAATTTCAGGTACCTCTACACAAGGAACCCGATTGGTTGTGGAATACTCTCGATAGGTGGCTGAGGACTTGCGATGCGAAATCCACGGAAAATATGCCCGAATGTGCTAGGATCCTGTTGGAAAAAACAGATTTTGCTGTTGAGAAAATCTGGCTCAAAAACAGGTTGGAAGCCGAAGATAGTCCCGTTGTTTTCTGCCACAACGACATGCAGGAAGGGAATATTTTAATTCACAGGGATGCTGACAAAGAAAATAACGAGGAACCAGAGCTTGTAATAATTGGTGAGTTAAAATTAAAATAACAGCCAATGGAAAGGGTGAGCATTAAAGGATTTCACACCATATGGGATTTGAATCACGGCTGATATGGCTGAATATTCGAAATCTACCTTTTCGATTGGCCGCGCCACGGTTTTTTTATTTCTGTTGATCGCTATGTATCTTGGAATCAACCATTCATCTCCGTACAATATTACATTTTGAAATTTTTGGACCTGTTATTTATTTCAATTAAATCTTCCATTTCAGACTTTGAATACTGCTCCTACAACTACAGGTCATTCGACATAGCTAACCATTTCGCAGAATGGGTGTACGACTACACGGAACCCAACCACCCCTTCTTTAAGGAGGATTGGTCCAAATATCCTACTGAAAAAGAAAGGTTGGCTTTCATCAAAACCTACTTACATGAAACGGGCTCGCGAGAAAACCCGAAGAAGGTGCTCAGAGAAGTGGAAGTTTTCTCACTCGCATCACATTTCTTCTGGGCCGTCTGGGCGTTCATCAATGCCGAAACCTCGAATATTCCGTTCGGATATTGGGTAGGTGATATTTTAGTGAAAAAAACTAATTATACTAATTTAATATGTTGTGAAAAGGCAAGTATACCTTCAAAACAAAATTAATAATTTTGATAATGGGAAAGTGTCAATGTTAGATATATATATATATATATATATATATATATATATATATATATATATATATATATATATATATATATATATCTAGAATAGCCATACCGATATAGAGGGGTTTATTGAATAGCAGTTCAGACTTGTTCATTTCGATAGCCATCAAGTTTTCATCGAAAATGGTTCGATTGTGGAATTTCGGGCTACTTATCACATTTTTCGCCCCATATGTGCCCTCCCATTTATTGACCATTTTCACCACTCTGTGCTTCCTATGTTTTCCATGGTCTTTCCAAAAATACTGTTTATGGCCAATTTATAGTTATTTTTCCGAAAGTGGTTGTACTTGGGCGCGTAATTTGGTTTATTCAATGTAGGGTGCAGATTTTTCTAAGAATAAGGCCGTTTTCCAAAGCTTGTTTTAAATATGCGGTAATGTACCACATAGTTTTCCTTGTTGTACAGGATGGTCATTAATTTGAGTGATTTTGAACCTGGAGGAGTTCGATGTTCTGCACAAAGTGGAAAATTTTGTGTTCGTCATGTATTCCTTCAGGGTATTCCAAATCAACTTCGAGGATGTAGCCGATGTCCGAAGTATCCGACACCTCCAGAACGTTCAAATTATCGGAATCTTTGATCCATTTGAACCCTCCAGATGGTAAATACTCCCTCATAGCCCATCCATAGAGGTTGTTCACGTCCGAGTATAATAAATATTTGGAGGGTTGTTGAGGATCATACCTCTTCCCCATATATTTATTATTAGCTTGAGAGAATCGGTTACAACACTGACACTTACACCGCCCCGAATTCCTTTTTCTACAAACAAAAGCATGTCGACATTGAAAAGGGAAACATTCTCAAAGTGTCTCCAAAAGAAATGATTCTAACTTTTTCCATCTTTGCAAAGTGAGATTGCTTCTTGAAAATGTGTTTCCTATTTCTTCCGGCCTTCCTGATGATTGTGGAAGCGTGAAATAGATTTTCGTCGACAAAAATGTATTGAAGACCTAGTGAATGCGATGTCTCTCCTGCGTCAATGTTACGAATGATTTCTGGTGTGTACTCTCTTTTGGAAAACATTCTTCTTTGCCTCATTCATGTTTATGAGTTCTTAATTAAGACTGGAATAGAAAATCAAATAACTATCTGAATAAAAATGCAAATTTTCAATTTCAGATTTTTTCTTTTGAGTTAGGGCCTTTTTAGAATATCTATCAGATGTTCTTGCTATCAAAATTCAATTGAGAATGTTTCCCTTTTCAACATGAATACCCCACAAGAGGTTATCTTGACGATGGAAGATAGTGACTAAAGTTTATCTTTCAGTCGCAGATGATTCCACATCTGATTTTATGAACATCCTGTTTATATTTTCAACAAATCATGTCGACATCTTTGATAATCTCCCACTTACACTTTGTATACTTCAACATACATGACCATGAATAGCCAGGCATGGTATAGTACCAAGCGGGGTCGAGTCCATAAGTGTCGTGACCCAATTGCCGGAAATTTTCAAAGACATCACATAGCAATAATATATATATATATATATATATATATAGTGGGGTTTTGCAGCAAATAAAAGAGAACTCTTTGAAGGTTGTCCAAGCTTTCGGAAATTTTATTAATTATTTCCATCATCAGGGAAAATCTTTGTTGAGAATGATTATACAGGAGTTTAAATATAATGGTTGACACATTATGAAGGATGAATGATGATATAGTTTAAAATAATGTTAAGTTAAAATAAAATTAACATTTTTATAGGTGACTGTCATTTCCCCATGTGGGAAAAAGTGTCAAGTACAGGTTAGGTCTAGGTTTGACAAGTGAGGTGTTGTTGGATTCAGAATGTCATTATCGATCGAAATAAGTAAAAATATATAGGATGTCCCATTTAAAAATCGAAAGTTGGGGTCATTTCCGGTCAAACCGAAAGTACGGCAAAGCAAGTAAATATGTCAAAAAATGTAAATTGAACTATAAAACCCAACCCCCAAATTTCGTTTTTCTATCTTCAATAATAAAAAAGTTATAGGGGTGAGCCACCTTAGAGAATCACCCGGTATATATATATATATATATATAAATATATATATATGTATATATAAATATATATATATATATATATATATATATGGAAAGAATTTAGTGGACATAGCCCTCAGAGAAAAGAGTTAACCGTAGACACGTGTTTCGGGCTCTCGGCCCTCATCAGTACGGTGGAGAAGTGCGAGGATGAACAACACTTGGTAGAAAACGACAAATCAGCGGAGTCAACAAACAGAAGCCAGCCGCTCATTTGTGTTGTTCATCCTCGCACTTCTCCACCGTACTGATGAGGGCCGAGAGCCCGAAACACGTGTCTACGGTTAACTCTTTTCTCTGAGGGCTATGTCCACTAAATTCTTTCCATTTTGTTTTCAACAGTGCCCTTGATATCACTCTCTTTCATATTTATATTCCTGGACTCGGATGTCACGCAGGTAGCTATAGCTGCCTCCGTGGTGACGTTGGTTGTTGCCCTGGAAGTCAGGGTCTGCTGACCGAAACCACAAATGAGCGGCTGGCTTCTGTTTGTTGACTCCGCTGATTTGTCGTTTTCTACCAAGTGTTGTTCATCCTCGCACTTCTCCACCGTACTGATGAGGGCCGAGAGCCCGAAACACGTGTCTACGGTTAACTCTTTCTCTGAGGGCTATGTCCACTAAATTCTTTCCATTTTGTTTTCAACAGTGCCCTTGATATCACTCTCTTTCATATATATATATATATATATTTATTTTCTTTACCTTCTTGACCGCATATATATTTTCTTCAATATTTCTCGGAATAATGGTCTGATTCAGTCAATTCATATAATTTCTCTTAACGACGTTTCGACATGGTATTTGTCATCATCAGGTTAAAACAAAATTATTTTATTTGAATTTCTGCGTTCGCATCGTACGAACGTTATTGTAGGTGGGTCACACACCTACAATAACGTTGCTCACGAACGCCGCATCTTACTCTTTCATGTCGAAAACCAAATAGATTACAGTGTTAGCACACATTCATTCAAAAGACTTGCTTTTGATCTTGCATTGAGATATTTTTTTTTTTTTCAGGAATATGCCTGCGCAAGGCTGAAAACCTATTACAAGTTGAAGCAGAAGCTCTCTGGGAACATGCAGCTCAAGAGAAAAATGGACGAATTGACGGTGTAGGGGAAGTCATCCCATCGAGAGTGGAGGATGGTTCCTGAACATGACTGTGAAATTTGTGAAAGAAAAAATCACATATTGTGATATTTCCATGGATACGTTAATCTCTCATAGTATTATACAAACCTGATTCTTATATCTTCACCACTATTTTATCGATCTTCTGCACCTAACAATACCTGAACTCGACGGGTTGAATCCTAGATAGTCCGAAATTTGATATGTAAGCGAAAGGAGCAGTGTGCGGATTCACACTGAAGCACTGATGGAGGTTGGCGAGTGAGATTTTTATACTTTACACTTATGTTACTTTTTTATTTGATATTTTCTTAATATTATTTTAAGGATTTTTTAAAACTATTTGATATAACGCTTTTATTGTTCAAGACTGATAGTTTATGGTCTGAATTGTAATGAGATTCTTATTGTTTTGAATTCGAATAGAGTTTATTTTATGACATAACTTATTTTAAAAAATAAAGGATAACTCTGGAGTTTTTGTTTCTGTTCTCCATATCTGAATGTCTTGACAAGTTGTACCATACAAGGGATTTTCAATTATGGAAACTCATCTCACTACCCAAACACAAATTGAAAACAAAACTAACGCCCAGCCTTGCCAATATTGTACATAAAAAACTTTTTAACAAAAAACTAAACCCACGAAATACGGAACTGAAAAGTAAAAAATAAAATAAACCTTCTTAGTCTCAATAACTAAGCTCCTAAACTAATGTAAGTAACTAATTTTGGGTCGGCGCCAAACAAACAAGCAAATTAATTAGGTAAGGCGTAAAATGATGGCATCGAGTTGGGCGGTGACATTCTGATAATTTTTTTGAAGTAATTCAATGATCTTCGTTGATTGTCCGTTTGGCGCCGACTCAAAATTAGTTACTTACGTTAGTTTAGGAGCTTAGTTATTGAAACTAAGGTTTATTTTATTTTTTACTTTTCAGTTCCGTATTTCGTCGGTTTAATTTTTTGTTAAAAAGTTTTTTTTTTCAATTTTTTGTGACTGAAATCTACTAATTACTACCTACTTGTTTTTATATTACTTCCAAAATACTTACTTACCCACCTTACTTCAACTATCACCAGTTAAATAATATGATTATATACTTTTACTATTTGTTGTAATATGAATTATTTTTGTTGTTCTGGTTAGTTTATTCCATTACTTTCTATATTATTCCATCCTCTCATAGAATATAATGATTTTGACGGATGTGGAACAAAAATAATGTCAGTAGCGATCTGTCATTGTCAACTACGTATGTGTGTGCCAATGTTCACAAGTGAAAAATCAATTATCCCCTATTTTACTACCCGTAAGGGTGGATAATTTCATTCGAAATCAAAATATAAGGTATACCCAGTACAAAGTTATGCCTGATAGAATCGGTTAACGGACCAGAATTCAGAGGGTGAGTGATCAATATTCTTAATTTTTCTACCCTTAGGGGTGGGTGGATTTCATCTTTTAAATTCAAATGGGACCACCTTCGAAGTACACCCTATCCACTGTAAAAATAATTATCGGAATCGGACGTCTCAGTAAAAAATTGCAGATGAATTTGTCAAACATTCCACTGATAAAACGTAGCTAAAAAAATCAAGAAACTGAGATAAGACACAATTTTTGATTACGAGAAACGAATGAGATGGAGGTCAAAAACATAATGCACCAGTAGATACGTTAATGGACAACTGGTCTTTTAATTACTTGGAAAAAATTATATTTTATAAAACATTAATTACTTTTTGATTGCCGAGCGGTTGTAAAATCAAATTCAACTTTTAGAAATATTATACAACTGGCATAATCAAATAAAAAAAAAAGAAATACGATGGTATTTCTGAAAAATGTCATTGAAAAATGCAGCGGCGATTTGGAGAAAGAAAACTTGTTTTGGATGGTACACCAACATTTGCTTCAAAAGTCTGCATAATGTAAACTCCCAAATACCCAAAAACTAAACAAAGTAGTGTCAAAATATTATTTATATTTTATTAGGCACATGTGTTTGATAAAAACCTACTCACTGTTAAGAAGACAGGAGATAGTAGAAGAATACCAGAGACACTTAAAATTCGTAACTGAAAATTATAATAGAGTGAATAATTTTTAATGCAGGTAGACGCAAAAAATGTTTTGTTATGTATTTCTAAGTTTATA
Organism: Gonioctena quinquepunctata; assembly: GCA_018342105.1. Taxonomy (NCBI): domain Eukaryota; kingdom Metazoa; phylum Arthropoda; class Insecta; order Coleoptera; family Chrysomelidae; genus Gonioctena; species Gonioctena quinquepunctata. The sequence continues at coordinate 194,052 of JAFIRS010000872.1, forward strand.
AAATAAAGAAGTGAAAAGTGGTTACCTGTACTTAAGTAAGTATTAATCAAGTGGTCAACAAATTTCCACTATAATTCACTCCAGGGTCGGACCCAAACGCAGTGGCAGATTTACCAGCAGGCTGAGTAGACTGGAGCCTAGGGCGGCAAATTTTAAGTGGCGGCAAATTTAGTTCATAAATTAAAAAAATAAAAATATTATACACACACAAAATACGAATTTCGAAAATTGGAGAGAAATTAAAATATTTAACAAAAACCGAAATTTTAGTTATTTTTACTGCTATAATTTTTTCTCCGTGTACCTAATAATTATGAGATCTCCTTACACAATTCAATCTTGATATAATATCGATGGTCTAATTATGATTGCTGCAGCAAGTTTGCAAATTGTCAAATTCAATTTCAGAAAGATATTTTAGTCTAAGAGCCGGTGGGAGATCGACCTTCACTGATCTGATAACTCGATGAGACATATTTTTTATCAAATATAATTTATTAACAAATATGCCTATGATAACTTGCCTATCGAAAAGTGTTCATAGCTATTTTTAATTGAATTAATTTTAATCAATTTTCTTTCATCACCTTCACTCTTTTGATAACCGAATGAGTTTTATCTCAACTGATAGTTTTTAACACTCAGAATATGCCTAGGTAGGCTTGCCTACTTATTTCTGTGCATGGCTACCTGGCAAGCAGATGTGAAGGTAAGTCAATATAGGTAACTACACCGATCTGTTAACCAATCGAAATTGATATCATAGGTGAGATAATTTAATTACAAAACCAATCGTATAGGCTTGCCTGCAAAAAATCATACATAAAATATTATTGGCAAGCTATAAAGTCTTAGAATTTTAGCTATTTGATAGGTGCGAGAGAGAAAGTAGAGCGTCCGAGGTCCGTGTGATAGAACAGGACACAACATAGCAGCTGCACGTTACCTGACCGTTGAATGTATCAGAGTGCGCATGCTCGTGTACATGTGAGTGACAGTGACAGCATTTATTTACACTCGACAATAATTTTGAACTCTAATTTATTATAACTCTAATTTCGATCACAATTTTTGTATTATTTCACACTATATATACTAACAGCTATGAAATAATCAAAAATAAATAATTTAATATATTAATAAATAAAAAAAATTCAACAATTTTTTTTTTCATTTTGAAGCTAAATTATAAAATGTGAGAATGATAAAAAATCTATATTTTTTATTTAAAATTAAATAAAGAATAATTTATTCATTATTTAAAATCAAATAAATGCCGTAAAGCGGGAAAGAATGAGTGTTACTTTTGAAATTCTAGTATAATAAATTTAAAAAATCATCAATATAGAAAAATAAAATTTAATACATTTATGTTGTTAAAAGCGTTTATTACAAAGCATATAAAAGAGTTCAAAATTACTGTCGAGTGTAAATAAATGCTGTCACTGTCACTCACATGTACAAGAGCATGCGCACTCCGATACATTCAACGGTCAGGTAGCGTGCAGCTGCTATGCTGTGTCCCTTAATATCACACGGACCTCGGACGCTCTACTTTCTCTCTCGCACCTATGAAATAGCTAAAATTCTAAAACTTTATAGCTTGGCAATAATATTTTATGTACGATTTTTTGCAGGCAAGCCTATACGATTGGTTTTGTAATTAAATTATCTTACCTATGATATCAATTTCGTTTGGTTAACAGATCGGTGTAGTTACCTATATTGACTTACCTGTTCACATCTGCTGGCCAGGTAGCCATGCACAGAAATAAGTAGGCAAGCCTACCTAGGCATATTCTGTGTGTTAAAAACTATCAGTTGAGGTGAAACTCATTCGGTTATCAAAAGAGTGAAGGTGATGAAAGAAAATTGATTAAAATTAGTTCAATTAAAAATAGCTATGAACACTTTTCGATAGGCAAGTTATCATGGGCATACTTCTTTATAAATTATATTTGATAAAAAATATGTCTCATCGAGTTATCAGATCGGTGAAGGTCGACCTCCCACGGTCTCCTCTACTATTTCTTTATGCGTAAAAAATACTGACTAAAATTGACTAATTTTTATTATATAAAAAACTAGTTCAATATCTTATAGAGATATAGTCTTTTGGTATAAATTATTCGAATAACTGATATTTGAACGACTGCGACTTGACAATAAAAAAATTCCCTCCACAAAATATGAAGTTAGACAATTTGCTGATTAGAAAATTGATACATTTCATCAGTTAATTATTTTATTTGTAGTAAGAAAAAGTTTGGAAAATCCAAATGAGCATGCCTTAAGCGCTCATGTCGTACACGAATTATTTAAATTGAATGTTTACATTAGTACATTTGTTAACTTTTTCACAAAGCCAACTCTTTCAGAAAATGCCAATTGGAATGAATTAATTATAATAAGATAAAACAATACTAAGCAGCAATTTTTTATTCAACGGCTTCTCTCCAGTCAAATTATTTTTTCGAAAGTTATCGTGTTTACTGTGAACACGATCTTCAAAAATCCATACGATATGGCATTAAAATTACTTTTTTTTATATAAAAAGTAATTAATCATAACTGAAAAAATAATTTTCATGAGCTCAGCGATCATTTTTCTTTCTGATAAGTTGCTTTTTAACCGACGAAACCAAAAAGGAGGTGGTTCTCTAGTCGACCCGTATATTATTTTTTCCATTTTTTTTTATGTATGATCACGCATAACTTTTTACTGAGGCGTCCGATTCCGATAATTCTTTTTTCAGTGGATAGGGTGTACTTCGAAGGTGGTCCCAATTGAATTTAAAAGATGAAATCCACCCCTAAGGGTAGCAACATGAAGGATATTGATCACTCACCCTCTGAATTCTGGTCCGTTAACCGATTCTATCAGGCATAATTTTGTACTGGGTTCTTCGATATGGATGATTCTTTTTTTAATAGATAGGGTATATCTTATATTTAGATTTCTAATGGAATTATATACCCTTACGGGTAGAAAAATAGGGGATAATTGATTTTTCACTTATGAACATTGGCACACACATACGTAGTTGACAATGACAGATCGCTACTGACATTATTTCTGTTCCACATCCGTCAAAACAATTATATTCTATGAGAGGATGGAATGATATACAAAGTAATGAAATAAACTAATCAGAACAACAAAAATAATTTATATTACAACAAATAGTAAAAGTAGATAATCATATTATTTAACTGGTAATAGTTGAAGTAAGGTGAGTAAGTAAGTATTTTGGAAGTAATAAAAAGACAAGTAGGTAGTAATCAGTATATTTTAGCCATAAAAAATTGAAAAATAAAAACTTTTTAACAAAAAATTAAACCGACGAAATACGGAACTAAAAAGTAAAAAATAAAATAAACCTTCTTAGCTCAGTAACTAAGCTCCTTAACTAATGTAAGTAACTAATTTTGAGTTGGCGCCAAACAAACAATCAACGAACATCATTAAATTACTTCAAAAAAATTATCAGAATGTCACCGGGCAACTCGATGCCATCATTTTACGCCTTACCTTATTCATTTGCTTGTTTGTTTGGCGCCGACTCAAAATTAGTTACTTACATTAGTTTAGGAGCTTAGTTACTGAGACTAAGAAGGTTTATTTTATTTTTTACTTTTCAGTTCCGTATTTGGTCGGTATAATTTTTTGTTAAAAAGTTTTTATTAAATAATATACATGTACATCGTATTTGTTAGGTACGGTTTAATGTGAGAAAACATCAGATTTAGATTTTTAGGCAAGAGTAGAGCATACCTATGCGCTTCGCGCTTAAGGCATGCAATTGCGTACTCGTATTTGTGTTGTAACGCCAGAACAAACGACATGACCATTCGGTAAGAGTGTCTGGCTGAATGGATAGCACGAGTGATATGATTGTGGACTAAGATATCAAAATTTAGAGGCGGCAAAAATTGAATCGCCTACGGGCGGCAAAAATTGAATAGCCTACGGGCGGCAAATCTGTAAATCCGCCACTGCCCAAACGGAAAAAAATCCGAAAAACACTTGCTTTGCCATGATAAGGGTTCCAAATAAAGGTGCAAAATTTCCCCGAAAATGTATGAACTATTGTGATTAGTTCACATTGTTTTTTGTTCCGATTGCGGGATTATATGTGCTTGGGATTAAGAGTGACCATATTGTTTTCACTAATAAATATTTGATTTTCATTTATTTTTAATTATTCTTATTTGCTGAAAAAGTTTATTCAAATTTGCAGATCGATAAATGAAAAATTATACACTGTAGTTAGAGAGCCCAGGGTCTAAAACCGCGATGAGAAGCTTATACGTCTTCCGTTTGGTGAGATGAAAGTCCATCCCTCGAAAACCCCAAATTCCAAATATTTTTGAAATCGGGCCCACTCCAGTACGTAGGGAAAATGTCTATCGACTTTTTCGACGATTACTATATGTCTTCCATTATGATCATTTTGTTTAGGAAGTGACTAGTAATCATCTGACAAAGCGGAAGACGATTTGGTTGAAACGCACTACTCAAAACCTATTTTTGAAAATGTTGGGCCCCAAAATCGATCATCGCAAAAAGTCGACGTCTCCTATAAGTTTGATTTCGTGTTCCTCTTCTTCGTTATGGTCTTTACATCTGGAAAATCCGACTGTAAGACTTTTTTAGTAGGGCCCCGCCTTAGGGTTGACCAAATAAACAAATTGAAAAACTCGCGGGAGCGGCTAAGTTGACAAATCGAAAACTGTACATGTGTTCAATCTTAAGTTTCCAAATTTTGCATGGAGCTTCTTCAGGGGCCAGAAAACCGAATTTCCCAAGGGAGGACTTTTGGCCAACTTTTCACCCCTTCCCACCCCTTTGAATTTTCTCTGTTTATTCCTGGTAATCTTTTTCGTTTGAAAATTTTTCTCATCGATAATTCAGTGTATAAAGTTTAATAAACCTACCTCAACTAGTAGTTAATGATAACAGGAATACATTTCAACCCCTATATAAGGGCTGTTCACCCCCGCCGGCTCAAGTAATATATTTGAGCGAGGTAGAGCACATAAATGAACTCAGGGAGATGAATGAATGCCACCAAATGAATTCTTTGGCGATAGGCTCGTTAACGGTTTATAACTAAATAAATGTATGAACAATTCTTACAAAAAAATAAATGAATGAAGTTGTTAAACAAGTTTTACCAACAAATTATGAAAAATGGTTTTGGTGTCAAAAATGATTTCGGTATAATTCATTCTCTCACATTTGATCAATTACAACACTTTTTTTGATAACAAATTACCGATTGATTATTAAAAGTGTAAATTAATATCAGTGAAAAGTACATACAATACAACAAATTAACCAATTTGTAACCAAAAAAGTGTTGTAATTGATCGAATGTGAGAGGATGAATTATACCGAAATAATTTTTGACACTAAAATCATTTTTGATAATTTGTTGATAAAAATTGGGTAAATAGACATTTAGAATGACTTCTGTCAAAGGAACGAAAACTGTTCATTTGCAACAAGAAGGAGGATTTTTTCGATAAAAACGACGAGATTTTGTGCAAAGTTGTGCCGAAAATAAGTGATTTAGGGTGTATTGTTTATGCTGGTAAAAAGAAGGAGGCATTTTGAGTGATTTTTGTGCGAGAAAACGGTGCTTGAAAATGAGGTTAGTTTTTCTTCTGTAACTCGGGAACGGTATGAGACCGCCGCATTTTTCGTGTTCAGGAGGCAAAAACACGTAAGAAAAGTATTTTCCCCATATTCAGAGTGCATGTGTGATGTAACTAGATATTTACCAAAACTTGTTTATAACTTTATTTATTTTTTGGTAAGAATTGTTTATAACTTTATTTATTTATAAACCGTTAACGAGCCTAACGTCAAATAATTCATTTGATGGCATTTGTTATGTTATGGTTGTTTTGTGTAACACTCTATAGATAGAAACAAATGATTATTGATCGATGTTGATTATATAAAAGTACTGTCAATATAGTTTTTGATGTCATAATCATTATAAGCATTTCACTATTTGGTATTAAGTTTATATTAATATAACAACATTCATTCATCTCCCTAAGTTTATTTATGTGCTCTTCCTCGCTCAAATAGATTATTTGAGCCGGCGGGGGCGAACAACCCTTATATAGGGGTTGAAATATATTCCTGTTATCATTAACTACTAGTTGAGGTAAGTTAATTAAACTTTATACACTGAATTATCGATGAGAAACATTTTCAAACGAAAAAGATTACCAGGAATAAACAGAGAAAATAGAGGAAATTCAAAGGGGTGGGAGGGGGTTAGAAGTTGGCCAAAGGGTATTTCCTTTGGACATTTGGTTTTCTGGCCCCTGAAGAAGCTCCCTGCAAAATTTCGAAGCTCAAGATTGAACCCAAGTGCAGTTTTCGATTCTTCAACTTAGCCGCTCTCGCGAGTTTTTCAATTTGTTTATTCGGTCAACCCTGAGGCCGGGCCCTGCTAAAAAATTCTTCCACTCGGATTTTCCCGATGTAAAGACCATAACAAAGTAATGGAATACAAAATTAAGCATATAGAAGTCGAATTTTTGCGATGATCGATTTTGGGACCCAACATTTCTCTAACTACTGTACCTGCATGATGCTCATGAAAAGTATGTGCTAATTACTTTCATGAATGAATTTATAAATCTAATAATCCTACACCGATGACTTATTTTTTGCTTTCTATTCACGAAATTCGCAACAAATTAATCCATTAGGTGTAAAAAACATGTTTATGAAATATAGCTTTTTTTTTATTTTGATTAGTTTAGACCATGTAGTTCAGAATTCAAAACCAATCTAGGGTTTTTATCTCGCATCGTAAGGTCAAAACCGATTGTATACTTTACACAAAAAACTACATTTTCTTGGGTTTCAAGATGATACTCGTCGGATTATTTTACTAAACTCTTTTTTTTAATCATCTGTTTCTACGAGGACAATAGTTGAGTGAACTCCACCATTTCCCTATCCTCGACTATAGCCGATGACGTGTTCCCTTACCCTCGCAAAAAAGTTCAACATCAATGAACATAAAAAGAAAAAACCACCTGTTTCAATTCAAATTGTTTTATTACAATAACTAACAAAACAAATGAGTGTACAAGAGATACTTGCAATGAGCATGTGATTTATTATTCTTACGTATTTGGTCATTATCAGAGCCTATAAATACAATTTCCAGCTCTGAATTCATCAATTGAATACTATTTCTACTAGTTCTTTGGATATTCCTCAAGATTAGGTTCTGAAAGTTAGATAATGTAACTGAAACTAGTAGATGAGAACATAAAAATCGCACCTATGTTAATGTTCTAGTAGCATAAAAATTGGCCAAGAACCTTGCCGAATCCTTTGGTGTTCTGGGTCTATCTGGATCACTAAAATTAACGCTGAATAACCCCATTGACTTGCTGAAAAAAAAATGAAAACATCAAAATAAAATTTCGTCACTCATTACATAGGTTGTCAAGAACATGAAAGCATCGAGTGAAATATAATTTTCAAGAGAACTTGGTGAAAAATAAATGTTTAGGATGCCAGGAAAGAATGCAATCAGTGTAATAATCAATTAACTTTGCAACTAGCCCAAAATGATTTCTAGTTGAACTTATTTATACATGCAGTTTTATGTTGCAACCCTCGAATCTTCAACAAATATAATATTGTATCGGAAATGAAAACAGTGAGTCGTTTTTATCAACTGGACTATGGTACAGTTTTGAAGATGTTTCGCGCCCGGTATTTTGGACAGTGAATTGTGATTGATTCATTTGATTCTAGTAGTGAATTACCCTGTTTGTGAAGTGGAAATGAACGCACAACAATTAGTCAAGTATTTTAATTGAGATGAACTCCAAATTCGTAAAAGTTTGTATTAGAAGTGAGGACATTAATGGCTGATTTGTGGCAAATTTATGGTGGATAAGAGAAATATATCGTATGACGATATGGAGGCCATAATGGAAATGATCAAGCAGTAGTTTGCCGAGCAAGAGAGGCGACTGCTGATAGAAATTCAAGCAGAAAGGAAACGTCGACAGAAGAAGGAACGATGACAGAGATAAAAACAAGAGGATGAGGAATGCAGATAAAAGGAAAAGGAACGAAGGTAGAGACAAAAACGACAAAAAAAGGGTCGTCGACAAAAGGAGGAGGAAGAGGATCAACGACGTGGTTAACAGAATCCAACGCAGCCCAAGGATCAAAATTAAAGTTGGTCATTCGGAAAGACTGAAGTTCTATGATGGTTAACTTAGGGCTTTTGATCGGGATGATCAAAATTAAAGAGGCGCAGTGTTACGGAAACGACGTACGCCACTGCATGCTGTTTCAATAGCCCACTGAGGTGATCGAGAATTATCCAGGGGTTTCTAGTATCAATGAGCTCTCTATATAATAAGCAATGTATGGGAGTTACAGGCAGTGAATTGTTTTATCAGTTAGAGTATAGTACGGTTTCAAAGAAATCTCGCCGGCTGTATTTTGGAAGTGAATTGTGATTGATGCATGTAATTGTCGTGGTTATTAATTGTGTTGTTTTGTGAGGTGGAAATATACGGAAAATAATTGGTGTAAATAAGTAAGTAAAGTAATAGAAACAAATATTCCTAATAATATTCTTCTACAGAGACACACTTCGAGTCATTCCCCTACCCTAATTTTCTGGAACTCCACTACTACATGAACTACTTTGAAAAAATTAAAAAAAAACAATTTTGGTAAATTCGCACTTATGCACTAAGTCCTGTTATTCCAGTTATCCGTGACAAACAATTGAAGCTGTTGCTAGGACTACCTAAGCAAATTAGGCTAATGAATATGCTGTCACTTTTAAAGATTTATTAGTTGCGTAGTTTATAATTTGATATGGAAAATTATACTAGAAACGAGAAAATTGACATGTTGCTAATTTACGGAGAAGCAAAAAAGAATGCAACTGATGCAGCTCGAATTTATGCTCAGATATTCCTTAATCGTCGCCATCCCACTCGGCATTATTTTCCAAAACTGGAAAGGAAAATGCGAAATGAACCAGAAGAAAATACCAATAACTTTATCGTCAGTGAAGAAAAAGAAGTAGACGTGTTGGCCTATGTTGAAGTAAATTGTTTCTGAGTGTGATATAAGATATTCGTCCGTTTGGAGAATTCTTCACAAATATAATTATCGATCATGCAAGTACCAACTACACCAACATCTTTACGATAAAGACCACAACCGAAGATTACCTTATGGCAACTGGTTTTTGACTAAATACAGAGAAGATATACGTTTTCCATTTTAAAATTATTTATTCAAATGAAACTCGATTCACCAACTTGGGTCTGTTCAATCAATATAATAAAAGGTACTGGTCTCAAACAAATTTACATCTGATGCAAGAAGGAAATTTTCAAGAGCGATTTGGTTTCAGTTGCTGGATGGGTATTACGGAGGAAAACTTTTGGGGCCAATAAAGATATCTACATTTCCTTAGAAATCAAATTGATGATTTCATTGAAGATTTGCCACTGGCTAACCAAGTTGATATCTATTTTCAACAAGATGGAGCGCCACCTCACAATTCTCAAGTCGTAAGAGAACATCGGAATGACACCTTTCCAGAAAAGTGCATTGGCACTTATGGACCTATTCAGTGGCCTGCGAGGTACATTCTTAAATTGTCATTATTTTTCATAATGTATTATTTCTTTTTCATATTCTAGATCAGCAGATCTTACTCCGCTAGATTTTTTTCTCTGGGGGACAATTAAAAATCAGGTGTATAAAACAGCATCAGCTACTCGTGAAGAACTGAAGTATAAAGTAAGGGTGGCATTCCAGAACATCACTGCGGAACAGCTAATCAATGTGGTGCGCGCAACAATTCTAAAAGTTGAACTTTGCCGTGATCAAGGAGGAGGTCATTTTGAAAATTTAGAACCTTAATGGACTAATTTGCGACTTTTGAAAAATTCTTAAAACGACTGTGAAGTCATAAGCCTCAAAGTCGTATTTTTCCTATGTTACTTGATCAAGAATGAAGCGATTTACACGATCCACGGTATTCTAGATCGAAAAATAAAAATTGGAATAAAAATGACTTTATTTGTCAAATATTGACAAGTGATGTATTGTTGAATTTAGAATGTCATTCTCGATCGAAATGAGTGAAAATATATAGGATGTCCCATTTAAAAATCGAAAGTTGGGGTCATTTCCGGTTGAACCGGAAGTACGACAAAGCAAGTAATAATGTCAAAGAATGTAAATTGAACTATAATACACAACCCCGAAATTTCGTTTTTCTATCATCAATAATAAAAAAGTTATAGGGCTGAGAATCACCCGGTATATTGGTCGGAAAGCCATCCATTTGTCTGCATCAGTTTGTGAAATCTTTCTCTTTCGATTGAACTTGGCAACGGGATTTGCATTTGAATTCTTGTCGAAATGTGAGTTTTTCTTTCTCTACTAATGAATTATAATAGGAAAGAGTATAAATTACCTGTAACCAAAAAACCATTCGAATGAGTCCATGAAACTCCAAGTTATATAGGAAGTGATATGGATTTTATCCACGTGGATCGCGTGCCAAATTGTTCGCAGTGCATTCTGAAAAAAATCACAGGTCAGCGCAGGGAAGTAAACAGGGTGTCCATGAAAATGACTCTTTCGCGTGCAGATAGAGTAAAAAATATTCAATACATATATAAAAAAAAATAACTTCAATATTTATAAGTATTGAGTAAAATCAGGGGAAATTTCTTACAAGTGGCAACACCGCCAGGTTGGACGTTCTGGTTAGACGAAACGCGATGTTAACACGAACTTTCACTTTGATGTTTGCCGAACAGAGAGTTTCAACTTTAGAGGCTATTCACCTACTTATAGTTTTCCCAATATCAATTGCAGAAGCATAAAAAAGTCTTGCGGCGAAATCCTGTGAGCAGCAGTGGCGGAGATAACTAATTTTATTTAGATATTTTAAGATTTTGAAAATACTTCATAAATAATGAAAAATTAAAAAAAATTAAAGACAAGCTTTTATTTATACAAATACATTAAGAAAGAAAAATAATTTCTTTCATTGTTTGATGTAGGTTATTATTATATCCTAAAACGTATTTCGATCGGCACACACCAAGACCATAGACGCTACTGGTTTTCAATCGTTCAGAGCTATTAAAACACGAATATAACGCGTGATTTATGACCTCCCATCGTAGAGACACACCTGCCAGCATTGATGTCCGACTCTATTGGCCCAGACGAATCAGTTGCACAACAGACAGCCGTCGCTCGAGTCCACGTTGACTATCGGCTCTTTTGATCTACCGTTTGCCGACGGAAAATGTTTACAAGTAGTACAGATTATTTTTCGTTCCGTTTCTTCGCATATACGCTCATGTAAGCGAAGTGAGTTTTCATCTGCTCCCTATAGAAACAGCTTCTGCAATTGATATTGGATGGACTATAACTGGACGAATTTAGTCAGATTTGTTCATTAGGCTTATTATTGAGTTTATTACATTGAGTGCGTTGTCACTTCTTTATATACATTTTTATGTTTAATTATTAGATAAACGGGTAATTTTGGGAAAAACAATTTTTTTTGTTCTAAATGGTTTTCTACATGCCTTCTCAAGGAATGCATTATTTTCGGAGACACCATGTATAACCAGAATTATATATGAGTGATTATATATCGCGAAATTAATTCAGCCATTCAAATGCATTTATCTAATCAATCAAATCCCAAATATCATCGAATATACGACCATATCGCTTGCGAATATAAACGCTGCTTGCTATAAAACAGGTATTTACCATTGTTTATACCAAACCTATCCAAATAATTTAGTTGCTGTCAAATGATCTCCAAGTCATTGTCAAATTAAAAAATGATATCCCACCGTTTCGGAAACACATCCTTGAAAGAAATTCGAAAAAACGTAAAGAAAGTAACACCATTTTTTAAATGTATGTTTGTAATAGCTCTAGCTCGGTATATAATCTTGTCATAGATATTTTGGGTAGAGTATGCTTTGATATTTTCTGCCAATATAGTTGCAAAAATACTACTTGAACGGATTTATTTAAAAAAATACCCCTCCAGCTCCAGTATTTGAAAAAAAATTGGCCTCCTGAAATTCTACAACAATATTGAAACAAAAATGTCAAAGTATACTCAGTTGTAACATCAAGAGAGTGAGAATAAAGTGAAAAGAGTTCGACATATTTTCGAAAACGTGATGCCAGGCAATAGACACGAGAGCCCAACGGGCTCGAGTGGCAATTGCCAAATGGCAACAAGTTTGAAAAAGAAATCTGGAGAATATTCTCATTTAATTCGTTGGTATCCTATAGTTATTTTTTGATTTAGATCATAAACACATTTTTTCGCACAATGATACAATGTACTAAACCGGTTTTGATTCATTTCTCACTTTTCATGCGAATTCATGACAGACGTCAAATTAGAATATACGTTGTCAGACAATTAAAAAAAATAACTCAAATTATTCCCGCGGCAAATTTCTAGGTAGAATATTCCCACTATAATGTTTTGATTGGCCAAAACGTACATGAATGATTTGAATTGAAAGTTTCCATTGGTTTCTTGAAATGTCAAAAAATAATGTAATATCACAAGAGAGTGCAAAGTGAAAATAATTCGACAGATTTTCGAAAACTTGATGCCAGGCAATAATAATAATAATAAATATCTTCATTTCTGGAGAATAATCACAGTGCAGAATAATGCAAAATAATACAAAAACAGAAATAACGTCGCCAGCAAGATGGGTCAAGTCTGAAAGTATGGCTGAGGTATTCATCAATGGTATAAGGTTCTATTTTCAGTAGAATCTTATGAATTCCCTTTTTGAATTCACCGAGTTTATTCGTTTGTTTGATACTGGTGGGGAGTTTGTTGAACATTTTAATGCTTTGATAGAAGGGGCTCCTCTCTGTAACAGTTAGTCTATGTTTTGGGTACACACAATCAAAATTTCTAGTGTTATATACATTTTGTGGTAGACCATTTTCAAAACGATGTTTCTTTCTAAAAAGGAATAATAAGAGTTCTTGTATATAGACTCCTATAAGTGTAAGTATTTTAAGACTACTGAATTTGCTTCTACATGATTCTCTTGAATTTAGTTTCAGCATGGTTCTTAAGGCTCTTTTTTGTACAATAAAAATTGGCACGAAACAAAAAACCAAGTTTTTGGGATGCACTTTTGGCAATGGACCTCACGTGATTTTCCCAGGAAAGGTTATTGCTGATCGATATGGATGACTTCAGTGGTATGGTTACTCCTGACAAAGTTATGTTAGGCACAGTGAGATCGGCTTTTTTAGAGAAAAGACATGCTTGTGTTTTGTTTGCATTGAATTCTACCAAGTTATTAGATCCCCACTCGAGAATTGTTGCTAAGTCCATATTTATATTATTAACATTTCTTCCTCGTTCATTTCTGGTTTCACGGGCTGATATAGGGGCCCTGGAAGAGAAAGCGGTATGGAGGGTACTATCATCGGCAAAGCTGTGTACTGGACATGAAGTTGCTTTCAACAGGTCGTTGATGTGAAGTAGAAATAGTGTTGGTGCGAGAATAGATCCTTGCGGAACACCAGCATTTATAAGTAGAGTGTCAGATGAAACTCCATCGACCACTACATGGAAGACCTGTTTGAGAAAACTAGCAAGCAGGGAACACAGCTGAGGGGGCAAACCATAAGACGGAAGCTTGGCGAGGAGTCCCTGGTGCCAAACTCGATCGAACGCCTTGGAGATATCTAATGCCACAGCTAAAGTTTCTCCATACTTTTCAATAGATAGCTGCCATATATGTGAGACGTAAGCGAGCAGGTCACCAGTTGATCTCTGATGGCGGAAGCCATATTGCCTATCGTTGACAATTCCTGAGTCTTCCAGATATTTCATGAGCTCGATGTTGATGGCTTTTCCATGACCTTTGAAATAATAGATAGCAGTGCGATAGTTCTGTAGTTGCTAGGTAGGGCCTTTTGCCTTTTCAGGGACTGGCTGTACTCTTGCAATTTTCCAATTGGACGGAAATACCCCAAATTGTAAGAGTGGTTGAACAACTTGCAAAGAACAGGTGTTAGTTCGGGGCACATTTCTTGAGAACAATCGGCGGGATTCCGTCAGATCCACAGGCTTTGTTGGTGTTGAGACCCAGCAAAATCTTTCTGATAGTACGTTGGCGAAAGGTGATCTCGGGCATGTGACTGTCAATAGGTGTAATGTTCGGGGGTTGTTTTCCCGATGAATCCAGAGTGGAATTTCCAGCAAATAGGTGCGCAAAAATATTGGCTTTTTCCTGGGCAGTCGTTGCTAGTGATCCATCTTCTTTGGTTAGAGGAGGAAATGAGCTGGAAGTGAAGTTTCTTCCCACAGCTTTGGCGAAAGACCAAAATGAACGGGATCCGTTAGGACATTCAGCAAGTTTTGATCTTATTTTGGCATTGTGGGCATCTTTTGAGCATTCTATTGTCTCTTTGCATATGCCTCTAGCCTCGACATATGCTGCTCTGGTCTCAGGGCCCGGGTTTTTTAGCCATCGATGGTATGCTGCCTGTTTGGAAGCCACAGCTCTAGAGCAGTTTCTGTTAAACCAGGTCTTATCGGATGATGTTCTTCTTTCGGTATTCGGTATGTAGGTTTGCATCCCCAACATGATGATTTCAGAAATTGTCTCAGCACATCGTGTTGGATCTACTGAAGAGAAACAAACTCTCTTCCATGGAAACGCTGAGAAAAACATACGAAGACCTTCCCAGTCGGCCGAATTGTAATGCCACATGAGACGGGGTGGTATTGTGCAGCTCGATGGTAAATGGAAAGAGCATGTTGTAGAGATGAGGGTGTGATCAGAGTTTCCAAGTGGGGCACAAACTTCTATTCTATACGGGTCAGGATTGGTGGTGAGGAAAAGATCTAGTGTATTGGCAGACTGGTTGTTGACATCAGGGATGCGGGTTGGTAGCTCGACCAGTTGTTCTAGACCATGAGTGATGGCGAAGGCCTCGGCTTGACGACCCGCATCATCTGTTTTGTTAGAGAATTTGAGCCAGGCAGCGTTATGTACATTAAAGTCTCCCATGATTATGGTTTCAGCTGTTGGATGGTTCTCCTGAATGTAGTCCAGTTTGAGTGATAAAAACTCAAATACAACACTGAGTTCAACTTTTGACAAACACTTTGAATATGGCTTTTGAAACTCAGTGTGCTGTCTATGTGCAGGCCTAAGAATTTGCACTCATTTTCTATTTTGAGTGAAATATTCGTCAGCCGAATTTCTTGAGGTATGTCAAGCCCTGCATGGTTTGTTTTGAACATTATAGTTTTGGTCTTATTGTCATTCAATATGAGTTTGTTTCTCCTGAACCACTCGTCTGCCTTACAGAGGCTTTCTTCAGTTATGGATATCAGACTGGGATAATCTACTGCATAGACCAGCACGTTTGTATCATCCGCGTAATTTGTCATTTTGCAATTTTCTCCACAAATTTCCTCTAGATTATTTAGAAAAATGATAAAGATCATTGGGCCATACTACCTTGTGGTACCCCAGTATCAATTGATTTTATGTCAGATTCAGCTTTGACTCCCTCCTTGTTAATCAACACCATTTGTTTTCTACCCGATACATGAGATTTAAACCATTTCAGCGCAGGACCACGTATGCCATATGATTCCAGCTTTTGTAGTAGAGCTGTATGGTTCAAACAATCAAAAGCTTTGACAGGTCTAGAAATAATCCCAATGCCAAATTATTTTTCTCAAGTTGTAGCAAGATATTTTGAATGAACTGAAAAATTGCTGTATGTGTTGACTTCCCTTTCTGATATCCATGTTGCCACTCACTAATAAGATTACATTGCATGATACAGCATTTGCATAATACAGCTTCGAAAATGTTTGAGAATGAAGACAGTAGACTAATTGGTCTGAAGTTTTCTAGTTTAGAGGGATCCCCTTTTTCAATATGGGTTTGATCAATGCTAGCTTGAGTGAGTCAGGAAAAACTCCATATTTGAGTGTTGTTCACAATGTATACAATCTGATCTATCATTTCTTCTATAACTAATTTTATAATTTTGGAGGGGACTTCATCATGTCCACTACTCATCTTATTTTTAATATTTTTAACAATTTCTAAAATTTTATTTGAATTAGTTGGTGTTAACAGTATTGATTTGTCATCTGATTTTATTTTGTGTAAAAACGTTTCATCCTGTTGGTGCTTCAATAATTTGGAGACTGCACTTATCAAGAAGTTATTATAGTCGTTTGCTACAGATTACCTTCTTGCCCCATGTGTTTATTTCCTTTAATATCTCTCACAACTTCCCATACCGCTTTAGATTTATTTTCTGATTGTTTTACTTTTGTTTTATAATTTGTTGCCCTACTCTGTTTCAGTTTGCTGTTGTATTCTTTTTTCACTTGATTACATGTTTCTTTGTACGTTTGGTCTGCCATGCTGCAGACATAGAGAATATCTAATCATTTTTACATTCAGTGAGTTCAGGTCATACCCCTCTGTAACTGATTTTATATTTTGTTTATGTTTCCTCAACACTTTCTTCTTAGACATGAGAACCCAACGTGCTCGAATGGCTATTGCCAAATGGCAACAAGTTTAAGAAATAAATCTGGTTTGGTTTCTAGAAATGTTAAAAAATAATCAACAAAATTTCCATCAGTTGTGATATAACTACTGATCATAGACGAAATAAAAAAAGGGCATTTCCTCAACTTCCGACCTTATGTGACCTCTCCAATTTGGTAATTATAGGCAAGAGATGCCTATTATACCCCATACTTTCTGTGGTTTTATGAAATAGAGTAATATGAATCGTTTTCATTACGAAAAAGCGATATCAACCTACACGTCAGGCTAAAAGTTGAAAAAGCCGCCAAAATTCGAAATAAATCTATGTGGCTTTTCAATGGCAAGAAGACATCGCATATCAACTGAAATAATTTTTATTTTGAGATTTTGGTTCGAAAGGTTTAGATGGTGACACTTGAAGCCATTTTTAACAAAAACAATTGCCTCACCCTGAGAAAGTAAATGCGATCTGTGTCATTCAAACCACCCATATTGTTGTATCCCTGTTCGGTTATTTTCAGTTCTGGGTTCCCGTATTCCGAACTAACCTTCCTGAGGATATTTGCAAATCCATCCAACCACACCTGAAAAAAAAAAGAATAATGGAGTGATGTGCTATAGAGGTTGATAAATCTCCACAACCTGATAATGTGAAGATTTAATCTCATTCTGCTGTATAACGACAGATATATATCTGCTTTGCTCGTGACAGCAGTAAAAAAATTTGTTCTTCGTGAAGAAAACATATTCAACTAATCAGTACCTAACTTATGATATTCATGTTTTTGTTCTTGCTTTTCGAAGAACTAATTTATCTCTGAATCATCTCGTTTTTGGTCGGCGTGATTGAGATGAAACAGGTCGCCAATTGTGCAATTATTTTAATTATTCGATTCTGGCATAGTCCCTTAATCTCAATGGGTTCAACCCCGGGTCAATATCACTCATTCGTTCGTTGATCTGTGTATGCGATATTGGCGCGTGTATTTTAAAGGCTCATGGGTAGATATTACCTAGCTATAGGGGTGGGTTATGACAACAAGTTCTGAACTATCGCCGAGAGCGCTGGAGAATTACAGCATTGCCAAGAGTTATTCATCATATTCCTTTACAAAGTGATCAGGCCGAAAAAATACTGAGAGCACTCGGTATACATATTATTCAAGAATAACTAAATCAAGAACAGCTATCAAATACGAAATCATCATTTCAATATAATTTATGCCGACAAAAGTTATTCATAACTAAAAAGAAAATGTAGAAATCAAAGTTCAGAGAAGAAGTATCAAACTATCTAATTGGAACAAACGGTCAGCAGCAAGTAGAAATAGAAGTAAACAATGGAAAAAATGTTTCCTGAAAAAATGTACTCGGAAAGAAGATGTACATTTTTCTTTGACATTTTGAAAGTGGAACATGGAAGAGAACATGCAATGAAAAAATATTAACATACACCTTATAAATGTGAAGGTTGCGAGTGATTTTTTTGTGTTGACTATTTTTTTATGGAATCCATAGTCCTAAAAATCTGATGGTAATTACAATCCCATTGCTGATTAGGTTTATATAATTTTTATTATATTATTCACTCTGAATTGCTAGGAAATTTCGTTTGTTTTCATCATCTCAATATTAGAATAAAGTTTCCATCATCTGAAATGACTCTCCAGAATCGGTTTTCAAAAAAAAACTTTTTAACAAAAAATTAAACCGACGAAATACGGAACTGAAAAGTAAAAAATAAAATAAACCTTCTTAGTCTCAGTAACTAAGCTCCTAAACTAATGTAAGTAACTAATTTTGAGTCGGCGCCAAACAAACAAGCAAATGAATTAGGTAAGGCGTGAAATGATGGCATCGAGTTGCGCGGTGACATTCTGATAATTTTTTTGAAGTAATTTAATGATGTTCGTTGATTGTTCGTTTGGCATCGACTCAAAATTAGTTACTTACATTAGTTTAGGAGCTTAGTTACTGAGACTAAGAAGGTTTATTTTATTTTTTACCTTTCAGTTCCGTATTTCGTCGGTTTAATTTTTTGTTAAAAAAGTTTTTATTTTTCAGTTTTTTGTGGCTAAAATCTACTAATTACTACCTACTTGTTTTTTGATTACTTCCAAAATACTTACTTACCCACCTTACTTCAACTATTACCAGTTAAATAATATGATTATCTACTTTTACTATTTGTTGTAATATAAATCAGTTTTGTTGTTCTGGTTAGTTTATTTCATTACTTTGTATATCATTCCATCCTCTCATAGAATAAAATGATTTTGACGGATGTGGAACAAAAATAATGTCAGTAGCGATCTGTCATTGTCAACTACGTATGTGTGTGCCAATGTTCACAAGTGAAAAATCAATTATCCCCTATTTTACTACCCGTAAGGGTGGATAATTTCTTTCGAAATCCAAATATAAGGTATATCCTATCTATTAAAAATAGAATCATCAAAATCGAAGAACCCAGTACAAAGTTATGCCTGATAGAATCGGTTAACGGACCAGAATTCAGAGGGTGAGTGATCAATATCATTCATTTTGCCACCCTTAGGGGTGGATTTCATCTTTCAAGTTCAAATGGGACCACCTTCGAAGTACACCCTATCCACTGAAAAAGAATTATCGGAATCGGACGTTTCAGTAAAAAGTTATGCGTGATCATACATAAAAAAAATGATGATAAAAAAAATATACGCGTCGACTAGAGAACCTCCTCCTTTTTGGTTTCGTCGGTTAAAAAAATGTGAGCTAATTTTGACAATCCGTACCTGGGGCCATGCAGGAAGAGCGATGAAGTAAATACAAGTAGTTTGAAACCGAAAATCAAGGACCACAGAAGAATTCCCCCAATGATTAATGATTACGTAATATTACAAAACATTCGGTGCATACAATTCTCTATCCCGTCGGAATTTGGAAATATTACTATAGGAAATACGGAACACTTCCACACGAATTTACATCGTGATGTAAAATTCAGTTAATTTTGAAATAATGAAATACTCATTATTATGAATAAAGAATTCACGAATGATATTCACCCGCCAACGTCATACTGGACAGATGTTTTGAGAAACAACATGCTGCAAGACTATGTACCTATAAATAAACAAAGGCTGAAACTGAATATGAAGATCGTAAATAATAACTATATATTTTTTTGGAGCAGGGTAGGTACTTTTCTCTGCAGGATTTTGTGGAGCCTACCCAGTATAAAATCTATCGTTGGGAAAAATCTTAGTTGATAGGAAAAAAAATATATAATATGAAATTGTAACTGGAATCTGTCCCAGAGTAAATTAAAATAATAACTTTTGAAGCATCACAGCTAGGAAAAATTGAGAATAGCCTTCGCGAGGCAGACTGATTGAAAATAATTATAGAATTGATAAAGATTTGACACCGTCTACTAAATAATGATACATTATGAAGATAAAAACCTTATTAAGTACTGAGCCCATAAGTAACAGAACATTATGTCTGAATTAAGTGAGTCTTCACGAAAGTAAACCATAAAAGTTTAAATTTTATTCTGCGTTATTAGTAAAACTCTACATATGATAAACATTCCAAACGTCTGCAGTGAATTCTTATCCTGCACAAACAACTATTGAAATTGATGTGCACATAAATAAAAGAGTAGAAGTGTCCAAATAATAACTATTATAGTTTTGAGGATTCTGATCTCCCACGATCACTATGTAAACAGGGGAGCGATTACTATATAGACTAAATACCATCAACAGAAGTTCAGTATGCAGTATCCGGTATTCAGTATCACAATGAACTCAGTAGATGTAGATTGTAGGGGGGTCGATATGGCTCTTCAGTCTCTCCGTACTTCGACCTATGAGGTCTTTTGTTTATTACCCTTCATCTATTCAAGACCTGGGATTCCAAGACCCTTTGCGAAGCATATCAGTTTCCTGGGAGCTAAGTTCCTGATGTCTGAGGGAAACTCGAGAAACTTAAGCCCTAAAACAGCGCTTGGCAGTCGAAAAGCTGGTATTCTGCAGTTTCAGCAAAGTTCTCGCAGTAACGACACAGTTCACTGTCTGATATATTTATTTTTTTTAGGTGACACCTGAGAGGACAATGTCTAGTGAGCAGTCCTGCAATCAGTTTCACGCCTTTCTTGTTCAACTCGTGAAGCTGTTTTCGCTTGTCTTTCCCAGGTAACTTATTCTAGTAGGTTTTCATTTGGTCAGCTTTCCAGCGCCGAATCTCTTCGTTAATGAGGGCTTTGGAAAAACCACAGAAGGGTTCTGGGCCAGATAATTGAGTGTTCGTCCCTTTCTCGGCAGGGCTGTCCGCTTCTTCATTGTCTTTGATTCCCTTTTAACCTGTCACCCACATCAGAGTAACTTGATTGTTCGTAGCCAGTTGTCTTAGGGAGAGTTTGTTGTCAGTCTAGACTCACAAGTGTGTGACTTGAGAGCTTTCAGTGCTGCTTGGATAAAGATCTTTGCCTCCCTGAAGCCTCTTTCAAGGCATTCTTGGGCGCAAATTTCAATAGCATGGGTTTTGCTTGAAAAATTGTTGTGGCTTTGCCTAGGGATTTTGAGAGCCTGAAACTAGGACCCATTAGTCCCACTCCAGCTTTTTCGTCCATGTCGGTCCCATCAGTATACCATACATTCCTTCTTAGTTGAGGCCCGTTGTGAATATATGGTGGTTGTTTATAACCACTTCATGATTAACTTCAGAGTCGTACCTAGCTGGCATAATATTTGATGGCTCGTACCTGGATTCCAGGGGAAATTTTTTCCAGAATCTTCAGATGTCCAATCAAATCTACAGCCTTCAAGTATGATGCTTGGTGCAGTCTGAAGCCACTTTTCACCGCTTCTTTCACTACATACAAGTGTAGTAGCGGAGAGACAGGCTAACCGAGTGATGTTGGGTTTTTGGCCACCATACTAATGAGGCAAAGGTGACCATGGGTTTGATAATCGTTTGATATAACCATTATATCATTTTTGGCTTCAAACACCATGTCTTGCCAAAATTTTGCCGCTACAGCCTTGGAAAGAATGTTTTCAATATGACTGTTTCATGTTAGTCTCTGGTTGATTATGACGCCCAGATATTTGACTTCATTGGAAAAAGTTGGCTGACTTCCATTCAGGGTTTGGGCTTTCAGTTCACACATACGCCTCTTTGTAAATGGAGACCAGTACTGTTTCTAGGATCTACATTTAGTACCCCCTTTGGGAGCGAGCTTCTGATTACATTTAGCGCTATCTGCATACGATTGTATATTATCTCGTCATGTTTGCCCCTGATAGTGAAAACCAGGTCATCGGCGTAACCTTGAGATTCCAGATTCATGTAGCTTCACTATCAGATTATCTACGGTCAGTGACCGCCGCTAAGGCGATAGAACCATACCTTGGGGACAACCTTGTTCCTGTGTCATTCTGATCGTTTCCTCTCCGAGGGCAGCTACAATGCTTCTGCTTTTGAGCATTTCATGTATCGATCTGATCAATGAAGTGTTTATATTCATTTCCTCTAGCGATCTGATGATGGAGTCATGTGAGGTGTTATCGAAAGCACCCTCTATATCTATGCACATAGATATATTTCTTTGGCCAAGTATATCTTTTCAATGGTTTCAACTAAGCATTTTAGAGCATTACTCGTTGATTTGCCTTCTTGATAGGCGAACTGGTTTTTGTAAAGCGGTTTTTCCAAAATGATTTTACTTCTTATATAACAGTTCAAAATTTTCTTCATTGTTCTCAGGAGAAAGGAGGTGAGACTCATAGGGCGATAAAACTTAGGTTCGTCTGCTGGACGTCTCCCAGTCTGTGGTATGAGCAACACCATGCATCCTCCCTCCAGGCTTTCGGAATGTGACCGAAAATGAAACTGGCCTTGACCAGACTTTTCAAGAAGGGCTATAGTATTTCAAGGCCATTTTGTAATGTCCTTTCCGACCGATTTAAAAGTTTTGAAGCTCTTAATGGCCCCTTTGATCTTTTGGGTGGTGAAGATTTTCCCCGCTAGGTTCCTGCTGGATCTGTTGGGGTTGGTGACAACCCCTTCCAGCTGAGCACTATGCAATTCGTCTTCAACAACCTTGGACCCAGAAAAATGTGTCTGGATGAGAACACTTATGCTTTCCTTCTGGTTTTCTGCATATCCACCGTTTGGCTTTTTGATCAGACCGATGCCGTTGTTATGTTCTTTTGATAGAACTTTCTGAAGGAATTGGGCTGGGACTTATTCCGTAATCCCCTCACACATTTGCCTCCCTGTTCTTCTTCGGGATTTTCTGAGTTCCTTGTTTTACTCAGAAAGAGCCGCTTTGTAGTCTTTCCAGTGTCCCAGATAATCAGAACCGAGTCAGAATTCTTATCAAACTCTGTAAAGCACAAGTATCCATTTGAAATTACATCTTTGTGCGTGGTCATTTATTGTTAAGAAAATATAGTAGATTATTCAGACATTGCCAGAAGTTAAACAGATCTCAACGTTAGTGCGCGCTAAATTCAGTAAATATGTAAATAATGAATTGAACCAGTGTAAATCGCCAAAAATTCAATATGAATATACTATGAAGTATAGACTAAGTCATACAGGAAAAACAATTAGTCTCGGAGTAATATAAATTCAAATTAATACAAGTATGATTCAATCCATTTCTTCGGTAATGCCAAATGAACTTTTACTCCACGATATATAAAGCTTTCATAAAAAATCACAGCATTAACTATAAGTGTTGTTAATAATATTCTAACATCACGCTAAACCATGAGTGCCAAACGATAGACAGACAGATTCCAGCATGGTATCAGCAAAATCATATAGTAAGATTATATTGAACTTTATCTGGGAATCGATTTTAGTAATTGTACACTGATTGCATGGAAATGAATTTCTTATTCTCTTTGACGAACTTTATTATGTGTTTTTAACTTGATTATGCAATATAATTTATGCAGACTTATCAACGCGTTTTTGTAACCGGGGCATGTTTTTATACAGGGTGTTAGTGAATAAGTGCAACAAACTTCAGGGGGTGATTTTTCATGAAAAAATAATGACAGTTTGTTATATAACTTTTGTCCGCAAATGCTTCGTTTTCCGAGATACGGGGTGTTGAAGTTTTTATTAAAAATTGACTATTTATTTATTGCTCTGAAACTAGTCGAAATATGCAAATGAAATTTGATGAGTTCGAAGAGGTATTTATTGCGCATTTTTTTACATGCAATTAAGAATTGTATGTTCATCATTGGCAATTTTTTTGAAGAAAAAATGGTACGCCACTGTGATATCCCAAATAAATGAAGTTTTTGAATTCCTCGTTTAATTTGTGATAAAAAATCTCTCGTGCGTTTTTTTCGTATGGGGCGCCGTTTTTATGAAAAAAAAATAAAACATCTTAACGCGTATTTGTCATTACTTCAATACATTATCTAGTAGCGATGCTAGTAAGCTACTGTCAATATTCTGTTAAATACGAATATTTCAACGGAATGTCGAATTAGCGTTTCTTCATTTTGAAGCTTTTAGTTTGGTATAACATTTATGATAATAAGTAATTAATTTTTGTTTTATCGAAAGAATGGAAAATTATACAAATGTGGAATTGTCAGACATGCATTTTGTCTATGGTCGAAGTAATGGAAATGGTCGGCAAGCTCGACGATTGTATGCTGAATTGTATCCAGGACGAAGGGTACCCTAACACACGATATTTACTCGTCTTCAACAAAGTTTACGCGAAAATTGTACATTCAAGAAACAAACGGCTGACTGCGGGTGCCCTCGAGAAGTACGAACTGTGCAACTAGAAGAAGCAGTTCTCGAGTTAATTGCGGAGTCACCTGAAACAAGTACTCGAAAAATTGCCAACATACCGAATGTGAGCAACTAGTTTTTTGCCATTAGATTCTTCATCAAATCGCTCAAATTCCTAATTTTCCAAATGGCGATTTGTTTACTGACGAGGCTAATTTTGGACGACAGTGTATACGAAATTTCCATAACAATCACCTCTGGGGAAAATCACATGGAATCTTTGCAGCACATTTTCAGCATCAGTTTTCAGTAAATGTATGGCTTGGGGTACTTGATGATCATTTAATTGGTCCATATTTTCTCCCACAACGAGTAACAGGCGACTCTTACCTTAATTTCCTACAGGAAGAGTTACTTGTTCTTCTTGAAGAAATTCCTCTACAGCTGAGACAACACTTCTGGTTCATGCATGATGGTGCACCAGTCCATTTTAGCATTATTGTACGTAATCACTTAGATACAGTATATCCAAATCGTTGGATAGGTAGGGGAGGTACGGAACATTGGCCTGTTCGATCTCCGTATCTACATCCTCTAGATTTTTGCATTTGGGGTTTTCTTAATTCATTATTTTATTCCACGTCGAAAATGTTGAAGACCTGAGGAAGCGAATTATAGCCGGCTGTGAGACAATGAGAAATACACCAGTAATATTTGTGCGAATACGACAATCAATGAGGCGAAGACTTGAATCTTGTATCCAGGGCCGGATTAAAAGGTGTGGAGGCCCTGGGGCAACAAAGGAGTGGAGGCCCCTAATTATTTTTCAAACAAGTTTTTTTTTTATTTATTGCGGAACAAATCAAATTATTTCGACACGAGCATATGTAGGTATAATAAATAAATAAATTAAATTACAGCGTAAACAAAGGGATTCTTGCGAGCTTTTTTCGACGAAAAATCATTGATGATTTCGGTCAAATCCAGCATCCGGAAAAAATCATTCTCAATGCTAAGAAGCGATAACTTTGATAGGCGGCTTTGTCTCATCGTAATTCGCCTATTTTTTTCATTTTGGAAAATGAGCGCTTTCCAGTGCAATTTGACATCATCACATTCTCAGTTGTAATATCACAAGAAAGTGAAAATAACTCGACAGATTTTCGAAAACTTGTTGCCAGGCAATAGACAAGAGAGACCAACGGGCTCGAGTGGCTATTGCCAACAAGTTTGAGAAAGAAATCTAGATAATTATTTTCTACTATATCGAACTCTCGTGTGGTATTCTTTAGATTATTTTTTGATGTTACGATCATAAGCACATTTCCTTGCAAAATTATATAATGTACTAAACCGGATTTGATTCATTTCACACTTTTCATGCGAATTGATGACAGACGTCAAATTAAAAATATAGCTTGTCAGACAATAAAAACAAAATAACTCAAATTGTTCCCGCGACAATTTTCTAGGTAGAATATTCCCACTATTGATTGGCCAAAACGTATATGAATTATTTGAATCGAACGTTTTCATTGGTTTCTAGCAATGTCAAAAAATAATTACTGTTATTCCAATGTTTGAGAATGTAGCTCTGAAATTTTGGTTTTCAAGAATTTGATAGTAGAACATCTTAGATAGAGAGATAGATAGTCCTTTTCAGAAGGATTTACATTTGTTGCGGAATGTCATCTTTCTCTTAGGCTCACACTTTCAGATTTCGGGGATTTCTCTGTTACAAGCGCGCCACTCAGCGGACACTTGTCAACGCCAATAAATAGGAAAAACAGGTATAGACGGGCAAAGTGTTTGTAGAATCGGCAGAAAAATAGTCAACAGAATTTGAAAAGGGCTCTTTTGCTTATGGTTATTGAATTTCATTGTGTATCTAGATCGCTTGTGTCATTCGAAGAATACATCGTCAGAAAATCCTTCATTTGATAAAGAAAAATGTATATTTTTTTTTAAATTCAATTGTTTTTGTTTTTACAGCTAATTTCGATACGATATAATATTTTGTATAATAGTATGATGTTTTACTTGGTGATTGTTTCTCGCATATCACATGATTCATCAGATCGAAGATTAATATTAACCATGGATTTTGACAAGAATACGAAACATGTTTTTGAATGTTCAAAACGAAAAATGAGAGGAAAATGTGGGAGAACTGCTCTTTCGTTGTCAGATTTTTTATATATAATTTTACATATCCTTCGGTATTTGTTAGGAAATTTTACCTAAAAATTTATATTGTGGAGGCCCCCCTTTTGTGGAGGCCCCGGGGCTGCAGCCCCGTTTGCCCCCCTCTTAATCCGGCTCTGCTTGTATCACGTCTGAGGGAGGTCATTTTGAACATTTGTTGTAGCTTTGCGGCTATTTATTTATTAGTGTTATTTTCTGTTATTGTTCTGGTTTAACATTGTATTAGATAGTTCTCGATAATGTATTGAAGAAATGAAAAATACGCGTTAAGATGTTTTATTTTTTTGCATAAAAACGGGGCCCCATACAAAAAAAGGAGAGATTTTTTATCACAAATTGAACGAGAAATTCAAAAATGTTTCCTGAAAAATGATTTTTAATTCGAAATATCTTGGTGGTATACCATTTTTTCTTTAAAAAAATTGAGATTATTCCCCGTATGCGCGCCAATGATGAAGATAAAATTCTCAATTGTATGTCAAAAAATGCGCAATAACTACCTCTTAAAACTCACCGAATTTCATTTGCATTTTTCGACCGGTTTCAGAGCAATAAATAAATAGTCAGTTTTTAAGAAAAACTTTAACACACCGTATCTCGCAAAACAAAGCATTTGCGGACCAAAGTTATATAGCAAACTATCATTATTCATGCAGAATACCCCCTGAAGTTCATCGCACTTATTCACTAACACCCTGTATATTTATTATTATTCCGAATTATTGGAGAGATTAGTATAGTACACGATTTAAACAACTCATGCATAAATTGAAACCGAATACCCTGTATTTGGTTTTAAAGCTAAGTTAGCCGCTCAATTTTGTTTCCAAGTTATATTTTCCAACGGAAATATAACCCTCTGTATAGTTCACTCTATAACTTACTGCTACAACTTTGTAATGACCAAAGAGTGGGCATGATAATTTTGAATCACTCACATGAGTTTTCAATGTGGAGTTAGTTGCCCAAACAGGATCTCTTGATACAATCGACCCTACATCATTATCGTAACTGGGATTTTTGCTGATAGTTGTTATTGCACTGATTAAAAGTGTGACATAATTATTCACTCCTATGAAATCGTATGATTTAGTCAACTTTTGTTTCTCTTCTTCACTGAAGCTTGGTAATCGAGATTCCAGAAAACCTTCATTTCCACTGTTCTTCCCAATTGTATCTACCATACTTTTTGGATAAACCCCATGGTGCAGGGGATCCATGAACCATTTGAACTGAAAACAAAGAAAGAAATGAGAGCCGCATTAAATTTTGTACACAATTTGAAATTGGTTGATCACAAACTTTTCACCCGATGCATTATAAAACACAATACAAAGATTGGTTTGTAGTTTGTGTCCTGAAAATTTCTCTAGAATGGAGGGGAAAGCTACGCCGATGTCGGTTGGTTGGTTGAAAGCTGACGAGCCAGAGACAGGGTTGGCACTTAGCTTCCCTTGACACTGCGACCAGCTGGGGTCTATTGTATCACTCTGTCGTCAGTGGTTCCTCATTCAAACAGGTTTGTGCCTTTAATTAGGTTCAGAAGCCTGTTGATAAGGTTCTTCGGATTCATGCCGGTTTCCGGGCTGATCTCTCCAAAGGTTCTGTGTCGCCTACTACTTAGGGCGTCACAGTCGAAGATAATATGAGAGGCTGTTTCCTCCTCTTCATCACATAGCCTACACTCCACGGTTTCCCTGCGTACTCCCATGGTGTTTAGGTGTTTTCTTAGGCCGCAGTGTCCAGTCAACAGACCTATTATCATACGAGCCTTCGTTCTGTTCAGGTTCAGAAGGTCAGCCGTCAGGGTCCGGTTTGGATGCCCTACCATGACTTTGCTGTGTATTTGCCCGACAGTTTGATCCCAATATTGTTGGTGTCTTCTTTTCATCCACTCGTCGATCAGGGTCCTGCATCGGTTTTTGCTTATCCTATGTACAGGCCTCTATGACCTGGCACCCACATCAAGGTGACCTTGATTTGTTTTGCCAGCTCGATGAGGTTCTGGAGGCAGTCCCAGACCAGTTTAGACATTATCTGTATAGAGTTGAGTGCTTTGATAGCACTTTGACAGTCAGATAGAATGTAGATGTGTTTTTTCCTATAACCACTTTCTAGATTCTTCTGAATGCATGCCATAATAGCATGTGTTTCAGCTTGGAATATCGTGGAGCATTTGCCGAGTGGTATTATGTAATCCCTCCTTGGCCTTACCCCATGTATTCCTACTCCCGTTCCTTCAACTGTCTTTGAACCGTCTGTATACCAGACTATGTCCGCAGTTGATTGTGATTCTATACTCGGGGCCCATCCAGATCCATCAATTCGTGTTTCGAATGGTTTTTCGAATGAGTATAGGGGTTGCATGTAGTCTGAAATCATTTCGAGTTCTTCGATGTTGATTACATGAGTGATTCTGGTATGTCCAGTTGTTCGGATTCTCCAGTTTTTTGTTTGTTTCAGTCTGTATGCACTCATCCTGGCCTCCTAATGACATGTAAGTCAAGGGGTTCGAGGTTTAGGATGATTTCCATTGCAGCTGTTGGAGTGCTATTCATTGCACCCGTGATACAGAGACAGGCAAGCGTCTGGATTTCCCAAGGTTGGTTTTTGCCTGTCTTGTCTTTGATTTGTTTTTGGCCACCATAAGAGTGAGCCATAAGTTATTCTTGGTCTTATTACCGCTGTGTAAAGCCAGTGCATGGCTTTCGGTTTGAGCCCCCAGGTTTTTCCAAAAGCTCTCCTGCACATCATGAAGGTTATCTTGCGTTTATTGGTTGATGTTGAAGATGCGGGTTCCAGGTTAGTTTCTTGTCAAGAATCAGCTCTAGATATTTCACCTGCTCTACTACTTGTAATGTTTCACCGAATAGTCTGGGAGGTATGAGATCTCCCATGTTTCTTCTCCGGGTGAAGGGACTTAGTGTTGTTTTGTTCGGATTTGCCCTTAGGCTCTCTCTGTTACACCATTCCTCTACTGTCCTCAGTGCATTTTGCATTAGCTCTGATGTTGTTCGAGTATTCTTTCCCTTGATGAGGATGACCAAGTCATCTGCATACCCTTGAGAGTAATACCCTTGGTTATTCAGAGAAATTAGCCGATGTCACATTGGAATTGCAAATATGGGAATATTTGCATAGTCCATAAAAGATTTCCTGTAAATTAATATTTCCAGAAAAATGCTCCTCAGCCAACAATCAGCAATTTTACAAAAAAACACCACATCGTTGGTGACTTATAGTCAATGTGTAGGGCGAAATAAGCGGAAACATCAGAAGGAATGAGAGAAAAAACTTGCTGAAGCTTCTGGATACTTTGTTGTTCTATTGTGAATTATATGCGGGGGTAATATAACTAGATCATCATCGGTGATAACAGCGACTTAAAACCCGATGAAAATAGAGTAACTGCGCAGTAGGAGTTCTAGTTTCATCGGTTTTAACTAGTGTTATCACCGATGAATAATCATTGCACGAGTTATATTCGGTGAGAGAATATAATGAACGTTATCAGATAAAATTAACTTCTCAACGTAAAACTGTCAGTCTACAATTTTAATTGGAAACAGTTGACGGGTTACAGCGATGATAATGGAAATATCATCGATTTGATAGCCTCTTATTAGTCGGAAATGTTATCATGTGACACGTGAATTATATTCTCTCAGATATATAGTCTTACGAAATAACGGAAAATAGCCAGTATTTTTAAATAAAGCTCAACTGCTTACCGCAAAATCGAATTTCCTATCAACAGCTAAGATATCCTCTGTGGAATCCGTTGCGGGAAGATAACCTTGAAAATCGAGTACTAACCTATTTTTCCTAAAAAAAAACTATCATTATATTATAAGCTCAAACGGTGTTTTCCAGAAGCTATATTTTTTACCTAAGATTCACAAAAAAATATTCGTCCAATTGTCACCTACTTACAAACTCAGTAAATTTTTGGATAGTCTTCTCAATCATGCATTTATAAAAGATGACTACTACGTAAGAAACTCCTTTAACCTTGTTGATCAAATAATAGTATATTAAAGTATAAGTGGATAAAAAGGGCTTTAAAACACGCGCGATTTTTCGAGCACGACGGCCCAGCCGGAGTGCTCGAAATAGAGCAAGTGTTTTTAAGACCAGTTATCCACGAATACTTTACGTAATTTTTTTTTATTGGTGCACTTTGAAATCATATATACTGGTATTATTACTACAAAAAATAGAAATAAGAACTAATAATGCAAGAAGGTTGAATTCGTGATGTGACATCAGTATAGGTACCTTTCGTTGTCATGGAAATGAGAAAAACATTCATTTGCAATTTGTTACCAAAGATCAATATTTGTTGTCACCAGAGCTCAAAAATGAATGATTCTAATATCGATTTTTTGAATAGTGAGGCAGAATCACGGTTAATACCGCGAAAATCCAGTGATATATATAAAAAAGAATATGAAAAGTTCATCAAATGGATGCAGGAGCACATATAAATGAACGAATTGTGAGTAATATATTATTTGACGTTACAAGGTACTCCTGTCAGATCAATAATAAAAAATTTGTCATTTAGACTTCACGTTTCTCGATTTGTTGATGTTGTCATGGTTACCTTTAAAAAACGCGCGTTTTTTAAAGTTCGATTTAAACACGCTGAGGCGTGCTTTAAATAGGTAAAAAGGGGCACCAATAAAAAAAAAGATGTTATCGTACCAGAACACTTCATTTTAATATCAATGGATGTAGTATCCCTTTTCACCAACATTCTAGATTAGTGAACCTCATAAATGAAAGATGGCATTCATTGAATTGTTCCAGTTTGTAACAAACAACAGTTTTTTAAATTTTTTCATAAACAAATTTTTGATCTTGGAATGGGAAATTGTTTATGCCCTATTTGTTTTGATATCGTTATGTCTGACTTGCAAAATAAATGTCTCCGGCAATGTAATTTTCCTGTAATTTTTTTTTCAAAAGATATGTCGATAATATTGTTTTATGCATACAAAAAGCAAATGTAGACAAGATATTAACAACATTTGATAACTATCATACTATACTTCAGATCACCGTAGAAATGGAAAAAAAAAACAAAATTGCTTTTTTGGATGTTCTGCTAATAAAATCAAATGACAAAATCATAACTGATTGGTATGATAAACCAACTTACTCTGAAAGATTTATAAACTGCCACTCTGAATTGTGTGCACCCAATGACACAAAAGATGAACATTATTAACAATCTCAAACACAGACCTACACCTTTAGCACATAAAGATTTTAAAAATCAAAACCTCAAACTTATTGAAACAATGTTACTGAAGAATTGCTACCCTTAAACTATTATATTCCAACAGTAAAAATACACAGGAGAAAGAAATAGCACCGTTTAACGTCAAGTATTTAAAACTACCACATGTAGAAAGTCTGACACCACAACTCTGTGAAATCTAAGAAAATGAAAATTTCAAAATCAACATAAAATGCGAAAACACAGAAAAAATAATTTTCTCACCAGAAAAAAAAAAACCCAATTACAAAATACCAATTGCTGAATATAACAAGGTATACATAGTTCAAACAAATAGATACTTGAAATAAAGAATGTCAGAACATAATAGGGATTGTAAAATTATACACAATCCACTTGAAACAATAAAAAATCCCAAAAGTCTGGCAGAACATTTTAAATCATCCCTTCACATCTTCGACTTTAGTTCATTCAGTATCATTGGACAACAGACAATATAAAAAAAAACTCATGAATGAAATGATTGAAATAACAAAGCAAAGAGAAAAATGTCTCAACAAAAGATCTGATATAGAAAATCTAAACACCTCGTATTTTAACCTGATAGAAAAAATCAAATACATCAACAGATGACTTTTACCAATTCTCCTAATCTTTCACATTAGTCTTTTTTACATTAAAAAGATTCATCACCAGTTCAATTTGTTCATTTCATTGTGTATGTATCGAAGTATTTCGTGAACCTGTGCATGTACTTATATTTTATGTTTGAATTATTTATATTACCACTTTTGAACTCGGAGAGCCACCCTAAATGTAAGTAAAAATATCAATGTTAGTTCTCTGTATATTGTCCGAAGTTTTTTCCTTTTTATCGATCGTTATTTTACGTATTGTATCTTAATACTATTGATACTCCATTCAAAAATTCCATTTTAACATATATGTTTTTGTTCTTATACTTCAGTCCTGAAGATGAAACAATAAAGTTTCGAAACGTCGATAATTCAGAAATTGGTTTTCTTCAATATTCCGACCGAATTCCTGCCAACAAACACTCCAAAAAGTTTATTCTTTTCTTTTTTGTGCAGTTTAATCAAAGCTTGTTTTTAGTTTATTTCTTCACTTTTCATTTATTTATATCTTCTCAATCAAATCCGTCATCCTATTGAATTATGACAAAAAACCCCAAAAAAACCCACATACCAATTTTGAATGGAATCGGGCCCTAATACAAAACACGTGGTCTTCTTGGAGCCTTCACCTTGAATTCACGAATTTTAACAAATAAATCATGATGTCAGACCTCAAAAACTCCCTCCCACACATCAATTTTGAATGGACTATAATCGCAGATCTTGGAACCGCCATCTTGAATTCGTGAATTCTGACCGAAAAAATCATGATCTCCGCCTCCAAAACCCCCACATACCAATTTCTATTAGGATCGGGGTATAACCACAAAACTCGTCGCCACCTTGGATTCATGAATTTTGTCCCCGGAATTATGAACACTTGCCAAATTTCACGTCGTTTATCGGACAACAAGAAGTGGGTCAAAATTCACTTGCAAGATTTGAACTAAACATACGTATACAAAGTTAAATAAAAGCTTGTAAAAAGAAAAAGAAAATATATCTTGGAACTCACCTCTTTGATCTTCATACTTCGTATGATACAGGTGATATATGTCGCTATGGGCTATTAACAAATGATGACCACACAAATATTCGATAGTACCAAGCGGTATGGTGTTATCGGCATCATAAAAATTTTGAGTGGTACAATACGACTGCGGTTCGTTGAAAGTCAACCAGACTTTCACCCTGTCTCCATAGAGGCCAAAAAGCAGATCAGCATAGTTGAACATATAACCGATAGTGTTTGGGTTGCTCCACCCACCTAAATGTGTGAGACATTTTGGAAGATCCCAGTGAAATATTGTGACCTGAAACAATGGAGTTAGAATCTATAATATTTCGATTTAGATGGATATGAGTCAGTCTATAATCAGGGAACTATAACCAAAATGATGGCGTTATAGTTCATATAAGGAACACAAGGAAATATAAAACAAACATCGTTCAGTTAGGCCCGTGCAAATTAATTGAAGTTTTGATCGATATGGGTGAATTTATAAAAAATGCCTGTATTTACAGGCCTCCATCCACCAACGAAAATGAGTTCGTTTTGGAACTCCAAAACTACCTGGGTCAACAACGGTACAAGGAACATTACTCCGCAATAATAGACAATAACCTGACTAATGATTACCTTGATATCCTCAGTGAATTCAATTTCATATCGACAGTCAATATCGGTACAAGGACACAAGATGAATCGAGTACCTGCATCGACCATGTATTTGTAAGGGCTCAAGATGGCGATTTAGACAACAAATGTTCTTCGTTTGTTTTAGATAGTCACATATCCGACCATAAAGCCACTATAGTGTCTTCAAAAACAACAAATGAAAATATCCGAACTGAAAACCATCAACAGACTATCATCTCTAAACGTATTAATTATAAAAAATTAAAAAGAAACTTAACACAATTAAATTGGAATACTTTCTACGAAATGGATGACCCTGTACTTGCTAATTCATTTTTCTCAACAAAAATCTCTGAAATTATGAAAGACAGTACTGTAACATTCAAAAAAAGCAAATTAACAAAAAAAAAGATTGGATTACAAAAGGAATTATGAATTCAATTATCAGTAGAGACCGCTTAATCAAAGAATATCAAAAGAACAAAAACAATTTGGAGCTGAAACAAAGATTTATTACTCATAGGAATAAACTCAATACATTAATAAAAATAACCAAACAAACTTATCATAGTGCTGAAATAGAAAAAAGTAAAAATAATCCCAAACAGCTATGGAAAGTTATCAATTGTATGACAGGACATAAAAATAAAAATACTATTATAAATAGTGTGTTGAAAGAGGATAATACCCTCACCGAAACAGATTTTGAAATGGCAGAAACATTTGTAAATTTCTTTACCAAAGTTGGACCAGATCTCGCAAAAAACATAAAAACCCCATTATCACCACTTCCATCCGTAAAAATTAATCCCAAGTCCATGTTCTTGACACCTACCACGGAAGAAGAAATATTTGACATAATAAATACTCTAAAAAATCATAAGGCGCCTGGAGTTGACTGCATTACATCCGAAACCCTAAAAGAAATAGCCAGGGAAATTTCACCCTCAATGTCATTCATCATCAACCTGTGTTTTGAAAAAGGTAATTGTCCTCCCGAACATAAAATCTCTGTCATTAAACCACTCCATAAATCGGGTAATGAACAAATTATATCAAACTACAGGCCACTATCCTTGATTAATAGCTTTGCAAAAGTTTTCGAAAAAGCCATAAAATCACGCTTGGAGGCATTTATGATGAAATTCGGATTGTTGAACGAAAATCAATTTGGATTTCAAAAGAACCGATCAACGGAGGATGCAATTTTAGCATTGACGTCTAGAATGTATGAAGCCGTCGATATCACCAAACCTGCATTATGTATTTTTCTTGACCTTGCTAAAGCATTTGACACCGTAGACCATTCACAATTATTGGGGGCCTTGCAAAATATGGGTTGTAGAGGGCGGGTTCAAGAACTTTTTGAAAGTTATATCTCGAACCGTCAACAAATTGTCAAAATCAATAACAATATCAGTAATGCTAAGGAAGTGGAATGTGGAGTACCACAAGGTACCGTTTTGGGTCCATTACTATTTATAATCTACATAAATAGCTTACTCAATATTAATACCAGCGGAAAAATCTGCAGTTTTGCTGATGACGCTGCAGTGCTTTATACCGCCGACACATGGAATGATCTGAAACGGAAAGCTGAGAATGATTTCACTAAATTTATAGACTGGTTCAATCACAATTTGTTAACCATCAATTTCAAAAAAACCATGGCACTTCCACTTTCAAGCTACGTGAATGGATTACCTGACTTTGATACACTAGATATTCCATACGACAACCAAATCATTGAAATTAAACTGACAGATAAAATGAAATATTTAGGTGTCACAATAGATCGCCACTTGAGATGGAATATTGTAATACGCTTCGGACAATGATATATAAATTCAAATGTCTTACTAAAGTAATGGAAGTGCCTCAATTGAAAATGGTCTATTTTGCCCTTGTTGACTCTAGGATAAGTTATGGTATATTAGGATGGGGAGGAGTCGCTTCATCAAATCTGGAAAGGATCAATATACTGCAAAAAAAATGTATGAAAATTATTTTGAAAAAGGACCGTAACTTTTCAAGTGATGCTCTCTATGAAGAAAGCAGAATACTTGACTCACGTCAGAATTATTTTTATAAAATAGCATTTTATTGTCAAAAAAACAAGAATGAGTTCTTGCTTGTTTGTCATTTTCATGAGCCTAGAAATAAAACAAAAAAAAAATTGTTCTATTAACTTCAAAGAAAACTGTTGGTCAAAAATGTTACACCTTTCTTGCCCCTAGAGTATTCAATTACCTTCCCCAGCACTTGAAAAGTATAGTTAATTATAATTTATTCAAATCGAAGCTTAAGCAATTTATTTTGATAGAAGACAGAAGAAAAATACACCATATAATAGAGAATAAACTGAACATATAGAGTAGCACTTAAAATTTCATATTTGACTTCCTGCTTATGTTTATTAATCGCGTCTTTATTGGTATTGAAAATGAATATAGAACTTGATGTTCATACTTACTCTAAGTGGATTCCGTACTCGTAACAATTTTTTTTTAGCGGACAGCCTCCAGGCTTTGTTAATTTTTGTACTGATAGGCATACACTTACTGTTAGTTGAGAAAACCATAATGTACTACACCAAACTTGTTGCCAATTCTTGAATGATGTTCCGCACAGTTCGCAAAAATCCAACGCAGACAGCCCCTTGGCTTTGCGATTTTGCGAATTTGTGCTGAACATTCTTGATATGTTTTAAAATAATATTATGATAATTGTAAACACTTTTCTTTATTGTACACACTATCTGCAGACAGCCAATTAGGCTTTGCGGTTTCCTTTTGTTTAGTTGTCCGATTATTTATGTAATTATTTTTCTGTATTACAATTAAACATTATTATTATTATCATTATTGGGTGAAAAAATTGCCGCTGGTATAGTTATACCAGAGATCTAACAGATCACGCTCAGCGGGCGACCGCTCGCAAGCAGAGACGTACTAGTTGCTGATACAAAGAAATTTTTACACGAGATTATATGTTTTGTTAACGGCTAGGTCTAACAAATTATTTCGCTGTATTTATGTACCAAGATTGTGTAGATATTTATGCGATGATCTTACAAATCCGAGGGCTTCTGGTCCGAAGGATTTGTCAGTTGCACAATGGTTTTGTAAGTTGTCCGAGGGCATACATCTCTATTAATTCGTTATTGCAGCCACAATATAAATATTTAGAAAATTCCAGAAATTCAATTTGATTTTAACAACATTTAAATTTTGAAAAGGGAAACATTCTCATTTGAATATTGATAGAAAGATTTTTCTGTGAATTGACAGGTTTTAATGTCAGAAAACACGAATTTCAAAGTGTCTCTCCAAAAGAAATGATTCTAACTTTTTCCATCTTTGCAGAGTGAGATTGCTTCTTGAAAATGTGTTTCCCATTTCTTCCAGTCTTCCTGATGATCGTGGAAGCGTGAAATAGATTTTCGTCGACAGAAATGTAATGAAGACCTAGTGAATGCGATGTCTCTCCTGCGTCAATGTTACGAATGATTTCTGGTGAGTACTCTCTTTTGGAAAACATTCTTCTTTGCCTCATTCATCTTTATGAGTTCTTAATTAAGACTGGAATAGAAAATCAAATACCTATCTGAATAAAAATGCAAATTTTCAATTTCAGATTTTTTCTTTTGAGTTAGGGCCTTTTCAGAATAACTATCAGATGTGGTTCAATGTCCAGCGTGGCTTTAGCCGGGGAAGTGGTTGTTTTCTGTTAGACATTCACAAAAAATAACTTCATTTTAATCAATTCAATTCACAGAAAAATCTTTCTATCAATATTCAATTGAGAATGTTTCCCTTTTCAACATGAATACCCCACAAGAGGTTATCTTGACGATGGAAGATAGTGACTAAAGTTTATCTTCCAGTCGCAGATGATTCCACATCTGATTTTGTGGACATCCTGTTTATATTTTCAACAAATCAATTTAAATTTTATAATATCGTTGCTAGAGAAATGGCGTATTTCATTATTGGAGAAACAAATTTTGCTAGCTGTCAAACTTGCACGAAAGTTTCGAAATTCCTGACGAAATTGCGAAAAAAGCGGAAAAAGCAACACAGAACTTGCTACAGAATGAATCGAGAGACGCCTATGACAGAGAATATGACGAATTAATAAACTGGATGGTATAACACACTGTTGTATTTTGATTAACTTTACCGAATAACTAACGGATATGTCGGTTCATTTGAAAGATACCTGGCGACACACTTCCAGAGTTCATTCGAAATATGCCACTTTGCCTCGAGAGGACGATAGGTGGTTATCTTAGCATATACTAGGAACCTTGTGATCTCACATATGGGGTACTCACCTCTAGTTAATCCTCTCCAAAGGGCCAAGTCGTCCCTCGGTGTTCGACGTTCACTTCTAATCAGTAGTTGCCAGTAACTTTGGATAACACTCCCCAATTCCCCAAGTATTTTGAAGAAGATACACGGATTCTATGGATGGCTTTTATTGGAAAAAATTATGCTATTTTTGAAAAATAAAATAGAAAGCATTGAAATGAAAAATGACAAATTGAAGTGAAGAAATTCGTGATCAAACAACAAAGGATGAATTACTGGGAAATACAATTCTAGAAAAAAAACAAACGTGAAGAACTAGATCGGAAATACTGGGGTGGAAAACTCCACGCGTTACTCTGAATGGTTTTTCCCGACAAATAATTGAATGAAATTTTCCGAGACTATACAGGGTGTCCCTGGACTTCCTCTTTTCCTCTTGGGAATGTATAGATGGGGTCAAAATATCCCCAGTACTTCATATAACTTTTGTTCCTAAAAGCCTTCGTTACCAAGTTACGGACCCTCAAAGTTACAAAATGAAAAATGTTTTTCTTTGATAACTTTCAAAGTGAATATTCAAAATCATCTACATTTTGGTGATTGACTAAATAGATGAGTTCCTTTGATGAGCTTTCATGCAGGAGTCAGTTGTTTTGCTACAAAGTCAGGAACAGACTACCCCCGATGGTCCACAACCCAAAACTTTGAAATGACTGGGATTTAGCAATATGTTTTAACAAAACAAGGTTACCTGGACACTTTCCTGATTAAAAGTACTCGTGTGGAAAATCGATCGGAGCAACGATTTTTGATAAAAATGCATTTTTGTTCGACGACATCCAACCTGAGATGTCTACCATTATTCGAAAAGATTAATTTGTAATGAAAATAGAAATGATAGGTACAATGTTCATAACGAATTTTTATCATGCAAACACGTTTACCTTACAAAACTCGTGGTGTAAATAATCAATTGCAAGCCTCAAGAGCAAACAGAAATGCGAAATCCGCTACAAAAACTGCTCGATATGACCCCCGTCTCTCTCAATACATTTTCTTAGTCGGCGCAAACACCCTCTCTGCACTTGAAATAGCATGCCAGGGCCGTTTCGTATGGCTTCACAATGTAATGTAATTCTATCCAACAAGGCATCTCTGGTGTGAATAGGTGTAGCGTAAACGAGGCTTTTCAGATGCCCCCACAGGCAGAAATCCAATGGATTTGAATCCGGAGACCGCGGTGGCCATGAATATGGCCCACCTCTACCAATCCATCTATTGGGGAAAAGCTGGTCCAGATGGCACAATCAAACTGAAATGAGGAGGAGCGCCATCATGCATAAACCACATATCTCTTCGGGTTTGCAATGGAACATGTTTCAAAAGTCCATTCAAATCGTTCTCAATGAACTCCAAATAACGTTCCCCATTCAATCGGTCATGTAGAACGAATGGTCCTGTAAGATGGTTTCCTATGATACCAGCCCAAACATTCACGTTGAATTCCCGTTGGTGTTCGGTTTGCAATATCCCATGTGGATTTTTTTCGGCCCATATGTGGAGATTATGAGAGTTGATTACGCCATCTCTACTGAAACCTGCTTCATCAGTGAATAAAACTCGAGTAATAAAAGTCATATCCTCTCTCTGCTTATCCAGGAACCAATTGGCATATTCCAGTCGTGCTGAAAAATATTCAGGTGTCATGGCATGTACCTTCTGAATGTGATATGGGTGGAGCAGTTGTTCCCTAATTATTCTATGAATAGTGGACTTGGATGTCTGGAACTGTTCTGATAGGTTTCTGATGCTCATTGAAGGATCATCAGCGACAGCTTCCAAATTATTCTTCCCCAATACAACGGTACGCACAGCCCTAGGAGCACCCTCACCAGCTCGTTTTGGCAAAACTGAACCTATAATAATATCGAAATAAAACAACAGGCTCCAATTAATTATCCATTAGACATGCCTGTCTCCCTCAAGCTGCAATCGACACACTCGAACGTTTCTTTTGCCGCTAACGTTCGATTGGGAAAATGCTCGGCATATAGACGACGGGCTTCTGCAGCATTACCAAACGCTCGTCCATACAATGCATGCATATCTGCATATTCGTTGAATGTAAACTGTTCGGCCATATCAAAACACTTCAAACTGTCCTATTAGAATATTGACAATACAATGACAACGCACCACTCAACAAAACAAATCGCATTCCAGTTGTCATTTTTTATCCACACTAATTTTATTTTTTTCTACAAGGTGTTTTTGTCAACATCTGTGGAAGAAATGGAACATAAATTTATTCACCGGATATTTTTCACCTATTCACGTGCAGCCGTTTTTGTAGTTTATTCGTTTGCTTTTTATTAGTTATGTCTTCCGATGTGCGTTTTTTCAGCTGAATTTATCTTCGGGTTAAAGATTTTCTCCCATGGAATTATACTTATCAGTGAAACTCCTCAATATTTAAGCAGTGAATACGAATTTGCAACATCCAAATGTTGAGTTTCATGACATTCAGATAACACAACACGAAACGTGCTTATTCCACGCGTACATACAAAATATGGACTGAATTCGATATTTCATAGTGGAGTAGCTTGTTAGTTCGAAAACACCACAAATCTACATAACTTGATATTTTATTTGAAAAAATATCTACATTGTGAATGAAACTTTCAACTGGGTACTGTACTTTTTGTTAACGACTTTATTTTAGCATATTTTGTATTATCCCTGCTATAAATGTTGTTGAATTAACGTTAGCATTAGTATTTCTACTATGGAAATTTTTAATTTCAAATAATTGTGGACGATCGGGTTTGATGTCGTCGAGTTAAACTGCATTTTTATTAAGAATCGTTGCTCCGATCGACTCTCCACACGAGTACTTTTATTAAGAAAATTGTCTACGTAACCTTATTTTGTTGAAAACTATTGAAAAATGATCTGTCATTTCAAAGTTTTGAGGTGTGGACCATCGGGGGTAGTCCGTTCCTGACTTCGTAGCAAAACAACTGTCTCCTGCATGAAAGCTCATCGAAGGAATTCATTTGTTCAGTCAATCACCAAAATTCAGATGATTTTGAATATTCACTTTGAAAGTTATCAAAGAAAAACATTTTTTATTTTGTAACTTTGAGGGCCCGTAACTTGGTAACGAAGGCTTTTAGGAACAAAAGTTATATGAAGTACTGGTGATATTTTGACCCCATCTATACATTCCCGAGAGGAAAAGAGGAAGTCCAGGGACACCCTGTATAGATATAATTTCGCGTGATTGGCTTCTCATGTGAGAGGTTTACTATATCGCGGTATTGATTCCACGGGGACGTCTCGATCGTTCGTCTTTTAGGAAGATTGACCAGTTTTGCTCAACCCCACAAACTACTAACTTGATTTCCCTACCTGATAACCCAACCGGACCGGAGACACGATTCCAACTTGAGGTCACTCTACCGAAATTTAAGTTTAACCCACCGATGCAAAATAACAACTGAAGTTACATTAGTTCAACACTCGCAGATTCAATTTTACCCTCTTTCGAACTTGGCGATTCACCCTTTCAAGTTGCCATCCACCCAATCGACGATTTCACATCCCTCGCGGAACCTCCAATGGGGCCGGCTCCTAGTGTCTTAAGCCAAATTCCACCACTTTTGACTTAGCCAATAAGGGTAAATGGTGGAGCAAGATTGTGTTCACGATTGACTCTCCCGTAAGCTAGCGTCTCCTACCGAGCAGAGGTGATACTATTTTATGTCCGTAAGCGTGGAGTTTTCCCAGAAAATATACAATATTTACACAATTATCTCTCTCCTTCAGACTGCTAATAGTGATCATCCTGTACAGCTAGAGTTTCTGGGTTTTCATTTGAAGGAAAATGATCGAAAACCTCCACCCTATACTCGTTGCAGCCTAATAAGCCGTTATTCCAAATACAAATAATTTTCCCCTCGGATGCTGGTCTCGTCGCCAGCCACACCTCAGCCTCTTGGGCTTTTTGTGCCTTCCGGTTTCATTTCACAGCACCCACTCCATAACCCTAGTCCCCTGTACCAGTCTGTACTCAAATCAAATCAAAAATATTTATTCATAAACTATTTACACATTTGTTTAAAACGTATCTACAATATACAATGATAAAACTGGACACTTCTTTCTTCGGTCTCCTCCTCCTGGTGGGTGGGGGATAATGGGAAAGGAGTTATGGGTTAGGTGAGTCGTTTTAAACTGCTCATTTGCCCTCCCGTGGGGGCGAAGAGGCAGCCCCTGCTGATGTTGGCAGGTTATAGTTTAATACATATTATTTATGTTTTATTTCAATAATTTCTTATGCAAGACGCCTCCTACCAAAAAGGTTTATGCGCCTGTATGAACTTCTCCTGATTTCCGAAAATTCCAAACTGTCCACTTAATTTATATTGGTTTTCTTTACGTTACATACTGGAAAAATAAAATTAAAAAAACAGTTTTAAAAAATGATGTGGGTGTTTGTTGTATAACCCCTTTTTGGGCTTAGACAGTATATTAGTTAATGCATATTGCTATTTTGCTATTTTATATATTGCTTTTACTGTACCTCATTGTATAGTTCTAACCGTTGAAAAATTACTCCAAGCTTCCTAGATCTCAAATTGCTTATCGCTGCCGTGAGTGGACTTTTAGGGAGATGATACCTATAGAACTTATCAGAAATGTTACGTATGAAATCCGTTATTTTCTCAACGTTCGCTAGCTCGTGCAGATTGCTATTGCTATTAGTAGCGATACGAAGTGCTTTGTTCTGCAGCCTCGATAGTTGAGTTTTGGGTAGACTATAGAATACTGGACAGGCGTATGTAATTGCCGGTCTTATGATCTGCTTATAGATTCTCAATTTATTGTCTTGAGTCAAGTTGGAGTTGCGTGCAATGAGGGGGTAGGTGCTGTTTATTGCAGCCACTCCCCTCTGCAACGCCAACGAGATATGGTTATAGAGGTACATACCCCTATCCAGCTCCACTCCCAGGTATCTCACAGAGGGCTTCACCGTCACTATGCTATTTTCAATCTTTAATTTCCCGAAGATCTTCACGTTTGTTCTTTTCCTCGTGAAATTAACGACCTCCGTTTTATTGGGATTTAGCCTGATTTTGTTATCCCCCAGATAGGTATGACCAACCGATCCAGATGAATCTGGAGCTGTCTAGCAGCAGCCACTTCACTATAAAACGAGTGAGCATAGATCGCGGTATCATTCGCGAACATAGCCGTACTCGTTTTAGCGAAGGTCGGAAAGTCACTGGTATACAGGGAATACAAAATCGGTGACAGTGAAGACCCCTGTGGGACCCCCGCTCCGACTGTATACTCTGGCGAGCTTGTTCCGTTCACATTCACCCTAAAAGTCCGCCCCGTTAGGTAAGGCTCGATGATTTTCAATGTTTGCCATAGCCATTTTTGTGACCAATCCTTCTGTCCAGACTGTTTCAAATGCTTTTTGCGAATCTAGCAGGACCATAACTGTGTTGTGGTCTCTGTGGAAGGCTTCCTCCACCCCGTGAACAACTCGGGTTACCTGT
The DNA here is from genome assembly GCA_018342105.1 of Gonioctena quinquepunctata. Classification (NCBI taxonomy): domain Eukaryota; kingdom Metazoa; phylum Arthropoda; class Insecta; order Coleoptera; family Chrysomelidae; genus Gonioctena; species Gonioctena quinquepunctata. The sequence goes on from JAFIRS010000872.1 coordinate 238,067, forward strand.
GAGGTCGTAGAGTGACCTTTCAAAAAAACCCGAATTGCTCAGGCGGGATGACACTCTGCTCTTCCGCAAATTCCACAACACGACTCAAGATGACTTTATCCACCACCTTGGCCACCACACTCAAGAGCGAGATGGACCTGTAGCTATCTATCAAGTTCTTGTTTTTCCCCGCTTTGTGGAGGGGAATTATTTCGCCTTTCTTCAGACTATCTGGATGGTATTGTCATTTATTATGTACATCAGCTGGACGAGCGATTTCCTTGGAAGGTTCTTGAGCAGAACGGCATCCAACTCATCGAGGCCCGGTGCTTTATCACGAGGAAGCTTTCTGATGACCCCCAGAACCTCTTCAAAGCTTGCTATCACCTTTTGAAGTTCTGAGGGCACTAGTCTTTCTGCCGGTGTTTCCCCTATACTATTTGCCACCCTAGTATTTTTCGCGTGTCGTGTCCGGCTCGGTTGTATGAACGCTGCTGAAATGCTTCCCGATTAATTTGGCTTTTTCCAACGGTTCTGCCACCAAACGTCCGGGCCCATTCACCATGGCAGGAATCGGTTCTCTTTTCCTTCTAAGCCTCTTCGCCATGTCCCATAGCAAATGGTCCCGGACGTTGAAGCTTTCAAGTTTACGATTCCACTGTACTGGCTCTTCACCGGCTGGCTACTGTATTCTTCGGGGGTTAGCCTTGGCTGTCCAAATATTGCTTGTGTTTTGCATCCTCGATTGAGAAACCAATAAGAATATTCAATCAAAACAAACACGATATTAACATTGTCAAGAAATAACCTAGATAAACATCTCGCCTTCTTCTGTTAGGGATTACTTTATTTGAACAGTATTTATAAAGGAAACCATACACCGTTTTAAAATAGAATATACTATTCCTACCTAAAATCTCAATCATGAATGAAAATATCCTGGAAGAGATAAGAAAAAATAGGCATGAATTAAAATCATGAATTGAAGTAGAGGAAGTGACGTCTCAACAAATTAGAATAGAGTAGTGGTGCCAGCACGCTTCCCTGTGGCAGGCCGTTTTTCTGGTTTCCCCACCTACTTTGCTTTCCCTGGAACTCCACCAGGAACTTCCGGTTTTGGAGCAGGTTTCTGATAATGTTTGTAAGGTTGATGTCTTTGGTTGTATGATATATCTTCTGCGTCAGGAGTCGGAGGGTTATGGTGTCATATGCCGCCGTGAGGTCGATGGAAATGGCACCCGTTATATATCCCCCTTGGAAACCGTCCTCAATGTGCTGAGTTAGATTGAGCACCTGTGCCATACAGCTTTATTCGAGGCAAAATCCAGCCTGTTGGGGTATAAGGATTGGATCTACGGTCGGTAAAAGTCGGTTGTATATTGATCTTTCAACGATTTTATACGTGTGGCAAAGCAGCAAGATCGGGCGGTAGCTCTTTGGGTTATTAGCTTCTTTGCCTGGTTTGAGGATAGCTATGATCATGGCTTTTCGCCAGATGTTAGGAAGCTTGCATTGTTGTAGGCAGGCATTGTACATGTCCAGTAGCCGCCGTTTTGCTTTCGGTCCGAAATGCTTGATCTGCTCAGTCAGGATGTCATCTGGTCCAGCGGCTTTCCGTGGTTTGCATTTCTTTATGGCGGAGTTCAGATCTTCCATGGTAAAGAGGGTGGACAGTTTGGTCGTGTCGTCACCCTCTATTCGCTTGATATTGGTTGTTTTCTTGGGGGGCATTTGGTCAAGTTTGCCAGTTTTCACGAGCTGAGTGGCTATTTGATCTGCGGTTACGTTGGCATGGGCTCTTGGGTGGGTTAGGTCGTTGTTTAAGCGCTCTAATAGTCCCCACGCTTTGTGGCTGCTTATGCTCATGTCAAGCTCCTCCATCAGTTTGGTCCAGTTCTCCCTCGTGGCCTCGGCTATAGAGGTGATTAGTTGTTTGCCCGCCTTCATATACCGAGAAAGGCTCAAACATTCACCTCAGATGAAATGAATTCATTCATAAACAACGCACCTGACGGAATATATCTTGCGACAAAGGTAAGAAATTGATATTTTTTCAAAAGTTCACTTAACAAAATAAGATAACCTAGTTAGGAACTTGACTACCTTCATATCACTTTAATTTGCAAGCACCTCGGCAGCACATAGCTTAAGCTCTGGACTTTCAATCCAGTGATCGTGAGTTCGAATCACGCCGTCGCCGGTGAGGTTTTTTTTCTTTTCCAACCACTGATTTAACAATTATCAAACTGTTTGAAATTTTTTTATGTATTTTTCTTAGGTTGCACTGATCATGGGAATCATGGGAGCCTGTCGTGCGAAAGAAATGCTCTCTATGAAAATAGGGGACTTGGAAGATCTTGGATCGGCTATATTAGTCACCATACCAAACACCTAAATGAAAATTGTTCGGAAGTTTACCAGAACTGAGCCTTTTCGCCATATTTGTATTGAATATATCACGCTAGGACCGAGTAATATATTAACAGATTAATTTTTTTTTAATGATCAGAAAGGTAAATGCCCAATCAAAGAATTGTAATAAATACATTCGGAGCCATGGGAAAACAAATCGCAACATTTTTGAAACTTCCAAATCTAGAACTTTATACTGGGCATACCTTTCGTAGATCATCTGCCACCCTGCTAGTGGATGCGGGTGGAGACATCACTCCTTTGAAGAGGCATGGAGGGTGGAAGTCAACATCTGTGGCGGAAGGATACATAGATGATTCGATGACAAATAAAACGAATACTGCAGAAAAAATCTTGGGTTCAATGAAACCGTCTACCAGTACCAGCAACATCTCACAAACATTTATTGCACAGAACACTTCGGAAATACTGGAAATGTGAATTTGGATATAGAATCCTCAATACCTTCAGTTATGATTTCCAACTGTTCCAATTTTACTATTAATTTCATTAACAAAAAATTATTTTGTTCATGTTATGAAATTTTTTGAAATATAATTATAGATTTTTTCATTCAATAAAAACTTTCTATTATGCAATTAAATAAATAACACTCTTTCAGGATTTCCTTCACAAATGAATCTTATTTTCAAATAAGTGATATAAGTCACAGAAAAAGTATAGTATTCCGCTCGCGAAAAATAGCCATTACTCGCTCGAATGATTTACGACAAACTTCATTCTCACGAGTAATGGCCCCATTTCTCGCTCATTGAATAATATACTATTAAAAGACAAACTTTTTTTCAAATGCACTAAAAAGTAAAAGATAATTGTTTTGGATGTGTGACAAAGGTTATTCCGTGAGTTGTAAATTTAAAAGCTTGTCGCGCAAAGCTTTCAGTTCGAATACGGAATGACCTACGTCACATATCCAAAGCAATTATTTTTAACTTTTCAGTGCATTTGAATAAAAGCTTGTCTTTAAAAAGGTTATTCATTAATTATTTTATTTTATGCTTTTTAGTACTTAAGTACACCTTATTCGTTGCATTTTTGTTAGAGCATCGTTATTATGAGGCCTTTTTTTTCTTTGAGTTCTGAGCTATCTAGTCCTTCAATGAGAAGACCATCTGAAGATTAACTCATCTGCCATATTGGAGTTGCCATCTTCAATTCGTGAATTTTAACTGAAAATCAATAATTTTCGATGAATTGATAATCTCCGACTCCAAAAACCCCGACATACCAATTTTGAATCGAATCATACCACAATCACAAAACTCGTCCACCATCTTGAATTTTTCAATTTTGACAGGAAATTCACAATCTCCGTCCCCGAACACCTCCAAATACCAATTTTGGGTCAAATAGTACCATAATCACAAAACTTGGTTTTTTTCTCTCTCAAAAATTTCATAATCTCCCTGGAATTATGAACACCTGCCAAATTTCAGCTCAATCTGATGTCGGCAAGTGCTCCAAATGTGGATTACAAATTTTGAACCAGAAAGAAGGACATACGAACGAAGCCAGTTGAATAAAAGTTTGTTAAAATGATCAACAAACTTATTTTACGATAGTTGCATGTTTCCTACGTGGAAACAAAAACTCCCATGCAATTTGTATTGATTCTTAATCAGATCAATCGTACATTATCAGAATAATTGTGATCCTCTACGGTTTGAAGTTGAAAAACACGTAGAATAGGGTCAAGTTTCCGTATCAAAAAAGATAATTTTCGGATTTTTTCAGACTAGGGTTCTAAGTCTGCCTAGTTTTTGTGATGATGCCAACCTTTTTGTAGTTTAACTGTGCAACAGTACTAATCTTCAGCTGGAGATGTATTAATAAAATTCAGGATAACATGGCCAATTGTTTCCTTCACAAATGAATTTTATTTTCAAATCCTGATATAAGTCACAGAAAAAGTATAGTATTCTGCTCGCGAGAAGTAGCCATTACTCGCTCGAAACTTGATTCTCACGAGTAATGGCCCACATTTCTCGCTCGTTGAATAATATACTATTATTGCACGGCCTAAATAAAAGCTTGTCTTTAAAAAGGTTTAATATTAGTTATTTTTTCGTTTTAAATTTTACAAGTATTTTCATAGCTTTTAAAAATTCACGATCACAAATTCTCAAGACAATCCATATGTGATAAAAAATCTGTATGTGGTTATAAATCTGTATGGGGCTACGGGAAATTATTTTATATTTTTTCGTCGGTTTTAAAAACGTGGTATTTTTTTGTAATTTCAATTATTATTTTTTGATATCGGCCTCCAACCGCAAATGTTCCCACATCACTGGAAAAACTTGAATCGAATCTCACAAATTTTTTACCCACCTGCGAAACTCTGCTCGTTGCGGCCGATTTCAATATCAATTTACTCTCTATTAATGCATCTGTGCAACTATTCAATGATTTTGTACAAAGTTATAATCTCTCTCAAATTGTAACTGAACCCACGAGAGTGACATCCCATTCGCAAACGCTAATTGATATAATCATTACTAGCAATCCAGAAGTTATTACCAAATGTGACGTATTCGTTCTTCCGGGAATCTCCGACCACTTTGCAACGCTTTGCACCATGAAATTTCCAGAACTGAAACCGGAAACTCGTTACATTACTTTCAGGGACTACAAAAATTTTCAACTACCCCCATTCCTGGCTGACTTGGGAGAAGTTTCCTGGGATACAATATACACCCTTCAGAATGTCGACGAACAAGTAGAATTTTTCAATCGAGAACTTATCACCCTATTAGATGCACATGCACCACTTCGAAAAATAAAAGTTAGCAAACCCTACTCACCTTGGTACACTTATAATATTCAACAAATGATTGAACTACGTGATAAAGCCCTTCAGAAGTTTCGTAAAACAAAGGTAGACAGAGATTGGAACTCATACAAAGAATTACGTAATTACGTAACATGTGCTGTTAAGCGTGAAAAACGCGCATACATGGAACATATTATGAGGAGAAAAAATAGCAGAGAGATTTGGGATACTCTCAGTCGGATGAATGTCACAAATATAAAAGTAAATCCTCCCATCCCCCCTAGTTTATCTGATACTGACTCTATAAACGTTCATTTTAACTCCGTACCTGATGTGGCTCGGTTACAATCTAATTTGATGTTGAAAAAGTACAACGAACCGAGCAAAGAAAATGAAAAAATCATTTTTAGAACGGTAAACACCTCTGGAGTGCTTGAAGCGTTAAACAAAATGAAAAGTAACTGTATTGGTTCAGATGGTATTTCACTAGTTTCTTAGAAATTAGTCAGCGAATTTTTGATATGTCATATAACATTTATTGTTAATACTGCCCTAGCTACCAATTACTTTCCTTCAGCCTGGAAGCACGCCAATATCACACCACTCCCCAAAATTTCTCATCTTACTGAATTTGGGCACCTGAGGCCGATAAGCATCCTGCCAACTATGTCGAAAGTGCTAGAAACTATAATGAAACAGCAGATCTCTGAATACGTTTTTAGCTGAGGTATAATCCCTGATATACAATCGGGCTTCAGAGAACACTACAGTACAACCACAACGTTACTCAACTTGGGCGATGAAATTTTCAAATCTTTGGATAATGGTCGATTGGGCTGCTTAACTTTGCTGGATTATAGTAAGGCCTTCGACACCTTGAATCATGAATTACTTTGCAAAAAACTTCATTTTTTTGGATTTGACGAAAAGGCTGTACAATTAATCAAGAACTATCTCTCACAACGGACTGAACGAGTTAAATTAGATAATAAGATGTCGAATGCTTTACCAGTTAACTTTGGCGTGCCACAGGGCTCGGTACTAGGGCCATTGTTATTCTCTCTATATATATCAGATTTTCGTGAATTCATAACATCTTGCAAAATCTACCACTACGCTGATGATACCCAAATATATATCGACTTTGAGTATGAGGACTCGGATATTTGCATTACACAAATCAACAAAGATTTGGAAAATCTTATTGAAATATCCTCCGCACACAATTTGAAATTGAATGCCGCCAAATCATCGGTAACGTTATTCGGCAATCGAAATGAAAGAGCCTTGGTTGAGCAAAACTTCGCCATATCAATTGATCGCAACATTATACCTTTAACCGCGGAATGCAAAAACTTGGGTGTTTGGTTTGATTCTGAGCAATAATGAACTCTAATCTGAACAGGTTACAATTAATCCAAAACTCTTGTGCTCGTTTTTGCAGTGGTCTCAGAAAATACGATCGAATATCTAATAAAATAACAGAATTGGGTTGGTTGAAAATAGATAAAATGTTCAAACTTCACACTCTCACTCTTACGCATAAAATTATAAAAACGGAGAAGCCCCCATATGGTAAACTCAGATTCCTAAAGCATAATTATGTTAATACTAGGAAAAAACAGACTTTACAGATTCCCAAGCATCGCACCTCACTCTATAAACGAAGCTTCATTTACACTGCTTCCAAGCTTTATAATGATCTTCCGACTCCTTTTGGGGATTATTCCATAATTAATTTCAAAGGAAGACTCAAACTTTCTTTTTTTCTTTGGAATCTTAGTCACCCAACGTCTCACGAACCTTGCCATGTAAACCTAACCTGAGTCATGTATTTAATAGTTAGTATTATTTTTTTAAAGTTATTTATATGCGGATATATGTGTTTAATGTGAATATGTATGTGAATTTATGTGATATGTGTCTGGGTATATTTATTGTATTTATTGCATTGATGTATATTTATTGTTTGTTATATCTATTGAATATCAATCTCTGCCACCACTATTATATTCTGTTTGCATTTGTATATTTGATCGATTTCTTCTTGTTTTTTTCTTCAAATTGTTTGTAAAAAATTGGTAAAGTTGAAAAACAGCTCTCAGCTGAAACTTCACCATTTCATATTACATATGAATAAAGGCGATTTATTATTATTATTATCACTATGAACAGATGATATTGAGATGTAGAGTATTTACTTACCACGGGCTCGATTCCATTCTTCAGAAGCTCATTTATTAAGTCATCATAATAGTCGATCCCTTCGGGGTTGATATTATTGATAAGACCAGTTGGTAAAATCCTTGTCCAGGCAATAGAAAACCTATACTCATCAACTCCAATTTCCTTCAGCAGTTGGACATCCTCCTTGTATTTGTGGTACGAATCGCAGGCCACGTCTCCAGTGCTGCCATCTTGTACTAGAGAAGTGTTGTGCGTGTAGTGATCCCAGACGCTGATGCCTTTTCCATGCTCATTCCAAGCGCCCTCTATTTGGTATGCTGACGAAGCGAGGCCAAACTTGACATGAGCGCCGAAAGTGAGGTTATTGCATTTGCTTGAAGAAGACGAGAAAAAGCTACGTAATTTTTCGATAATTATCTTACAAGTTCTGGAAAAAAGTCAATAGGCCTTGTTATGACCTGTAATTACAGAGAAACTTTCTTCCCTACAAAACAACATAATATTCTCAAATAAGAACGTGATAGCTAGAAAAGTTCAATAGGTTTCACATGCTTGACTGAAAACTGATATAATATATGCTCGTAAAAACATATTTCATCCTTGGAAGACAATTGAATGCACTTAAAAATAATTATCAAGAACTAACCCTTGTACACCGGATTCATAAATAACTCATCTAGGAAAAATTAACGATGGTAAACAAGAGTATTAATTCTAATTTGTTGATATCGCCTCGCGATATGGGTTATCATGGAACGGTTTTAATGCAATTGTACCGACAGAACGCGCTATAAATTCACCGAGTATGACAGCCATTAAATATAACTCTTTCTCGAAAAGGCATAAAATTATGTTTTATATATTTTTTTGATAACAAAAACAAAACTATGAATTATTGAGCTGCGGACAAGATAAGAGATAACGGGCGTGGGAATGAAAATAACGTATGACGCGAGCTAGGGTTGCATAGTATGAAAGCATGAAACGCTAACCAGCAAATGATCAGTGTTAAAACAGTAGCCAAGCCAGTCATATCATAGTTGTTACACGGTAATATGTTCCTCTCAAAAGTGAGGTTAAAAAGTCCATCGAATCACAGTATCGTACAATAATGATGAGAAGCGTTCCAATCAATGTAGTGAACTTCAGAAAACATTAAACTAAGCAACTGCAAACCAAGTATTGAACGCTCCAAGTGAAAGCACGAGTAAACAGTAGTTTTCTTCCAAAAATTGCCTATTTTTGTCAATGCTTCCAGAACCGAGTTCAGTCAGTGGGAAAACCGCAACTCCATAGTTCATGATCTCTTAGAAAAACCTTAGCCATATCGCGCTATACTAATATACCGGGCGACTAAAATAAAATAACCAATTGACGCGGAATTAATCGAAATAATAATAAAACCAAAACTAATTGTCGCTTAAAAACCTACTCCAGTGAATAAGTGTGAAACAGGGTGAGTCCAATGTTTGTTTTCTGTATTTATGTTTATGGCAAACCCAACCCTTTATAATGTGCATGTGTCTGTAAAAGTATCTCCATAGTTTCAAGTTAACAAAGATCTCAAAAGAGAATTATTTCTATCCGTTTGTGGCAATTGATGTCAAGATTGTGTTTAGTAAGTCTATTTCGGTTTTGTAGCCAACTGTAAAATTAACTGCCAATAAGCTACACTCGTTTTTCGTTATATGAATATTGTTTCATATTATTCGTCTATAGAACGAATGAAATTATTGTGTCAACGTTTACTAAATATATATTTACATTCTTAACATTTTTTTAGTGCATTCTTATTTTTTTTATGAATAACTTTTCGAATCTTTCTAAACTCCGGTAGTACTTTTGAATAAACACCCCATGTTCTCCCGTATAGTGAGTCATTCGTTTGTAGCCGCTCATGAGTGATAGGCTCGGTTCAATTATTGTTTTTTTGAATGATTTAAGCTCCCTATACATCCAAGTTGTGATTTTCCGAGCAACTTTACAACAAAGGGTAAATCGAATATAGGATCCCTATATTTGAGGCGTCCTTAGCGTCGAAGGTTAGTTATGGGAAATATTTTCCATAATAGACCAGTGGCGTTACAGAGGGTTTTAATTATAACCCCCTGTATATATCCAGCGGCGTAACAGCCTGTAGAAATGTTATCTACTATTTGAAAATAGTCAGCTTCTTCGACATTTGTTTTTGAAAAAATATTGTTTTTTTCCAGATCTCGCAAAAAACATCTCAACGTTAATTCAATTTCATATGCAGTTAGATAAGAAAACGAGTCAGTGAAATATTTTACACTATATAGAAGAGGTGAAAAGTAAATAGAAAATGAAATATGACTTCTTCTTCAAGATAGCACATTTCTGCTACCTATACGAGAATATCTATCAGAAAACAACTACTTTCCTGGCTGATGCCTCGACGAACGTCGGATTACACCCGATAGATGATTGTGCAAAGTTCTACAAGGTTACTTTTGCAAATATTTATTGGGAATTGGATAAATATTAACAAACTCATTCGGTCTGATCACCTTTTAGACCGGTTTCGGGGTATTTGCCCATCATCAAAGTAGAACGAGCTCCCAATTATTATGGTCTGCGAATCCGAGTAGGATGATGACAATTTATTCATTCCTTGGTCTCCGTTGAGATGTCATCAACCAAATTGAAACACTAATGTAGCAAAATGCATGTTGATTATTTAAACACAAACTCTTTTCCTTCAAAATTCGCCGAAAATCACAGTTCTTAAATTGGCTACCTTCCTGGGAAATCATAGTATAATGTATTTATAACAATTTTCAGGTTAGACACGGTCCGAGTGTTAAGCGGATGGGAGATATCGAATAGCCCTTCAGAGAGGGGACAGAGAGATAGTCAGGTAATATGCTTTGAATCTCCTCAGAAATGTATATAAATGAAATATTATTGCTACGAAGGATTTTCTGTATGGACAAATATGGTCAGTAATTCCTTGGTGATTTATTTTCGGTTGTCTTCGGTGTTTAATTCTTTTTCCAATACTTACGTCAAAAATGTGTCATTTTTGATGACTGTTCAAAAATAGCCTCCTTTTGACATTTAAAAGTAATCAATTCTGACGTAAGTATTGGAATAATAACTATTTAATGTTTTTTCATAGCGATTATCATGAATAAACATACGATTTTTACTATTTACTGTCTTTGATTTTCAATCCAGCGTGAAACTCTTCTTTCATTTTTACAATACGTTGATCAGACGGCATAATAATAATAATAATAAACGTCTTTTTACACGCTTTATATTAGCTTCACTTGTATGTTTGTTTGCTTGTTTGTAACCCACTCCTTTGGGCGCGATTTTGACCCACTTCTAGACGTCCGAATGATTTGAAATTTGGCAGTTGTACATAATTCCGGTGACAATGCATTAATAAAAATTTGTGTGGAGAAAAAACAAAATGGCGGCTCCAATATGGCGTACGAGTTTTGTGATTATGGTCCGATTCGCTTCAAAATTAGTATCCGAGGGTTTTTGTAGTCGGAGATTATGATTCTTTTGTCAAAATTGAAAAATTCAAGATGGCGGCTTCAAAATGGTGGACGAGTTTTGTGATTATGGTCTGATTCTATTCAAAATTATTATTGGGGGTTTTTGGGGTCGAATATTATGATTCTTCTGTAAAAATTGGAAAATTCAGAATGGCGGCTTTAAAATGGCGGCCAAGTTTTGTGATTATGGTCCGATTCGCTTCAAATTTGGTATCTGAGGGTTTTTGGGGTAGACTATTATGATTCTTTTGTGAAAATTGGAAAATTCAAGATGGCGGCCAAGTTTTGTGATTATGGTCTGATTCTATTCAAAATTGGTATGTGGAAGTTTTTGGGGTCGAATATTATGATTCTTTTGTGAAAATTGGAAAATGCAAGATGGCGGCTTCAGAATGGTGGCCAAGTTTTGTGATTATGGTCTGATTCTATTCAAAATTGGTATGTGGGGGTTTTTAGGGTCAGATATTATGATTACCTGATTTGATATGATAAATCCATTCTTCAATTTGCAAAAAAATAATAAAAATAATAGTTAAAAAAATAAAAAAACACGCTTTTATAAATGAATCACACTAAAAAGTAGGAAATAAATAATAGTTTAAAAAAACTAAAAAACACGCTTTTATAGAAAACCAGACTAAAAAAATTGAAAATAAGAAAAAAAAATATTTTATTTAAAAAAAAGCGTGGGGTGCATGGTATCAATAATTATATAGTACATTACACACCGGGGCGATACCATGCACCCCACGCTTTTTTTTAAATAAAATACATTTTTTTCTTATCTTCTATTTTTTTAGTCTGGTTTTCTATAAAAGCGTGTTTTTTAGTTTTTTTAAACTATTATTTTTTACCATCGAGTAGCAATATTATATACATTCAAAAAACAGTATATTTAATTTCAAAAAGTAAAGGGCGAAGTTCAGTTCAGTTTCTGGATTAATCCGTCCACTGAATTGTTCTACCACTTAACCCATGGATCTGGTAATTTCAGAAATTCGGCAATGGTGTTAAGCATCTTCCCAAAAGTATTTACTCCAACTGGTTGTTGTTGTAAGAATAATTTAGGAAAAACCGACGATGAGTTACGGCATATTCACGGTAAAAATTCATGTAGTTTCCACCGATGCAAAAACTTCGTTGAATGTTGGTTTTGGTGTCCGAAATACGAATTAGTAATGAGTTTGTTGTTTCTTCCATGTCATCCACGCTCAATTTGCAGTTCTTCACGATGGCACGCTCCGAATAATCCAAAAATGGTTGCCACTTTTATCATAAGATATTGTGTATCAGGAGTTTTATTCAAAAATCTGTCAAAGTGTTCTCGTTATTTTAACTGCTTATATCCACCATTTTTTCCATAATCCATTTTTCATCATAGAGAATTTGTACTACGGCGTTGATAATTTCCATTACTTCGATTTTCCTTCGAAATAAACTAAAATACGGTTTCAGTGAATTTGCCTTCAACTTTCTTCATTTTTTTACTCCATTCGATGAATTCATTACAGACATTTTCATATTGTTGCCATGATTTTCAAGCCAACATATTTAAAGTTGTTTTGTTTGCAGCTTCTTAAATTTCTGGTGGAAAACAGCAATCTGAATCATCAATTTCAAATTCAACTTCCAGTATGTTTATATTTGGAGCAGTTTTAGGGTACGATAATAAACAAGCTTATTAATTTGTGGTCACTAATAAACAATTTTTAATTATTTTTACTTGTTATACTATCACGATTGTTAGATATAATATTGATTGAGAAACTATTCTTTGTGTTTATTTTTCAATTTCATGTAAATATTACCGGAAATATAGAAACTGGAATTTATTACCAAGTGCTTTGTTAGGTCAAGTGGTTGGAGCGTCTTCCTCATAGTCCAGAGATCGTAGGTTAAAATCCTACAGAAGTTCATTAAAATTGTGGCTTTTTTCTTTTTTTTTTACAATACATTGCTGGCTGTGCGTTTGGCATGCCTAAGTAAAGTATAAACTGAATAATAATTTATACATTGCCTGATTATTTTAGATATTCTATAGAACGCCTAGTAATTCTATGAAATACCTTAATATATAGATTGCCGTTAATATATACACACATTACAGAGCCCTAACATCTGTTGTTACCAACTAATCGTTGTCGCTGAAGCTAACTAGTCTATAAAATAGATATAAGAGAAGTGTTCATTCGAAAGGAGAGGAAACAAAGGTTGATTATGTATTTGGATAATAATTATATTGACTTCCGTAAAATATTTTCGAAAGCCTACTGGTTTGCCAAGAATCAGTCCAAATAGGAATTGGCGTAATTAATGCTTTTGTGAGTATTGATGTATTTTAAAATGATTACAGATCTTACCAGTCGGGTATTGATATCAGAACAATTGTCAACAAGAATACGTTAAACTTCATGATTTCCAAAATTAAAGTGAGTTTCTATGTTACTTCAATGACGTTGGATCGAAAACAACTGACGATTACAGCTTTTATACGTAGCGTTGCTTCGACCAAATAATGGACTAATTATGATTGTAACCATTTGTAAAATAAACAAGTGCAGTAGATACCATGCAACGAGTATAATTATGAAAAAAAGTAATTTCTAATATGGCTCAATATTTTTAACATCCGCTATATGTAGGGGAGGAGGTTGTTGGGTGATGAAAAAGGACTAATGTAGGAGTTGCTTTTTAGTAATAAAAAGAAATTGAGATTTGGACAATAATTGTTTCAACAAGAGTTCAAAATAACGCGCTTAACACTAAACTGTACAATCTCCCAACTGATCACACCAGAAACATCAATGAATAATTTAAAAATAAAAAAAACCGACTGCATAAAAAGTGAACTTAAAAAAGATGGAAACCAGATGACCAGAAAATATTGTCGAAAATTATGTTTTAAGAGGTTAACTATCAAACTTAATTCTGTAAACAATCTCACGCAGTCGGATGCATCTTCTTCAATTTAAAATGAAGATATATTATTGCCGCCGACTGTTTACAGTACTGAGTTTAATAGTTAACCTTTTTAGTTCCATCTTTTTTAAAGTTCACTTTTTACGCAGTCGGGTTTTTCAATTTTTGGTTGTCGCCATATTGAATTTTGATCATTACTGTCATGTCTTTATTAATAAAATGCCGTCTGTTTGTCGACATATTGAATTTTGATTATTACTGTCTTGTCTTTATTAACAATATGGCGTTTGGTTGTCGCCATATTGAATTTTGATTACTGTCTTTAGTGACACTCGCAAGATTAAGAAAATTAGATTGACGTAAAAATCATCAAAATCGGCCCACGCGTTTGATCTCTAGAGCGCCATGATTGAATTTTGTAACAATATGGCGTCTGGTTGTCGCCATACTGAATTTTGATTATAACTGTCATGTTTGTATTCAAAATATGGCTCTGGTTGTCGCCATATTGAATTTTGTCACAATATGGAGTCTGGTTGTCGCCATATTGAATTTTGATTATTACTGTCATGTCTTTATTCACAATTTGAGGTCTGGTTGTCGCCATGTTGAATTGTGATTAATGTCATGTCTTTAGTGACACTCGCAAGATTAAGACTGAACCGAAATAAACCAACTAACGAGCAAATAAACCAATTACAGATGTATAGTCCATCCAATATCAATTGCAGAAGCTGTTTCTATAGGGAGCAATTAAAAACTCACTTCGCTAACACGAGCGTATATGCGAAGAAACGGAACGAAAAATAATCTGTACTACTTGTATACAGTTTCCGTCGGCACAAAGAGCCCGCTGGTCAACGTGGACCTGAGTGACGGCTGTCTATTTTACAACCGATTCGACTGGGCCAATCAAGTCGGGACATCAATGCTAGCAGGTGTGTCTATAAGATGGGAGGTCATAAATCACGCGTTATATTTGTGTTTTAATAGCTCTGAAAGATTAAAAACCAGTAGCGTCTGTGGTCTTGGTGTGTGCCGATCGAAATACGTTTTAGGATATTCTAGTTTTGTTGTAAAATATGGCTTTTTTTCGACCATGGGAAAATGCAATTGCACAAAATAGTAATGAAATTGCACAGGTGAGTAAGAATAATATCAGTTATGAATTTGACAACAAAGACTTGCACATACAAACCCAACAAGTTATTTTAAATATATTTGATCGCCTTAAAAAGGAAAATATTCAGCAATCTGATAATGCAATCATAGTAAGAATTACAGAAATAACGAAAATAAATAAAATTTCCATTTATCGAGTAATAACGAAAGGAGTTGTTGTGGATCATACTGAAAATAGAAAAACGTGTGAGGAAAAATTTAAAAAAATTTACAGAACCACGCAGGACTTTATACGTAGAACTATTTATGATTTATATAAGGAGAACAAGGTTGCGACATTGGAAGTTATACAGCAAAAACTAGCAGATTATCCAGATTACACTTATACCAGCGTGGAGACATTGCGTCAAGTTTTAATAAGTTGTGGTTTCAAACATAAAAAGCTTGATAATCGCATTACAATTACCGAATCATCAAGGATAGTGCAATGGCAGCAAGATTATTTGCGTCAAATAAAAGACTACAGACGTTCTAACAGACCCATAATTTTTCTTGATGAAACATGGTTCGACAGTCATGATGTAGTGAATTACGGTTGGGTAGACAATAGTAAAAATTGCCGTTTAAGTGGGCCATGGCCTTTGTGGTTCCGCTGTCACTCTAACATTTAGGATATCTTTAACGTTAAATATGTCTCGCTGTTCCTCGCTAATTAGAACAAGACAAGAGGGAGAGTTCCCTCCTCTTCGTTCAACTTATGTAGTTGTGCCACTGATTCCAGGGTGAAACCCCTGTCAACCAGCTCAGCTTTAATATCATCACAATTAAGAAACTCGGGGACGCCTCTGAAGACGACCCCGAGTTTCTTATCTTCAGGAAGAGTATATGTATGGAAAGGGATCTTTTGATCCCTGAAGATGCACGAGATCTTTCTATAATCAGCGGGAGAATTTGGAAAAAAATGTATTCCGCATAATACGTTTTTTGCAGGTTGATCTAACTTGATGTTATTTGATTTGAACAGCGAGTTCACTGTTACCCCCTTTCTCTTGTCACTAACAGTGATAGGAGGGACCTGCTGTCTGTTCTATCTGTGGTCGATCAGAGTCGTTAGTAGTAATTTTGATATTTGTGGAATTTTGCAAATCTAAATTAGCATCTACGACTATTCGAGAACTTCTACGAGTGCAAGGAAGTTTGGAGAAGGTTTTAACATGCCTTTGGGTGGTGATAGAGCTGGGAAATCATTTCTTCTGTGCTTCTTTGGAGCTGGTTCCAACTTTAGCTTTTATGGTGGATATTAGGTTGCTAATCACGGGCATTTTCACCAGATCATCGTCGAGGGAGTTCAGCAAAGCCCTTGAGAGAGAGCCAATCCCCAGTAGCACTGATTTCTTCAGATCCAGACTACCTTCACCAGGGGGCTTGTCGAATTCCATTGAGTAGGATTTTTGTCGGGACTTCAATGTAGAGGGTGGATGAGGGGTTCTTCTCCTGATCTTTGGCACAAGACCGTCAATCACTTGAAGAGAAAGCTTTATAATACTTTATCGTATCATTGAAGATTAAGACATTTTTATATGAAATCTTTATTAATAATTATTAACATCATAAACGTACCAAAACCTACATAAAACCTTAGTTACTCATAATACATTAGTTACCATCATTTAATACGTTAGTTACGGAAGCATAATACGTTAGATACCAAATAATATTAGAACTAGTTTTCATGAACATGTAAAACAATATTTTGACAGTTTTCAAATTTGATGGATACACCTTTGCCTTTAGCGTCCACGATCATAAGAGAGTTACAAAACTGCCGATATTCTTTTTCATAATGGATTTTAGATTTGTCCGGAAGCAAGTTGAACCTTATAGTGTTGGCTCCAGCTAATATATAGTCAGGAATATCAAAATCTTGCATGATTTCAATGATGACTTTTTGAATTGCCAAAATGAAATGACATAATACCTTGTTGCTTTCATTTTCGCATCGCCGTTGTCAATGATACGATAAAGCTTTGAATGTAACTCGATTATTAGCGATTTAACACCGTCTCGGACATTGCGGGTGACTCGGCTGTCGCCTTGTCACCTAGCAATGTCCTCGACTATTATAAATCGCATAAGAATCTCGTTATATTAATAGCTAAAATATTCGCATAGCGAAATTTGACAGTGTCGTCCGGAGCTATACAGGGCCGGACTTCCATCATAGGAGTGTGGACAAGCGATATACAATCTTCATTTCATTCAAATGCAAATTACATTCGCTTACATAATGTAGATATATATGAGTTAATCTTCGAAAGCCACAGTTCTTTGCTGTCGTTATACAAATTCTTCAGATGATTGTGATGAAAACATTGTTGCTATGATATCAATATAATATTAGTATAGCGATTTTCAGATCGAAAACTTATAAAGTGGTACAACACCTACGGTATCTCTCACTCTGGTCCGAAATTGGAGAAGTAAGAGGGAAACAACACGAAAACCTTAGTTCTTCTATGCTTGATTCATCTGTTTTGGACTCACATTTGTTCTTATTACCAATATTCGAAGTTAATACACACAGTGCGGTCCATATGTATGGAGAAAAATCATTTTTAGCGTTATTAGGTATTTGTTTAAAAACACCTGAAAGAGGTCGATTTCAATTGTCAATTTGACAATTTACAGTATGAAAATATTACCCCCTTCTTGCACCCCTCTGAATTATGAGCACCCTCTCAAAAATTTTAAATAAAAAGGAGGGTCGTGTGGCATCTTGTTCGAAATATTATATTTTTCAAATTTGGTGCAATCAAAACTGAGAAAATTTATTTTGAAAATGAACAATTTTGATACTTTACGTAGAATGAAGGAAATAATGCCTAATAATGTTTCGGAAATATTTTTCAATTCATTTCATATTTGAATTTGATGTTCAAAATGCCACCATTCAATTTTAAAAAAATTTGTTTTTAGGACCTCAGGGGTTAGTTGTTATTTCTTCCGTTATCATAACTTTTAAATCTGCAATATTGTCTGGTCTACTGAAATATACTTTTGATTTTAAATAATACCATGAAAAATAATCAGGTATTTTCTTATCTGTTTTACTAAACGTCAGGAAAAAGTCGTTCAAGACACCAAAAAAGTATTCACTTAACCCACCATAAATAATGTAATGTCAATCTAGTAGACTACTGTTATTTTGATATTTATAAGTTGCTGACACACGTCGGTGAATTGAAAAATATTTGTGTTTGTATTTGATGTAACTATAACATTTATCCGAAAACTAAACGAATAGACATTTCAATAATGATTGGATGCGGTAATAAAACAAGAACTCAAAATGAAGTTTGTCAAATGTTTAAAATAAATACCCTGGTCAACACGTCTCACAGTCTACAGTTAGCAAAATAGACACAAAATTTCGTGAAATTGGACATGTAAGAATTATTGAAAAACCAGGTCGAACTGTTTAATTGGGTGAGGAAAAAAAGTTAGATTTACTGTTAGCGATTGAGGAAAATCCGCATATGACAAGTAGACAATGAGAGCGTCACACAAGTAGATATTCAGAGCTTCACACAAATAAAAATACATTTCTTATGAAGTTCAGTTGGTTGAGGATTAAATGATGATGATCCTGATACAAGGCAACAATTCTGTGAACTGATGATGGACAGAATTGTTGTTTCTGATGAAGCTACTTTTCATTTAAATGGAACGGTTAATAGAAAAAACTGTAGATATTGGAGCAGAGACAATCCGCATTGGATGTTTGAGGCTCACACATAATATCCTAAAAAAGTGAACGTTTGGGATGGTATCATTAGCAACAAAATTATTGGCTCTTATTTTTTTGAAGGCACAGTTAATGGTGAGGTTTATCTAGATTTTTCAATGAACTTTTTACAGCCTACATTAAAAAGACTTTTTTTATGTTAACGATCCAAATGCAATAGATAGATCAATTTGGTATGAACAAGACGGAGCTCCACCGCATTACAAACGTATTGTTAGAGATTATTTGATCGAAGTTTTTCCCAATAGGTGGATTGGAAGACGTGGAACGATTGAATGGCCGCCTAGATTCCCCGATTTGACTCCTCTCGATTACTTTTCATGGAGTTATTTAAAATCAACAGTATATTCCAATACACAAAACAATATTGCAGATTTAATAGTAAGGATAGAAGAAGAAGAAATTAACAACATAATTCCTGAGGTCCTACAAAATGTTGTACGAGAATTCCAAGATCGACTTGCTTATTGTCAAGAAGTGAATGGTGGTCATTTTGAACATTTAATTCAATTCTAAAATAAATAAATACTTCCTAAACATTATGTGACATTATTTCCTTCATTCTACGTAAAGTATCAAAATTTTACATTTTCAAAATACATTTTCTTAGTTATGATTGCACCAAATTTGGAAAACTTGATATTGCTGAACAGAGAATGAAAATCCCTTTCGACCCCCATACGACCCCCATTCTCATTAACATTTTTGAAGGGGTGCTCATAATCCAAGGGGTTGCGAGAAGGGGGTAATATTTTCATACTGTAATTTGTAAAATTGACATTAGAAATCGACGTGTTTCAGGTTTCTTTAAACAAATATATAATATATATATATATATATATATATATATATATATATATATATATATATATATATATATATATATATATATATATATATATATTTAATGCCATTCTTGACGTTTCGTGGTACATTGTTCATTGCACTTTTTCGCTTGTAGACACAGTGAACTGATAAATCGCTTCCTCAACTAGAATTTTTTTGTATTGATCAAATTTTGGTTATTAATAAAATAAACCATTGGTAGTTTCTCCTGCGAATGTTTTGGATTAATTCAATTCAATACGATATATTGAAATGGATATGGTGGTTGATAATTTAAAGTGAAGGCATCACGTTCTAATCTCTCATTACTACGGCATTGCGGATCATACATTCGGTAGGTAATTATTGGAGTCCCTTAGGCAAGTTGGAATATGATAACTTATCAGACACGGGAAACTTATTCGTCACTGTCAAAATGATATTTTTTAGGTAATTTTGGACTATGAAACTCTGAATAAACATAAAGGCGTTTCGTCAAGTGGGTTGAATGTTCTCTAAATCCGCATTTTATTGAAGAACGATTTTTTTTTCGTATTTCTTCAGAAAAATTATTTTATCTATTACAATAATTTGACCAATTTTGATAAAAAAAGACATAATTTTGTTTTCTGGTTCTGCTAATGTTCAGGCAGCTCAATTGACACTAACAAGTTATAGAACGCTGGAGTGGCTACCATAGTTGAACATTACGTGACTACAACCATGCAAATTCAATGGTGATTACGCAGCCCCGGGGCCTCCACAAGAGAGGGGCCTCCACAATATAAATTTTTACGTAAAATTTCCTAACAAATACCGAAGGATATGCAAAATTATATATAAAAAATCTGACAACGAAAGAGCAGTTCTCCCACTTTTTCCTGTCATTTTTCGTTTTAAACATTCAAAAACATGTTTCGCATTCTTGTCAAAATTCATGGTTAATATTAATCTTCGATCTGATGAATCATGTGTATATGCGAGAAACAATCACCAAGTAAAACATCATACTATTGTACAAAATATTATATCGTATCGAAATTAGCTGTAAAAACAAGAACAATTGAATTTAAAAAAAAATATACATTTTTTTTAATAAATGAAGGATTTTCTGTCGATTTATTCTTGGAATGACACAAGCGATCTAGATACACAATGAAATTCAATAATCATAAGCAAAAGAAAATAATATTTCAATTTATGAATATGATTGCATAAATTATTTATAAGAGCCCTGTGCGCATTCCATAATAGAACAAAAGTTCAAATTCTGTTGACTATTTTTCTGCTGATTCTACAAACACTTTGCCCGTCTATACCTGTTTTCCCTATTTATTGGCGTTGACAAGTGTCCGCTGAGTGGCGCGCTTGTAACAGAGAAATCCCCGAAATCTGAAAGTGTGAGTCTAAGAGAAAGATGACATTCCGCAACAAATGTAAATCCTTCTGAAAAGGACATCTATCTATCTATCTAAGATGTTCTACTATCAAATTCTTGAAAACCAAAATTTTCAGAGCTACAGTCAAACATTGAAATTACAGTGATTATTTTTTGACATTGCTAGAAACCAATGGAAACGTTCAATTCAAATAATTCATATACGTTTTGGCCAATCAATAGTGGGAAAAAATTGTCGCGGGAATAATTTGAGGTATTTTGTTTTTATTGTCTGACAACCTATATTTTTAATTTGACGTCTGTCATCAATTCGCATGAAAAGAGTGAAATGAATCAAATCCAGTTTAGTACATTATATAATTTTGCAAGGAAATGTGTTTATGATCGTAACATCGAAAAATAATCTAAATAATACCACACGAGAGTTCGATATGGTAGAAAATAATTATCTAGATTTCTTTCTCAAACTTGTTGGCAATAGCCACTCGAGCCAGTTGGTCTCTCTTGTCTATTGCCTGGCAACAAGTTTTTGAAAATCTGTCGAATTATTTTCACTCTCTTGTGATATTACAACTGAGAATGTGATGATGTCAAATTGCACTGGAAAGCGCCCATTTTCCAAAATGAAAAAAATAGGCGAATTACGATGAGACAAAGCCGCCTTTCAAAGTTATCGCCTTAGCATTGAGAATGATTTTCTCCGGATGCTGGATTTGACCGAAATTATCAAAGATTTTTCGTCGAAAAAAGCTCGCAAGAATCTCTTTGTTTACGCTGTAATTTAATTTATTTCTTGTATTTTATTATACCTACCTATGCTCGTGTCGAAATAATTTGATTTGTTCCGCAATGAATAAAAAAAAAGAAAAACTTGATTGAAAAATAATTAGGGGCCTCCACTCCCTTTTTGCGGCAGTGCCACCACACATTTTAATCCGGCCCTGTGATTACGTGATAACCACCGAGTCGAAGTTGCAGTATCAGTTTCCGTCACTATGATGCTGCTTGGGATGTGAATTAAGGAAGATGATATGATGGGCATTTTTTATCCATATGGTACCTACGTGTGTTATAACCTCGACATCGTCTTGCGAAAGTTTAATATTTTCAATAGTTTCTAAATCAAGATTATGACTTCGACAATTCTTCAAAACACATATTAAATTAAGTAAATTATTGCATACCTTTGGAAAAAATTTTAACGAACACATTTTTGTTAAATAGAGTGAAAGGAAAACTTGTTCTCAAACAAATATTCCTGTAATTATAGTGACATACACGAGGGCCGTAATAAGTACTCGTTTGATAATGAACAAAAGTAAAAGGAAAACATTCGATTACATTTCAAAGGTTTTTAATCAAACAGAATTATATACATTTGAGCATTTAATATAAAATATTGTGATGGAGTGATGAAAACAAAAGTCAACAAATAATATTTTTTTTCTGAAGAATATCCCACCTCTCTCTTATGTGAGCGTTCTGGTGGCATAAAAATGGCCAGGAAGTGTGCTGAATCTTTTGGTGTTCTCGGTCTGGCTGGATCAGTAAAATTGACGCTGAATATTCCAAGTTTTTGCCTAAAAAATAGGACATGAACCTAGAAATTGGCAAATCAATACAGTCATATGAATATATCTCTGAACATATCATTTCATTGTATCCCAAATGAAACTATTCTGACAGATGAATCAATATCAGGCAAAGCAGCGACTGTAGGATGATATCCTTCGTTATTGGGTACACCAACAATTTTTATTGGGGAAATCGGCTGGACTATAAACGAAAGAAATGCCACTGGTCAGCCTAATTTTTGCAAATTATCCCATATTACCAATTTTTCACGATATACAATGTTTCATGTGATGTGAATTTATATATATTCTTCTCCAATTGTATACCCAAACGGCAATTAGGCTCGATCTGATCCTGTACTGCGTACGGTAAAAAAAAGACAATTATTTTGAGGAAGAAATTCATGGATGAAGGTGACAATAACTCGGAAAAAGATATACTGATTACGAGTATAGCGGAACATGTAGTCTAGATGAAGGATTAACGAAAAGAGATGATGAAAATTGAGAGCCCAAATTATGTTTTGAGATCTTATCAGTGTTTTGTCTCAGAGTCAGTTCTAAACTGAAAAAAGCTAGGTTGCAAACTTAATATAATACAAATATATACAACACAGTTGAAACATAATGTAATCAATATTTTTTAACCGACGAAAGCAAAAAGGAGGAGGTTCTCTATTCGACCCGTATTTTTTTTTTCCATCATATTTTTTTATGTATGATCACGCATAACTTTTTACTGAGGCGTCCGATTCCGATAATTCTCTTTTCAGTGGATAGTGTGTACTTCGAATTTGGTCCCATTTGAATTTGAAAGATGAAATCCACCCCTAAGATAGCGAAATGAAGGTATTGATCACTCACCCTCTGAATTCTGGTCCGTTAACCGATTCTATCAGGCATAACTTTGTACTGGGTTCTTCGATTTGGACGATTATTTTTTTAATAGATAGGGTATAGCTTATATCTGGATGTCCGAAGGAATTAGCCACCCTTACGGGTAGAAAAATAGGGGATAATTGATTTTTCACTAGTGAACATTGGCATACACATACGTAGTTGACAATGACAGATCGCTACTGACATTATTCTTGTTTCATATCCGTCAAAATCAGTATATTTTATGAGAGGATGGAATGATATACAAAGTTATGAAATAAACTAACCAGAACAACGAAAATAATTTATATTACAACAAATAGTAAAAGTAGATAATCATATTATTTAACTGGTAATAGTTGAAGTAAGGTGGGTAAGTAATTATTTTGGAAGTAATCAAAAAACAAGTAGGTAGTAATTGGTGGATTTTAGCCACAAAAATTGAAAAATAAGAACTTTTTAACGAAAAATTAAATCGACGAAATACGGAACTGAAAAGTAAAAAATAAAAACTTTTTAACAAAAAATTAAACCGACGAAAAAATCAACTGAAAAGCAAAAAATAAAATAAACCTATTAGTCTAAATGATAATTGAGCTCCTAAACTAATGTAAGTAACTGATTTTGAGTCGGCGCCAAACAAACTCAATTGAATTAGGCGAATCGTAAAATGATGGCAGCGAGATGCACGGCTGCGTTTTGATGACTTCTTTCATAGATAACGATCTTCGATAATTGTTTGTTTGGCGCCCACTCAAAATCAGTTACTTACATTAGTTTAGGAGCTCAATTATCATTCAGACTGAGAAGGTTTATTTAATTTTTTGCTTTTCAGTTGATTTTTTCGTCGGTTTAATTTTTTGTTAAAAAGTTTTTTCTAGGAACAATTCTAAGACGTGAACATGGAAGGTAAAAACGGAAAAGTGTTATTCTTAAACAATTCGGATATATCATAATATTGATTCCAATTATATGCATATCAAAACGATATTTTTCAGTAGGCTGAGTATAACTTACGTGTAACCAGATAGCCATTCAAATACATCGAGGAAACTCCAAGTGATGTAGGAAGTGATATGCATTTTTTCCACATGAATAGCATTCCAAACTGTTTGCAGAGCCACCTGAAAGACCACAGAGCTAACAAATATAAAATGATACCTTTTGATAAATATCTGGCTGGAAACAGAATGCCAACCCAGAATTATTCATGGGGCGCTCTAATATACATTCCAAAATACGTCCCTTCAAAGATAAAAACATCTCTTTTCTTCATTTTTCAGCAATAAAAAACACCCCAAAAATATTTTTGTTATTATTCATAACATATGTTATAATCCCCAAGTGCATTTTGAACTAACATAAAATAAAAAATGAAAAATTATGGGACAACTGAATCAAACTTAAGTAATAAATAATTTTATTTGTCCAATAGAGTTGCTGAGCAAAAATTAGGTTAGGAATTCAAAATGTATAATGCATAAATTTTACTTAATTATGTTTTTCAATGCTATTTTTTTTTTTTATGTTCTGGTTCCCACGAAAAGGGATATCCTGTAATGTTCAGAGAACATCGTGGGAACCAAGGGAAAGAAGGTAGGAGTTGGTGTTCTTCTTAAATTTCTGGAGGTTGTATGCCTCGGGGAACACCTCCTTAGGCAATGAGTTCCAAAGCCTCGCTGTTCGTTGGATGAACGAGTCTTTGGAAAGTGATGTTCTGCAGGTCTCCAAAGTGACCACGAAGGGGTGTGATGACTGAACTTGACGGGTTAGTCTCGAAGTGACTGCCAAAGCAGGAACGATTGTTGATATTTCAGAAGAGCATCGCCCATGAAAATATCTATAAAATAGAGACAAATCGCCAACTTTTCTACGGTGTTCCAGACAAGTGAGCGAGTTTGTAAGCGAGGCATCACCGACGAGACAAATTGCCCTTTTTTGGACAGAATCCAATAGCCTCAGTAGGTGCCGCGCTCCAAATATGGGAACAGTATTCCAGGACAGGTCGGATCTGTGCCTTATAGATCATAAGCAGCTGAGTGGGGATGAAATAGCTCTTGGCCCAAAAAAAAAAAAAAAGTTTTTGGGATGCACTTTTGGCAATGGACCTCACGTGATTTTCCCAGGAAAGGTTATTGCTGATAGTAATACCAAGCATCGATATGGATGACTTCAGTGGTATGGTTACTCCTGACAAAGTTATGTTAGGCACAGTGAGATCGGACTTTTTTAGAGAAAAGACATGCTTGTGTTTTGTTTGCATTGAATTCTACCAAGTTATTAGATCCCCACTCGAGAATTGTTGCTAAGTCCATATTTATATTATTAACATTTCTTCCTCGTTCATTTCTGGTTTCACGGGCTGATATAGGGGCCCTGGAAGAGAAAGCGGTATGGAGGGTACTATCATCGGCAAAGCTGTGTACTGGACATGAAGTTGCTTTCAACAGGTCGTTGATGTGAAGTAGAAATAGTGTTGGTGCGAGAATAGATCCTTGCGGAACACCAGCATTTATGAGTAGAGTGTCAGATGAAACTCCATCGACCACTACATGGAGAGACCTGTTTGAGAGAAAACTAGCAAACAGAGAACACAGCTGAGGGGCAAGCCATAAGACGGAAGCTTGGCGAGGAGTCCCTGGTGCCAAACTCGATCGAACGCCTTGAGATATCTAATGCCACAGCTAAAGTTTCTCCATACTTTTCAATAGATAGCTGCCATATATGTGAGACGTAAGCGAGCAGGTCACCAGTTGATCTCTGATGGCGGAAGCCATATTGCCTATCGTTGACAATTCCTGAGTCTTCCAGATATTTCATGAGCTCGATGTTGATGGCTTTTTCCATGACCTTTGAAATAATAGATAGCAGTGCGATAGGTCTGTAGTTGCTAGGTAGGGCCTTTTGCCTTTTTAGGGACTGGCTGTACTCTTGCAATTTTCAATTGGACGGAAATACCCCAAATTGTAAGAGTGGTTGAACAACTTGCAAAGAACAGGTGTTAGTTCGGGGCACATTTCTTGAGAACAATCGGCGGGATTCCGTCAGATCCACAGGCTTTGTTGGTGTTGAGACCCAGCAAAATCTTTCTGATAGTACGTTGGCGAAAGGTGATCTCGGCATGTGACTGTCAATAGGTGTAATGTTCGGGGGTTGTTTTCCCGATGAATCCAGAGTGGAATTTCCAGCAAATAGGTGCGCAAAGATATTGGCTTTTTTCTGGGCAGTCGTTGCTAGTGTTCCATCTTCTTTGGTTAGAGGAGGAAATGAGCTGGAAGTGAAGTTTCTTCCCACAGCTTTGGCGAAAGACCAAAATGAACAGGATCCGTTAGGACATTCAGCAAGTTTTGATCTTATTTTGGCATTGTGGGCATCTTTTGAGCATTCTATTGTCTCTTTGCATATGCCTCTAGCCTCGACATATGCTGCTCTGGTCTCAGGGCCCGGATTTTTTAGCCATCGATGGTATGCTGCCTGTTTGGAAGCCACAGCTCTAGAGCAGTTTCTGTTAAACCAGGTCTTATCGGATGATGTTCTTCTTTCGGTATTCGGTATGTAGGTTTGCATCCCCAACATGATGATTTCAGAAATTGTCTCAGCACATCGTGTTGGATCTACTGAAGAGAAACAAACTCTCTTCCATGGAAACGCTGAGAAAAACATACGAAGACCTTCCCAGTCGGCCGAATTGTAATGCCACATGAGTATTGTGGTATTGTGCAGCTCGATGGTAAATGGAAAGAGCATGTTGTGGAGATGAGGGTGTGATCAGAGTTTCCAAGTGGGGCACAAACTTCTATTCTATACGGGTCAGGATTGTTGGTGAGGAAAAGATCTAGTGTATTGACAGACTGGTTGTTGACATCAGGGATGCGGGTTGGTAGCTCGACCAGTTGTTCTAGACCATGAGTGATGGCAAAGGCCTCGGCTTGACGACCCACATCATCTGTTTTGTTAGAGAATTTGAGCCAGGCAGCGTTATGTACATTAAAGTCTCCCATGATTATGATTTCAGCTGTTGGATGGTTCTCCTGAATGTAGTCCAGTTTGAGTGATAAGAACTCAAAGAGGTCGTTATATGAAGGTTCATTAGGTGATAGGTAAAGGCAGCAGAGGAACTTAGTCAGTTTGGTATCAGATAGCTTGAACCACATCACATCAAAGTCTTTCGGTTCCAAACTCTCTTCACGCTGGCATTAAAGGTTAGCCTTAGCGTAAAGGCAGACTCCACCTTTGAACCTGAATCGAGAATGGAGTTCGTAACCAGGACAAAGCATATGGACCTTGTTGGTGGACGAGTTTACTTGTGTTTCTGTTAGAGCCAGAATATCCGGTTTTTTCGTCTGTAGGTGATGGTGGACGTCATTGATGTTCTTGTTGAGTCCGCGGATGTTGCAAAAATTAATCTTTAATGTTGAGTCCCCTCGAGTACCTCTCGCCCGGAAATCCGAATGGAGAGGTATTTTGCTTCCGAAGTGTTTTACTCTAGGAGACTTCATCATTATTACTATCAGGATGCACCTGAAAATAAAGGAGGAATTGGGGAAAAGGAAAGAGGGAGACCGGAAAGTATCGACCGAACACTGAAACATGGAATGATCCATTTCACAGCACACAAAGTCGATATGGTGGTATTTCACCGGGCGATGAGACCATCTTCCACCTACGGTTATCCTTTTAGTCGCCTCTTACGACAGGCAGGATTTACCATGGGGCTATTCTAAAGCCGACCCCATACAGTTAATTTATTGCCAGAAGAGACTTTTCATCTTTGAAATGTCGTATCATGGGAAGTAATTGAGAGCGCCGAATTTTGACTTGGAATTTGTGATCCAGAGGAAAGAATACGCTAGGCGCGCTTTTCTGAAACTTTAGTCCTAAGGGGGTGGAACACTGAGATGCCATTTTTGCACCTGTTGTATAATGAGATTAACAATGGGTAAACCACTACCGCTATCCTATGTGACTTTTCCAAAGCGTTTGACTCTGTCAATCATAATATATTACTTCGCAAACTTGAAAGATATGCTTTTAGAGATGATAGTCATGCTTGGATCAAATCCTATCTTTCCGAAAGGGAGCAAATTGTTAGAATGTCATCCGACTCAAATATAAATGACGTAAAACGTGGTGTTCTCCAAGGCTCTGTGCTGGATCCTCTCTTGTGTCTCCTATATATTGATGACCTAACTCATCTTCCAATTACAGGTGAATTTACCTTTTTTGCGGACGATACCACATTAATGTCGCATGACAAAGATAAGGACATACTGCATATAAGGATGTGTGAAGATATAAATAAAGTGAAGAGTTGGTGTGACTCCAATCTCTTAACACTCAACGCTAAAAAAACAATGTTATAGCATTCAAAAGCATTATTTCTGATATCCCTCTAGGAGTGGATACAATAGGAAATTGTATCACATCCAAATTCTTAGGTCTCCATCTGTATACAAATCTGAAATTCGACAAACACATCAAGCCCCTGAATAAAAAGTTAGCATCAGGCTGCTATGCGCTGATGAATGTTTCCAAAGAACTTGGATTCCATAATGCAAAATCGGTTTACTATTCGCTTATAGAATCTCAGCTGAGGTGCTATATACCATTCTGGGGAGTCTGCAGGGAGCAACTTATGCAGTCTGTTCTCGTCCTACAAAAGAGAGCAGTTTGATACCTCTGTCAGGCGAAATGGAGAGAATCATGTCAACCCCTTTTCCTACAACACAAAATATCAACAGTCATCTCAATTTACATAGTCGAAACAGTATCAACAATACATAAAAATAGACACCTTATGAAACGACAACCACTGCTCATTACACACGTCAAATGAACCAACCGAAATTCCCAATTCCAACCTCTAATTCAGTGAGAGATTCACTCATGGAATAAAAATATACAACAAACTTCCCAAGAATATCAAAGAAACAACGTCGCTTATACTATTCAGGAAAAAAACAAAAGAACTCCTAAGTGATAGGGCCTATATAATTTACAAGAGTATTTTGATGACACATGGTGATATCATCATTTGATACTTCATAAATTATCACCTTTTATCTCATGTCTATATTTTATTTATTTGTTAAATGTCTATGGTTTTAACTGAATATCATTCTCAATAATGTAGCTGCAACCCAATATGTCAACTCAACACTTTACATTAAGTTGATTGTAAAATTGTATAACTTTCCAAAACATGCCGACATATTGTTTATATATATATAGATAGAATAGCTGATAGAATCGGTTAACGGACCAGAATTCAAATGTTGAGTATTCAATATCCTTCATTTTGCTACCCTTAGGGGTGGAGTTCATCTTTTAAATTCAAATGGGACCAATTTCGAAGTACACCCTATCCACTGAAAAAGGAATTATCGGAATCGGACGTCTCAGTAAAAAGTTATGCGTGATCATACATAAAAAAAATAATAAAAAAAATAAAATACGCGTCGACTAGAGAACCTCCTCCTTTTCGGTTTCGTCGGTTAAAAATTACATGCCACGCCACTCTGTATGCCGAGGAATCCAACCCGAAGAATTTCTTTGGCATGAAACTACCCCGATCCGATTGAAGGAAGACGATGCCCCATGCGAAGTATAATTATTGAGATTCTCGAACAGTGTTTCCAACTGCAAGCCTATTCCAACCGAAATTAGCAAATTGAAAATACAGAAGATCGAACGAAGCAAATGGATCATCATTAAACCAGAACTGATAATAGCCAAACAAAAGTGCGGACTCAATAAAAACAATGTACTTCTGCAAGGAACTCACGTGCTAGAACTTCAACCCCAATGTGTGGTGCAGGTGAAAGACTTCCGAATACGCAG
Organism: Gonioctena quinquepunctata; assembly: GCA_018342105.1. Taxonomy (NCBI): domain Eukaryota; kingdom Metazoa; phylum Arthropoda; class Insecta; order Coleoptera; family Chrysomelidae; genus Gonioctena; species Gonioctena quinquepunctata. Next base: position 268,332 of record JAFIRS010000872.1, read on the forward strand.
TTACCAAAATTCGTGGAGTGACTTCAAAGACATTGAATTGCCAAAATTGAACATTGACATATACAAAAATTAAAATTCTCAAATCGACTCAAACCTCTGCAATTGAACGGAATCAACCTAGATGAAGTAACACACATCAAAACATCTTAAGAAGTGCAACATAAAAAACTTGACGGACTTCTAGAGGACCCGGTTCACTTCAACCACATTAGTGCCTGGACTATTATTATCTATATTTTCATTTTTATTGTAATGGTGTACGTTCCCGCCCACTTCTATCTAAAACGGATCAAGAAAAGAAGACAACCACAAAACGGCACAGAACTTCAAGAGGTCCTCAGAAGCACATCTCCAAATCCTGTTGCAACCCTCAGGATTTCACTCTAAGGGCGGAGATGTTAAGGAAAGAGCCGTTATACAGGATCCCACGATTCCAGTAGGAGTCAGCAGGAATTAGACACCTCACCGACTTCAATAAAACCAAGAGAAGTGCATTCTCTCGAGCTTTTTGCTACTAGACTTTGAACAATTAACTTGTATTTCATGTACTAAAAGTTCCTTCTGAAATAAAATTGTTTTTCAAAAAGTTATTTTCCGAAATCGAACTTATTTTTAGCTAATAAAATCGTGTTGAAAAAATGTGTTCTTACCTTCAGATACTGAATACGATCTGTGTCATTCAAACCACCCAGATTAGTGTATCCCTGTTCTGTTATTTTGATCTCTAGATTCCCATATTTATGGCGGATATTTCTGAGGATATCTGCAAATCCAGTCGTGTAATCCTAGAAAAAAAACATTTGCGGGAATGTGTATTATGTACAGTATTAGATAGTTAGATAGACATATATTTATTGATCGCACACCAATTTTCATTGGATTGACAAGTCAAGAACAATACATGAAATTATACAGTAAGTGGTATAAAATGTTTGGAGAGATAAATATATATATATATATATATATATATATATATATATATATATATATATATATATATATATATATAAAAATACAAAAACATATTTGAAAAACACATAAATAGATAAAATTACAAAAACATATTTGGAGAATCAACAGGACGCTGACAACACAATGTAAATTCCTGTATATTATAAAATGTGTTATAGAGAAGAAAAGACTTCAGCCCAGACCTAAATCTGGACAAGTTTGGTTGATTCTTCAGTTCCTTGGGTAGCATGTCAATAAAAATTGCTTCTGCATATCTTGGGGATCTTTTATAACTGCTGTAATCAGCTAGCTCAAGTATAAATTCGTTTCTTCTGCGTCGCATTACTATTAAAGTTTAATTTTAGTGATACTGTTCCTAAGTATTATAGAAAATAAGGCAATTACTCTTTTTTGAGCGAGAAAAACTCTATTGCTATCAATAGCAAGACCGTATGCTATAATGTTGTAGCTGATAGTTGAATATACTAATGCATAGTACTCGGGAATAATTCCATTTTCATCAAGAAAACTCATCAGGTTTTTAATTGCAACGTAATGTTCATTTAATTTGGAGCAAATCATATTAGTACATTCTTTCCATTTGAGGTTTCTATCAATAATGGTTCCTAGAAATTCACAGCTTCCTTGAAATGATAGTGTGTAGTTGTTTATATATAGCCTTTCAGAGTCTCTTCTTTCTGTCAGAGACTTTGTGAAATGAATTGCAACGGTTTTTGAATAGTTCATAATTAGACGGTTTTTTTGCACCAGTTGTCAAATTGAAGGAGATCAGTCGTGGTTTTAGTAATGAGTTCATCCATATCTGTACTAGAAATCATTATTGATGTATCATCTGCAAACATACAGACCTCCCCATCAGCTATGTGCTCTGGTAGGTCGTTGATGAACAATAGAAAAATTAGAGGGCCGAGAACACTGCCTTGAGGAACACCAGAAACGATCAAAAATTCGTCAGAAGTTTGTCCGTTGACTTTCACTATCAATTTACGCCCTTCCAGAAATGAACGGAGTACATTTATTTTCGATAATATGAAATCAAAGTTCAGGGTGTCAACGCTCGGGTCAGATCAAATAATAGTCCAATAATTTTCTTTTTTTCTAGTTTTCATTTATTATCTGGATGAGTCAATAGTCGCCGTTTCAGTAGAATGCCCTTCTCTGAACCCATGTTGTTTTATTTAATATGTTGCTTTTCAGAAATTTATTCTTTTGGATATGCCTTTTTCCAATTTTTTTTACAATTTACTCAGTAATGCAATTGGTCTATAAGTCATAAGTCTCCGTTTTTATGAATGGGCGATACTAATTATATTTTTAAACGACTCGGAAATTGTCCCAGTTTGATTGAAGTATTCAAGATGAATGCTAGATATGGTGCAATGTCTGAAGAAATTTTTTTTAATAGATATACCGGAACTCCATCAATTCCTGTGGTTTTCTTGTTTTTCAAATTTTTATTATTTCTTCAATCTCAGCAGCGGTGAAGGTTCGAAATAAAAAATTTATCTGCTGAGAATGGGATAGATCATCTCCGAAATAGATTTCCGGTTGATCATATGCAATATCTGCTATATCTTTCTCATTTGTAATTTTCTCTCTTTCGTGCTTAAGTTCAATAGCATTTTGTATTTTTTGCTTGTTTAGACGTGAGCTTACTATGTTCAAGATCGTTTTACTTTTATTGTTTGACGTGTCTATATGAGATTCGTGTAATAATTTTGTTTTGCTTGTTTTATATGATGGTTATAGGCTTTCTTTGATTGTTTATACTCAGTTTGGAGTTCAACATTAGCTGGATATTTTTTTCGTAATATGTTCAAGTTCCTCATATTTTTAGATTCAGTATTGAAATGATGGGTATGCCAGGGGGCTGATGTTCGTGGGATTTTGATTCACCGAGAGTTTTGGGAAAGAAGCTTCAAGGCATGTGAAAAGTGTCCCAAAATGATTCGAAGCATTCATTGATGTGTGGAGTCCAGCTTTTGAGTTTAATTAGCAAATGTCTGAACTGTTTGATATTCAAGTCTGTAAATTTTCGCGTGTGAGATAAATTTCTTTCGTTATTTGTGGTTTCAACTGGGGAGTATGTTAGTTTAACGCTTTGAGCAAGGTGATCTGAAATACATGGATCGATTACCTAGAATGAGATGTTATTTCTTGTATTTGTGATAATATAATTAATTGCCGAAGCACTTATGTTTCCCCTTATATTTTCAACACGAGTGGGTTGGGTTATGAGGGGTTCGAGGTTGTGCGATTCAGGAATATCACACAATATGTTTCTGGATATCCTCGGTTTCAAGAATATTATTTGTTGTGAACTTCAAACTTGTCAAATATGTGAAAAATGAAAAATATTCGGTACCAGACGGTAAGAAGTTCGATACTATGATTGCTTTCGCTTTTAATTTTTCCGATCAATAAAACTAAATCTTCCAAATACCAAACTGAGGAAAATTATCCAAGGTCAATTCTTGCATCAGTAATGGTTAAAAAAACGTTGGATAAAAATTGAGGAATGTTAATGAAAGCTTCGTGTTAGTTTTGCATAGCAGTTTTGATTTCAATCAATGACGGAAACGAAATAATTCTGTTAGTTTAGTCTTTGGAAATCAATCACTCTTTTCGAACTGAACACTTTTGCACAGTACTAATGAGGTAAACGATTATTTTATAGAATGCTTGCGAATGAATTGTTTCAATTCATAAGAGGTCGGAATCGGAAATTATAAAACACATTTGTCCTCCCAGAATAAATACAACTTTTTAACAGAAAATATAACCGACGAAAAAAGAAACTGAAAAGCAAAAAATAAAACGTACCTTTTTCGTCTCAATAACTAAGCTCCTAAACTAATGTAACTAATTTTGAGTCGGCACCAAACAAACAAACAAATTAATTACGTAAAGCGTAAAAAGATGGCAGCGGTGTGCGCGGCGACGGCACGTCCATTCGCCGGAAATTGCCGAGCGTTCTCGAAGTTAATATCAGCGAGACAGCTAACCGAATTGGCACACACGTGAGGGCATACGTCTTTGCGCGTGGTCGTGCGGAGGGCACATTTCTGGAATGTTATTGAATGTTATTTTTTGCCGCTGGAGATTTCACTTTCATTTTTATGTTATTTTGTTTTGATCATTTATTTAAACTAATTCAAATTCTTTGATTGTTTGTTTGGCGCCGACTCAAAGTTAGTTAAATACATTAGTTTTGGAGCTTAGTTATTAAGACTAAAAAAGTTCATTCAATTTTTTTGTTTTCAGTTTTTTTTCGTCGCTTTTATTTTTCGTTAAAAAAAAATATTTTTAGCTAAAATCTACTGATTGCTACCTACTTGATTTGGATTACTTTCAAAATACTTATCCACCTTAGTTTAACTATAATCTGTTCATCAAGGATTGTCTTTGTGTATTAATATGTCCATTGCTTACAATCTTCAATTTAATTCTTAAAACATCGGTTTTTCCAGATATATGGAAAATTTCCAAAATTTGTCCATTACATAAAGTCTCAAGACCGCGCTATTGTTACAAATTATAGACCAATTTCGATCGTAAATAACCCTGCAAAGGTCTTGGAGATCATATTGTGTAATCGTATTCATCCTGCAACCAAACACATCATCTCTGAATCTCAACATGGATTCATGAATTCAAGATCCACAATTAGTTATCTATCCATTTCTAGTCAATACTCAAGTGAATCATTAAACTCAACCGGTTTCAGGCTTTTTTGGCCCCTCATCAGTACGGAGTAATCGAACTTATCAGAAAGAAACATTTGCATTCAATGTCCATTTATATGGAGGTATGCATGGATTTTCAGGTGAATATCATTCAACGTTCTGCGTGGTATTTGCCAGGAAAGGAGTTGTTTTTCACCTGAGATCTACCATTTTCTGGTTCAATTTATATTGAATCTTTTATGTGAAGAAAACCGTTTAAGTCGATTTTTCTATTTATTCCACTTCACATGGCGTTTATCTTTCACTATATGCTAGTCGGGCTTGCCACTCCTACTGAGGAGGAATCTTTTATTTAGAAACCTATCGAGGTGGGAGATTTTCGGAGTGTTTCTTTCTGTCACTAGGTACCGCCAGTTAAAAGTTTTCTTTTCCGGCGTACCTATAGGTGTTATAGACTCGATGATGGTTTTGGTTATGTTGTGTCTCGCTTCAGCCAGAGCTCTTCAGACCTTTGGCCGGTTGACTACTCCGTACTGATGAGGGCCAAAAAAGCCTGAAACCGATATGCGGATTGTTAGGTGAACACGACATGAATTAAACATAATCGAGCTTATCAGAAAGAAACATTTGCATTCAATGTCCATTTATATGGAGGTATGCATGGATTTTCAGGTGAATATCATTCAACGTTCTGCGTGGTATTTGCCAGGAAAGTAGTTGTTTTTCACCTGAGATCTACCATTTTCTGGTTCAATTTATATTGGATCTTTTATGTGAAGAAAACCGTTTAAGTCGATTTTTCTATTTATTCCACTTCACATGGCGTTTATCTTTCACTATATGCTAGTCGGGCTTGCCACTCCTACTGAGAAGGAATCTTTTATTTAGAAACCTATCGAGGTGGGAGATTTTCGGAGTGTTTCTTTCTGTCACTAGGTACCGCCAGTTAAAAGTTTTTTTTCCGGCGTACCTATAGGTGTTATAGACTCGATGATGGTTTTGGTTATGTTGTGTCTCGCTTCAGCCAGAGCTCTTCGGACCTTTGGCTGGTTGACTACTCCGGACTGATGAGGGCCAAAAAAGCCTGAAACCGGTATGCGGATTGTTAGGTGAACACGACATAAATTAAACATAATCGAGCTTATCAGAAAGAAACATTTGCATTCGATGTCCATTTATATGGAGGTATGCATGGATTTTCAGGTGAATATCATTCAACGTTCTGCGTGGTATTTGCCAGGAAAGTAGTTGTTTTTCACCTGAGATCTACCATTTTCTGGTTCAATTTATATTGAATCTTTTATGTGAAGAAAACCGTTTAAGTTGATTTTTCTATTTATTCCACTTCACATGGCGTTTATCTTTCACTATATGCTAGTCGTGCTTTCCACTCCTACTGAGAAGGAATCTTTTATTTAGAAACCTATCGAGGTGGGAGATTGTCCGAGTGTTTCTTTCTGTCACTAGGTACCGCCAGTTAAAAGTTTTCTTTTCCGGCGTACCTACAGGTGTTATAGACTCGATGATGGTTTTGGTTATGTTGTGTCTCGCTTCAGCCAGAGCTCTTCGGACCTTTGGCCGGTTGACTACTCCGTACTGATGAGGGCCAAAAAAGCCTGAAACCGATATGCGGATTGTTAGGTGAACACGACATAAATTAAACATAATCGAGCTTATCAGAAAGAAACATTTGCATTCAATGTCCATTTATATGGAGGTATGCATGGATTTTCAGGTGAATATCATTCAACGTTCTGCGTCGTATTAGCCAGGAAAGTAGTTGTTTCTCACCTGAGATCTACCATTTTCTGGTTCAATTTATATTGAATCTTTTATGTGGAGAAAACCGTTTAAGTCGATTTTTCTATTTATTCCACTTCACATGGCGTTTATCTTTCACTATATGCTAGTCGGGCTTGTCACTCATACTGAGAAGGAATCTTTTATTTAGAAACCTATCGAGGTGGGATATTTTCGGAGTGTTTCTTTCTGTCACTAGGTACCGCCAGTTAGAAGTTTTTTTTTCCGGCGTACCTATAGGTGTTATAGACTCGATGATGGTTTTGGTTATGTTGTGTCTCGCTTCAGCCAGAGCTCTTCGGACCTTTGGCTGGTTGACTACTCCGTACTGATGAGGGCCAAAAAAGTCTGAAACCGGTATGCGGATTGTTAGGTGAACACGACATAAATTAAACATAATCGAGCTTATCAGAAAGAAACATTTGCATTCAATGTCCATTTATATGGAGGTATGCATGGATTTTCAGGTGAATATCATTCAACGTTCTGCGTGGTATTTGCCAGGAAAGTAGTTGTTTTTCACCTGAGATCTACCATTTTCTGGTTCAATTTATATTGAATCTTTTATGTGAAGAAAACCGTTTAACTCGATTTTTCTATTTATTCCACTTCACATGACGTTTATCTTTCACGTATTCCTTTATTTGTAACAAAGACCTCAGATACCAATTTTTATGACCATAACTTCCAAACCAACGGAACCCATACACAAACTTTCACCCCCCTAGGGGTTGCATTAATGAAAACACTGAAACCTTCATATCTTTATCCCCTACAAGGACCCAAAATACTGATTTTTATTTCCCTAATTTGAAAACTAACTGAACACTCATTACAAATGAATGAAAAATCGAATTTAAACGGTTTTCTTCACATAAAGGATTCAATATAAAATTGAACCAGAGAAAGGTAGATCTCAGGTGAAAAACAACTACTTTCCTGGCAAATACCACGCAGAACGTTGAATGATATTCACCTGAAAATCCATGCATACTTCCATATAATATCAATGGACATTGAATGCAAATGTTTCTTTCTGATAAGCTCGATTATGTTTAATTTATGTCGTGTTCACCTAACAATCCGCATACCGGTTTCAGGCTTCTTGGCCCTCATCAGTACGGAGTAGTCAACCAGCCAAAGGTCCAAAGAACTCTGGCTGAAGTGAGACACAACGTAAACAAACCATTCCACTTCACATGGCACTTATCTCTCACATGGCACTTATCTCTCACTCATTACAAACTTTCACCTCCATATCACCCTTTGGTGGTTGAATTTATAAAAACACTGAAATACAAATTTCTTCTATTTGTATCCAATACTTCAAATACCAATTTTTATTATATATTTTCAAGAAGAAAAAAGAAAAGAAAAAATATTCTCTCATCTCGACAACATGGATTCCGTGCGGAGAAATCAACAGAAAGTGCGACAATTGAATCATGGAATGTGTCTATTATAATATTGATGCAGGCAAATTTGACGCTGGCATTTTCTTCGATCTCTCGTGTGCATTCGACAGCCTACAAATGATCTTCATATTGAATAAACTTGGAAGAAATGGAATAAGAGGAAAAGTAATGGAGTCATACCTTACTGAGAAGAAGGCCTATTTACAAATAAAAATGAATGTTCTGAAACCTACCCCGTAGATATCGGGGTTCCACAGGGGTCAGTGCTGGGACCACTACACTTCTTACTATTCGTCAATGATATGCCCGACCATGTCACGAATGGACTAGTCACAATGTTTGCAGACGATTCTCTGCACGGTCTCTGAAGGAATTGGAAAACACTGCAAGCGAAGTCATAAATTCTTTCGGAAATTGGTGTTATACAAATAATCTGATACTAAATACTGAAAAAACTGTATATCTTCAATGCAAGTGCAGAAGAAACAGTCCTAGCCCTTCTCTTGCGGAAATTCATAACTCGGACTCAACCAAATTCTTAGTACTTCACCTGGATCAGTACATATCATGGGGCTGCCATCTACACACTCTGAAGCAACTTAATTCCGGATTTTTCGCTATACTGAAACTGAAAAAAACATTGGACATGTACTATTCACTGATACCTTTCATACAACGTCATTTTATGGGGATGTTGCACCAATTCTCAAAGAATTTTTGTTTGTCAAAAACGCATCCTGAGACTTATGTTCAGTATTAAAGCCAAAGTTAGCTGCAAGACTGTATTCCCAGACAACAAAATATTGACTTTTTCGTGCATATATGTCTATAAAACAATAATTTATGTAAAAAATAACATATATTCATTCAGGAGAAACTTATCCTTCCACAATTATCCAACAAGAACAGCAAATGCTTTGAGCTAAGTTCTTCAACAAGCTACCGGTCAAGACACAGAACATGAGTCCCAGAAAATACAAAGAAACAATTGAGAAAATAATGCAGGAGAAAGTAAGAGAATTCCTCAATGACGCGCTAGAGTGAATTAGTCATAACGACATTTTCCATTTTAAATTTAATATTAATAATTTTTTATCTTTTATATTTTACTGACTACTCTCCAATATGTATGCATGAATATAAAATGCAAAACATGACGTGTATATCCATCGGCAGTTTTTGGTCCGAAACCCATTTCTTGAGTTCCTTCTTCATAGAACTGTCTCACATCTATTAACACCATATTATTCATAGAATAATATTTCAAATACTCAGAGATGCTTCAAGCAACGGCTCTATAGGTTTATTGATGCATTCAACTTTTTTTCGGGAGACTAGTTTTGTAATTGCTTACCTGAATTTTCAATGTGGAGTTGGTTGACCAAGCAGACTCTTCGTATGAAATCGATCCTATATCGTTGTAATAACTGGGACTATTACTGACTTCTGTATAGGCGCTCAGCGTAAGTGTGACATAATTATTCAGTCCTATGAAATCGAAGGATCCCCTCAATCTTTTACTCTCTGTTCGACTGAAGCTTGGTAAACGAGATTCCAGAAATCCTTGTGTTTTACTGTTATTTCCAATTATATTCACCATACTCTCCGGATATTCGCCGAAGGTCAGGGGATCCATGAACCATCCAAACTAAAAATAAAAAAATAAAAATTATATTATATTAATGTAATCGTCAAACACTTGAACATTTCCTATTACGCCAGTCAAAACAGACCGCCAATTCACACTGATTACAAGCACTGCCGGATGTTGAGGCATCCAGTAAAGACTAAATATAAAAAGTTGCACACTCATCCGGTAACCGGAAATTACTCAAATTCGCATAAACATCAATTAGCAATATCTCCTTGCACAAAATTGCAAACATTGTGCAAATTGCAGGTATACTCTCTAACTTCTTTTCTACATCCCTTGTAAAATTTGCACACGCAATTTTCAACCGGCAATACGAATAATCCTTGATTACGTTGTAATTTGTGTCAATTTTTGGAATGGAGAACAAGTGTACCTATAAATTTGCAATCCTATAAACCGTCGGGAAAGCAGTGCGATGGAATATTGTCAATTGAGTCGATTTCCGCGGATGACACAAAATTGCAAATTTTGTGTATTTTCTTCTCAGAGTTCTGGAGAGGCGAACAAGTTGACGTATGAATTTGCAAACCCATAAAACGTCGGCAAAGCAGGGCAATGGAATATTATCAATTGAGGCGATTTTCGCGAAATGTTAATCTTTTTGCAATTTTCGCTCAATAATTGATCCCGATCTGGTGGAATCGGATTTTATTATCAGAGTATTATTATTCAAGAACCAAATTACCGAAGCCGGTTATTTTTTCGTCCTTTTAAACGAATTGTCAAGTTATATCGTTATTTTCATGATACCCGATAGTGAAATTAGACGATTCCCTCGAATTGTTTTATCAGATGATAACACTGTATAGTTCCAACACATAGTTTTACTCGATGGTTTTCTATCTGAAAATACCACTTAATAAGACATAATTGTTTACTACTATTTGTACGTACATATAATCATCCAGTAGATATTACGTAATGAAATCATTCAGTACAATTATTTGATATTACCATTTGGTGAAATCATATAACATAGCCATCTGAGTTATAATTTCAGTGTACATTTGGTCAGAACGTCTGAAATACTATATGATTTACCATATAATAATGTAAAATTTGGATTTTTTTTTGAGTGACACCCTTTTGTCATGTTTTGTACACTCTTGTTAAGAACACTGAATTTTGATTGAAGTTACTCAAATTGAGTAATCAGTACTTACCTATAGTCTGAAATACTTAATGAAGTCTTTATAGCACTTTTTGCAAATCTTGACCTTTTTTTAATGAAACCATAGTTTACATTAGAGAATACTGTACTTCGAATTATTTTACATTTTACGAGATTTATTCCATAATGCTCCGAAAAACAGATAATAGGCGAGATCAGAAACACACAAATTTGCATCATATGTGCTTCAAGTTGAAATATAGTAATAAAATATTATGTATGCATAGTTTTTCCTAAAGGAATATTCTATTGCCCGGCTTTCCCGACATTTCATAGGGTTGCAAATTTATACGTAGACTTGTTTGCCATAGCAGAACTTTAAGAAAAAAATGCACAAAGTTTGGAATTTTGTGGCATTTGCAAAAATTGCTACAAACAATAATGTTCATTTCCGCCATCTTCCGGGATACTGAAAAATATGCGAACTCAATTGGCGACCCAAAATTATGCAACCAAAGTTGCAAAGCACGAAAACATTGTTTGCAATTTCGTGACCTCTAAAACTTTGCCCCTGAGACAGTTTTTAGCGTTATTCATAATTCTTTGACGTTCCGTACACATGACAAGTTTGCAAATTTAAAGCATTTAAGTGGTGACGGAACCATGATTTCACTACAAATTTGCACAATGTTTGCAATTTTGTAACCAGAATTAGCGCTAATGAAGAATATCATCAACTTTTGATTTTTACCTAACAATACACCCTATTAAAAATGAAAAAATACCGTAAAAATATTTCTTTGATACGTCTTATAGTTTCCGAGATATTTAATTGTTTAGCTAGGAGTGCGACGACGCGGAGTCATTGGCCGCTGTGACGTCACTTTACAACGGTCGGTCAGTGCGTGCCCTGCTTCCGAGCTGTGTGTATGAAGATTGCGTCGAAAATTGATAAAAATGTCGAATCCAGAAACTGGAAAATCGTGTATTGTGCCAAAGTGTATAAATAAAACTACTAATGCACCCGAAAAGTTGTTTTTTATTGTTGCTTTCGAACCTAAAAGTCGATAGAAATGGATGCAAATCATGATGTTCTGGGGTGGTTCGGCATTTCAATGTTCAAATATATCTTTCAACTTTTACATATCCAATAGCGTCGTCGCCGAAGCTCTTTCTTTCTAGCCTATCTAAAATAAAATAAACGTAAGTTGATCTAATATATAAAAAATCGAATAAATAAAAGTGCACGTATCCACGATCACATTAAAGAGGAAGGTACATATTAAGTTACACCACACATGCACTCTGAATATGGGGAAAATACTTTTCTTACGTGTTTTTGCCTCCTGAACGCGAATCCGGAGAAAAATGCGGCGGTCTCATACCGTTCCCGAGTAGGAAAAGTTTAAAAAAACCATTTTCAAGCACCGTTTTCTCGCACAAAACTCACTCAAAATGCCTCTCTCTTTTTACCAGCATAAACAATACACCCTAAATCACTTATTTTTGGCACAACTTTGCACAAAATATCGTCGTTTTTATCGAAAAAATCCTCCTTCTTATACATTACCAAATAAATCAATTTCAGACTTTGACACATGGAATTTAGTAACTTTGCCGTATTTTTCATGTTGGTGATAAATAAATCACCGCCAACTTTTTGAATTCAAATGTGAGCAATAGTTTCCCCTTCATTTATGTGTGCAATCGTTGTGGGCGGTGATTCATTTATTACCAACATGAAAAATAAGGCAAAGTTACTAAATTCCATGTGTCAAAGTCTGAAATTGATTTATTTGGAACTGTGTAAGAAGGAGGATTTTTTCGATAAAAACGACGATATTTTGTGCAAAGTTGTGCCGAAAATAAGTGATTTAGGGTGGACTGTTCATGCTGGTAAGAAGAAGGAGGCATTTTGAGTGAGTTTTGTGCGAGAAAACGGTGCTTGAAAATGAGGTAATTTTTTTTTTCAGTTCTCCAACTCGGGAACTGTATGAGACCGCCGCATTTTTTTTTCCGGATTCGTGTTTAGGAGGCAAAAACACGTAAGAAAAGTATTTTTCCCATATTCAGAGTGCATGTGTGGTGTAACTTTATATTTACCAAGAGGAAATCAATATGAGAGGTTTTTCATCTTAGATTAATAATATTTAATAGGTGTAGTCGCGTGCATCCAATAACCTACTTTTGAAAAAAATATTTCATGGGTTCAAATTTTAAAAAGTTTTGTACCTCTGTACATAATGTTCAGGTTATGTTCACTATGTTAATTTCTTGTTACATTACATATTAAAAAAATACAAAATGTAAGTCATCAAATACCTACGCATTCTTCCTTCTCAGGAACTTAATGTCAAGTAAGATGTTCATAGTATCAATATGACGTATGACGTACATTTATAAAACACTAGTAATGAGAAATATGTACTTATAGGGATTAAAAGATTTATGATAAAAAGTAAAATGTTATTACGTAATACTTACTTTGCATTTTTACTCCTCGCATCTCGGCGGCCAAGAAATCGGAGTTATTTGAAAAATAGTGGGCAACCATTAACCCGTCTATTTCAGGCAAGTTATCAGATTGTCCTTTTTCAAAACCGTCATCCATATCTAATATTATACTTACAACACATAAAAACTTAAGTTAAAAACATTATTGTGGTCGAATATCCGATAGCAAAGCAATTGCGTTGCGTTGTAAAATGACGTCACACGAGCATGGCGCGCTCGCCCGAAATATTTGAATAGAACGGAAACTAAAATTGTCGTAACTTCAACACTATTCGCTTGATTGAAATAAAACAAAAACAGTTGTGTTTCTTAACATTCAGGCTACACGTTCAAAAAGATTCGAGTCATTTAACAGACCCAGTGACATTCTTCATTATACAACGTAATCAAGGATTGCGTGTGCAAATTTCACAAGGGATGTAGAAAAGAAGTTAGGTAATATACCTGCAAATTTGTCCAAGGAGATATTGCTAATTATCGTTTTAAGCGAATTTGAGTAATTTCCGGTCACCGGATGAGTGTGCAAATTTCGTAATTAAGGTGAATTGACGGTCTATTTTGACTGGCCTATATAGAGAGCAATTGAATGTCGTGTTATGATGTCATAATTCTGAGAAACCTCTTAACGATATCATTACCATAGACTCTTTCAAGATAACTATCGAAATGTTACATAATTTTAGTTGGAACGAAGTTCCTTCACGCGTCGTGCGGTAGGTGTTGACTGGTAGAAATAATCACGTAAAAAAAAGCGTTATGTCCCCTACATGCGACTTTCTCTTTCTCGCTGTCTCTTTCTCTTATATTCGAGTCTGTGTGACAAGCGTCTAGCCCTTTCTCATACGTTTCCGAAGGTATACGAAACCATCCGAACTGGTGTTCTGCTTGGGAGAAATTCAGAATGATACATGAGTGGTAGGATATCTATGCGAATACCAAATTCCAAATTCATTCGTTCAATATGAAGTACACAAAAAAAAGAAATACAATTGTGTTTAAGGATGAAAAACAAAAATTCAGATCAAGCGCAGTAGCGTAGGCAAGATTGCTTGTCTGCTCTGTGCTGGCTCTGAGAATTTTCAAGTTAGAATGTTCATAAGTGGGTAGACGAATCCTTAGTATATATGTAATGTTAGTTTATGGAAGATTCATTCTTCCGACAAGGACACTCTACGGAAATGCAGGTCCTGAGGATAGTGGACTTTGCCGTAACAGGCTTCAACCTGGGCAGGGGACACCACACAGGAGCCTTATTCCTAGACGTTTCCAAGGCCTTCGACAGGGTCTGGCACGACGGCTTAATCACCAAAATGACAGACCTCGGATACCCCACTCCCATAGTGAAGCTGATAGACTCTTTCCTGCGAGGACGACGGTGCCAATGTAAAGTTGGCAGCGACCTCTCAGCAGTGAGGACCCTAGAAGTAGGAGTACCGCAAGGCGCAGTCTCATCTCCACACCTGTTCTCCATCTACACGGCGGACATCCCAAAGCCCGCTGACAACTTTAACAAGCTAGCGCTGTACGCGGACGACACAGCACTAGTGGCCAGATCGGTGAACGCAACGCAAGTAACCCGATACCTGCAAGATCAAGCAGACAAGCTTGAGGACTGGTTCAACCTATGGAAGATCGAGATCAACGCGGAAAAGAGCCAGGCAATACTTTTCACCAGAAGGCGAACAACACCGTCAGGACACGTCATCATGAATGACCAACGGATCCCATGGGCAAACGAGGCCAAATACCTTGGAGTCACCTTGGACAAAAGATTGACATTCAGGCAACACGTAGACCGGAGGCTCGGACTAGCGAAAGCAGCCCGAAAGAACCTCTACCCCCTCATAGGACGCAGTAGCAACATGGACCTCCAGTTAAAACTGCTCCTTATCAGGACCATCCTCCTCCCCATCATCCTGTATGCATCCGCCGCATGGGGTCAATGCGCACAAACATACAGGACCAAGATCCAGCTATTCTTGAACGTGAGCCTAAGAATGGCAGTGAACGCTCCCAGATACGTCCCGAATAGATTTATCTACAGGGACCTGAATGTCAATCCGAACTTCATTGACGACCATCTTCGGAACCACGCCACCGCGACGTTCCTGAAGACGGACACCCACACGAACCCGGTGATTCAAGACATCCACGCGAACCTAAACCTGGACGATCCCAGGTTTAGAGAAAGGGAAAAGTATTTGCGACCAGTCTACCAAAACGACCGTCCACCACCGAGAGTAGCACTCCGGCGCGTCAGGTGAGTACCAACTCAACACAAAACACGTAAGATCAACACACCCACATCACACCATACACTTACACACCCATCAGGTACATCACCACCATGCACACACAGCACAAGTCAGGTAAACATACAAAATCAGATAATAAGGGGTTTAAAGCACTCAGAGGCTGACTTCATACCACAGGAGGTACGATTTCAATTTCGCAAACGTGCCATTTGCGAGTTGAGGACCGCTCCAAGGAGGAGCGGGGGAGGATGGAAGTGGATAGTAAATCTCGTTCACATATAACATGAAGGGGATTTACTATCCATGGGCGCTCAACCTTAAGGGGGGCATGGTGTGGAAGATTCATTACTTCCGTGGGGGTTATACACAGGGGGCAGATATTACCGAATGTTTTTTTTAGTGGTTAGGATTAATTTGAAGTTGATGTTGGATTCATAATATCATAAAATGTATGTGGAAAAATCAAAACATATTTTTTCGTTTCCGCTTTATATTTTTTCAGGTTGGAAATTTCGTTTATACCAATTGGGATAGCGTTGAAAAATTTAGGACCGAAGAAGAAGAATGTTATTTGTCTAAATGTCTTTTTGAAGCCACTCAAAGTCGCACTGAACACGGTTTCCCCCAAAATTGTATTTAACACATCTGTGCGCTAAACCATCGATAAGTGGGTAGACGAATTCTTAAGTGGGTAGACGAATCCTTAATATACAGAATGATTTAAAAGTACTTCGAAAAACTCCAGGAGGCGATTCCTCACAATATTCTAATATGAATTGTCCAGATGAACATATGTCCGGAAACGCTTCGTTTCCAAGATACAAGGTGTTAAAGTTTAATTTTTATTTTCGTTTTTTTCGAATAACTTTTGAAATAGTGACCTTAGTTAAACGAAAATTGGTATTGTGGGGTTTTTCGAGATGTTGAATTCGAACCTGATGATTATTATTGCTCTTACTCGTAGGGGGCGCCACCTACACGTCTTTTTCTTTTTTGAAGAACCATAACTTTTTTGAGCGTACTTCAACCCAATTTTTTTGAAAAAAAAAATCAATTTTTCTATCATATCTACGTAAAAAAGTTATTTGATAATCGATAATCGTGTTGAGTTATTACCATTATTTTGAATTTTTCACAAGAATGCTTAGGAAATGAATTTGACGTTTAAGTAAGTAGTTTTGGTTTTTTGGTAGGGGGCACCACCTATTTTATTCATTTTTACTCGTTTATAATAGTTATTTTTGTATCAAGGGTGCAAAATCTGTATTTGTTTTAATAAAATTTGCAAGAAATATTAACATTTTATTTCAAGAAATTTTGAATATGCAGAATAAATTAAAATGGAGGAAACTAAATTGTATTCAAATAGATTGTTCAAAGTGTCCACCTTCAGCGAAGATATAGTCTCAAAAATTATTGGTGTCTTATTGTTTCACATGCGTCTACAATTCGGTTTCTTAGATCTTCCTCGTTCGCTACTGGAGTTTTATAAACCAGTGACTCCAAATGTCCCCAAAAATAAAAATCTAGCGGGTTTAGATCTGGGAATCTTGGTGACCACACCTGGTTAGGTTTTTCTACACCCCTACCGATCCATCGATTTGGATAGACAGTGTTAAGGAATTCCCTGGCTACAACGCTAAAATGGGCCGGATCCCCATCATGCATAAACTACATGCGGATACGAATTTCTAATGGTACATTCTGAAGTAGTCCCGGCAATTCATTTTATGAAAAGTCTCTGTAAGTTGCGCCATTCAGTCGGAACGGAAGAAAGAAAGGACCTATCAAGTAATTATTAATTATTGCCGCCCATACATTTACAGAAAATTGACACTGATACTGTCTTTCACTAACTGCGTGCGGATTTTCCAGAGCCCAAACATGATTGTTATGAAAGTTTGTGATATCATTTCGGGAGAAGTTTGCCTCGTCCGTGAAGAGTACATATCTTGAAAATTGGGGATTTCCAGCCAATTCTCCAAACTGTGGAGTGAGTAGAATTGAGTGCTTCAGCAATTATTCTTGTACTTGTTTCTGGATTCTCTTCGAGAGTGTTCAAAACAGCTTCTTCCAATTCTGGGGTTTGGACTGCTCGTGGTCTTCCAATAATATCAGCCGGCCGTCTTGAATCTACCTGTTTCTGCCAAACGACGGTGGAGACTGGTAAATGTTGGAGCTGAAGGCAGTACTCGGTTAGGAAATCGCTCCTGGTAAATACGTCTTGCTTCGCGCGCATTGCCATCCGCAAGGCCATAAACGAAATGCATATCGGCTTAATGAGCATTATTGTTTAAATAATACAATTTTTCAAAATTAGTGTTTCAAAACTTCAACAAAACAACAAAACGTTTAACTGTCATAATATGTTATTACCAAAACCACTTACTTAAACGTCAAATTCATTTCCTAAGCATTCTTGTGAAAAATGCAAAATAATGATAATAACTGCAACACGCATCGATTATCAAATAATTAACTTGAAATTTTCAAGTCCAAATATCTAGAAAACGGTTGCTTATAGCGAATTGTGACAAGGGTAGCTTTTTGTGTGGATATGATAGAGGAGTTGATTTTTTTACTGAAAAATGTGCTAGAAGTACGCTCAAAAAAGTTATGAATCTTCAAAATAGAAAAAGACGTGTAGGTGGCGCCCCCTACGAGTAAGATCAGGTTCGAATTCGACATCTCAAAAAACCTCTCAATACCAATTTTCGATTAATTAAGGTCAGTTTTTCGAAAGTTATTTAAAAAAAACAAAAATAAAAATAAAACGTCAACACCCTGTAGCTTGAAAACGAAAGCGTTTCCGGACATATATTTATTTGGACAATTCACAGTAGAATATTGTGAGGATTCACCTCCTGAAGTTTGTCAAAAAACTTTTGAATCACCCTGTACATGTAATGTTAGTTTATGGAAGATTCATTACTTCCATAGGGGGCAGATATCACCGAATGGTATTTTTTTTGAGTGGTTAGGATCTTTGTTTTTGATTAAATTCAAGTTGATGTTGGATTCATAATATCATAAAATTTGTGTGTTAAATTCAAAACATATTTTTTTGTTTCCGCTTCGTATTTTTCCAGGTTAGAAATTTGTTTTATGTCAATTGGGATAGCGTTCAAAAATTTAGGACCAAATAAGAAGAATGTTCTTTGTCTTAATGTTTTTTTGAAGTGTTGTATTTCGATATCTAAGTCTTAGTCTTATTGTGTGTGACTTATTTTGTTTTTTCTTTTAACATGTGGAATTATGTTTTTTTTTTTTTGATAATTTTGAGCACTGTATTTTGTGTTGTTTGTAGGATTTGAGCTTGTTATTGAAGGTCCCCCCTTTTTGCAATAAGCCAAGATGGTTTGGTAATAAGTTGTAGAGCATTATGATTTTTTTTGGCAGTATATCCCTCAAGTATTGAAGATGTGTATTAGGGTTCTTAGGCGTTTATCTTCATGCATAATATGATCAGACCATCGAATGTGTTGGTCTAGGACTACACCTAGGTATTTTACGGAAGATACTTTTTCAATAGAAGGGCTTACACATGAGTTTTTGTGACAGTGAATGGGATGTAATTTTATTGATAAATTATTTGGTTGATTGACCACTATTGGTGTAAATTTAGTCTTTTCAATGTTCAGGGAAGTATCTTTTGTAGGTTAGTTTCGACATTGTTCTTGACATTCTCCCATTTCTCGCCCGTGAAAATCAAGGCTGTGTTGTTAAAACCGATGGTAAACTTTGTAGAATCAAACACCCCACTACTAACCACCATATGTTACACCTGGCCATATACGGGGTGTTATGAATAAACTCACCACACCTGTAAAACCATATGTTACACCTGACACTAGGAATTGAATAGAAATACCCCATTTCTAAAGCCAAATGTTAGTCATACCTCATATATAACTTCACAAAAGAACACTTCAGAGAACCCAATTATTATGGAATCTACAAGTACAGTTTAATGATGTCTTTAGAGGTTCTATACAGAGTGTTGTAAAGCAAAAGGCTGTACAACAAGATTTAAATGAAGAGCGGTCCATTCGAATCAATCACTTAGTATACGATCGAAGATTCGTTCTAAACTATGTACGCGATCTCATCTCAAAGTTGTCCAAAAGAAGAAATACTAATAGGCTGTAGTTAAAAATATAATTAAGTCAAATAAATATTCATTTACAAAATTCCATCCTCTCATAAGCCACATACTCATATACATACAATTTTCACCAGAAAATAATAAAGCTCAATAATAACTCATAGTCCTCAGGATATAATTATCAAATAATGATTTATCCTTCATGAATTAATGGGAATGGGAATTAATTTAACATTATAAAATGCTTTATTTTGCTCAAACTCACTAGCTGTAATAAAACAATTAATATTGTAATTGTTTTTGTAATAACCACTGTATCTGACAAACTTTCAATTGAACCCAAGTATTGTATCAAAATTAAAAATATGTGCATATAAATAAAATGAAAAATACAGTTTAATTGCATCGCATCACATAAAAACTATCACAACAAGTAAAATTTGTGATAGGAAATCAAATCTGTTACTTCACTTTTACGGAATGTAAAGTATGAAATTCATGAATGGTCAAATATAAAGCCTTGTTACACAACTTGAAAGAAAGGAAATATATCTCACCCTGTATAACTTTTGCCTGTTGTCACACACACACTAAAAGACACGTTTCTTGATTCAGTCTCAATTATTTAAAATGAACAAATGTATTTAATATGATTGATTTTTAGATAAACTAGGTACCTTTTAGTTCCCGTATTCATAATTTATTTAGAAATATTTTCCGTTTCTGAAGTTGCTGCTAAACATTGCCTTGCTTGAAGATCGGTGTATTTCCCATGACTAGACATTCGTGTGAATAGTTCACGTCGTATCTCTGAAACTACTAAGTTACTTTTGATTTTTCGTCAGCTAATTACTGTTCAAACTGATAGAATAACTCTTCATTGAGAGCTTCGATAAATTATATAGGTTGAAATAGGCCAAAAACTGGACATTACCCGAAATAATAATAATATTACATTTGTCTGCTCTGAATCTACTAACTTTGTTGATTCAAAAACCCTAATACAGGAGATATATCTTCCAGATAATTGAATGTTCTTTCATTATCTTTGGGAAGTTTCTTCTGTTAAATCGATATTTATGCGAGTTTTTGAGTCAAAGTTGGAATGCATGCTTTTTCTGCGAATAACTCAAAAACAATTGACCCTACGTGAAAAATAAAAATATTAAAAATTGTAGAGCTGAAAATTGTCTACAAATTTTTTACATACAATGAGACTGAGGTAAGGAACAAGAACAGTGGCAAGGTAAACGAGGAGCAGAGAGATGATTTCCAAAGGAATTTATTGTAAAATGAAGGGTCATTGGCAGCGATAAAAAATTGGGTTCAGGAAAGGGTTGAAGATAGGCAAAGGTAATAAAGGGATGAAGGATAATTATCAGGGTGAATTCGGAAGAACTGGGGAGTGATTTACAGAAAGAATTTAAGAGGCAGAATGTCCAAGAACGAATGGGGGGCTTGAAGCACGAATGCTGGAAATTATTTGGAAAAACATGTCCTAATTTTTATTACGATAAGATATATATTTTTGAAATATTCACACATTATTGTACATCAGCTAACCTTACTCGTGTTAACTGTCTCAAAAGCTGTTCATGTTCTTTTTCAATATAAAATTTACGAAAAACGTGCGGAAATGACTTGTTTACACCAAGCGTCAAAGCACAATGATATCAGCAAATGGCGGCCTGAGCGCACCCGTAAGTGCCTTAACAAGACTAGACGATAAAACCTAAGTTCCTATTCCGTGCAGAGGTACAAAGTCCACATGCTGACGTCAGAAAATTCGTATACGTTTTTCCAATATCAATTGCAGAAGCATAAAAAAGTCTTGCGGCGAAATCCTGTGAGCAGCAGTGGCGGAGATAACTAATTTTATTTAGATATTTTAAGATTTCAAAAATACTTCATAAATAATGAAAAATGAAAAAAAATTAAAGACAAGCTTTCATTTATACAAATACATTAAGAAAGAAAAATAATTTCTTTCATTGTTTGATGTAGGTTACTAGAATATCCTAAAACGTATTTCGATCGGCACACACCAAGACCACAGACGCTACTGGTTTTTAATCTTTCAGAGCTATCAAAACACAATTATAAAGTGTGATTTATGACCTTCCAGTATAGACACGCCTATACAAGCATCGATGTCCGACGATTGGCCCAGACGAATCGATTGTAGAAAAGCGACAGCTGTTACTCAAGTCCACGTTGACTGCGGCTCTTTTGATCTACCGTATGCGGACGGAAAATGTTTACGAGTAGTACAGATTATTTTCCGTTCAGTTTATTCGCATATACGCTCGTGTTAGCGAAGTGAGTTTTTATTCGCTCCCTATAGAAACAGCTTCTACAATTGATATTGGATGGACTATAACACTCCGTGTTATTTACACTGTATATAGGCTCGCGCTTGCACCCGGCCGGCAATGCAAATACAATCGTCGTTCATTTGGCGTGTGTAAAGCCGGGCTCAAACAACTCGTGTACTTGGCATATACACAATTATTTGCGTACTTGGCAAGTATACGAGCTTTGCGAATTGCGATGGCAAGCAGGGCGCTCACACGACGTGTACAATTTACAAGTACGCGAGCGCGAACATTTGGCTTAAAAACCTTGATTAATGAGAGGCCGAAATGTGGCCATTAGCGAATCTTTTTTTTCTTCAGTTCATTTATAGTACACTGGACAGATATGTTATCTTTTATTCTTTTCCACGCATCATTAACTGCATTACGATTTTTATGGTCTTTATGTTTAGCCATCCAAATGACCGACTCATTTTCATGAAAATCAAGAAACTCCAACACAATGTCATTTGTCCACTCCATTTCAATTTAAAAAAAAACACAAACAAAACGTCTGTACGCTTCTGCTAGGTCTTTGAAAACTAATGAATAGTCGCAGTAAAAGCCAATTATTTGTGCATTTCGTTTGAGCGCCTCTACAAGTCTAGACAAGTATGTACTTGGCAAGAGTACGAATGATCGTGATCCCTTCGACTCGGGCCATTTTTACCGACCACAAATGGAAAACCAACGAGTGACAAATAATTGTATAAGTAACCCACTCACACGACATGGCAAGTATACGCAAGTAACGATTATTCGCCAAGTACACGATTATTCGCCAAGTCGTTTGAGCCCGGCTTAAGAAGGCATGTAAAATAATATCATGAAGAGAAAATCAATGCAATTGCACAATGCTGCAGAACAATCGTGGAAGCATGCAATTGATTTTTTTACATTAAGATAAGTTATACCTACCATTTATCATCTTATAACCGCAATTACGGAAATATTTTTTTATTTTTAACCGACGAAACCAAAAAGGAGGAGGTTCTCTAGTCGACTCGTATATTTTTTTCCATCATTTTTTTTCATGTATGATCACGCATAACTTTTTACTGAGGCGTCCGATTTCGATAATTCTTTTTTCAGTGGATAGGGTGTACTTTGAAGGTGGTCCCATTTGAATTAAAAGATGAAATCCATCCCTAAGGGTAGTAAAATGAAGGATATTGATCACTCACCCTCTGAATTCTGGTCCGTTAACCGATTCTATCAGGTATAACTTTGTACTGGAGTCTTCGATTTGGATGTTTTTTTTTTAATAGATAGGGTATACCTTATATTTATATTTGGAATGGAATTATATACCCTTACGGGTAGAAAAATGGGGGATAATTGATTTTTCACTTATGAACATTGGCACACACATACGTAGTTGACAATGACAGATCGCTACTGACATTATTTCTGTTCCACATCCGTCAAAACCATTATATTCTATGAGAGGATGGAATTATATACAAAGTAATGAAATAAACTAACCAGAACAACAAAAATAATTTATATTACAACAAATAGTAGAAGTAGATAATCATATTATTTAACTGGTAATAGTTGAAGTAAGGTGGGTAAGTAAGTATTTTGGAAGTAATCAAAAAACAAGTAGGTAGTAATTAGTATATATGAGCCATAAAAAATTGAAAAATAAAAACTTTCTAACAAAAAATCAAACCGACGAAATACGGAACTGAAAAGTAAAAATAAAATAAACCTTCCTAGTCTCAGTAACTAAGCTCCTAAACTAATGTAAGTAACTAATTTTGAGTCGGCGCCAAACAAACCATCGACGAACATCATTAAATTACTTCAAAAAAATTATCAGAATGTCACCGCGCAACTCGATGCCATCATTTTACGCCTTACCTAATTCATTTGCTTGTTTGTTTGGCGCCGACTCAAAATTAGTTATTTACATTAGTTATTTACATTAGTTTAGGAGCTTAGTTACTGAGACTAAGAAGGTTTATTTTATTTTTACTTTCCAGTTCCGTATTTCGCCGGTTTAATTTTTTGTTAAAAAGTTTTTATGGTTTCATTGTTAATGTCGTTCATCAATAGCACCATAAACACCGAATGAATATTTTATTATTCATTCATTCATATATCTTTTTTAAAACTATACAATTTCAGTTATCGAATAATTTGAATAAGAGCAATGATATGCAAAAATTGGAACTTTTATCTTGAATCTTTAATTTGAATGGTAGGATCATTATTTTTGAGTTATTCGCAGAAAAAGCATGCGTTATAACTTTGACCCAAAAACTCGCATAAACTGAACATAATGAAAGAACATTTGATTATCTAGAAGAAGTCCTGTGTTTTTTTTGCGTCCGACAAACCGTTTAGGAGATATATGACAAAACGCGTTTTCCAAGATGGCCGCTAACGCACACCTCTCCGAGCCGCGCCAACTCAGAGTTATACTCAGGATCAACCCCCCTCTCACGAGTAATACGTATACAGGGTGTTATGTAATAAGTGTCCGATATTTTACAGGACGATTCCTCACTTATTTATAAGGTGAAAAGTTCATATAAGCATGGGTCCGCAAGGCATTCATTTTTGATATACAGGGTGTTAAAAATTTATTTTTATTTTGTTTTTTCGTGAATAATTTTTAAGATAATGTCGAAAATCGGACGAAAATTGGTATTTGGGGATTTTTCAATATGATAAATTCAAATTTGATCTTAGTTTGGCCCTTAATTGTAGGGGGCGCCGCCTACAGGTCTTTGTCTCTTTTCGGAGGGTCACAACTTTGTCGTGTATGTATGTATCACATTTTCTAGAAGAAAAATCGATTCCTCTATCATTTCTACGCTTTTCAAAAGTCGTTACTAGCAGCCGTTTTCAAGATATTTTGATTTAAATGAACCTATGCATGTGTTTCTCAAAAAGTGAAACAATTTTGAAAATGTTTTTTCAATTCAACATAGAAACATTCCAAACGCTAATTTTTGAATAACAATAAACAAAGGAACACTAGATATAAATCTAAATCAAAACAAATGTTCGAAATGTCCACCTCCTGCCTGAATGCACGCATCCAATCTTCTTCTCATTGATTCGCGCACTCTGTGAAAAATTCCTGGAGTATTTTGAATCGTTCTTCAAAATTTAATTATTCGATTACTTAATTCTTTTTCATTATGGATAGGTGTCTGGTAAATTAAGGATTTCAGATGTCCCCACAGGAAAAAATCCGAACTGTTAAGGTCTGGTGACCTAGGAGGACATGGTTGAGGGCCTCCCCGACCTATCCAACGATTGCCGAAAGTTTGATCTAAAAATTCTCGCGCTTGGATGCTAAAATGTGCCGGGGCACCGTCATGCATAAACCAAATTTCATTTCGTAGTCGAGGGAGTAATGCCTGAACTTTTTGAATATGGTAGGGACATAAAAAATTATCAATTAAAATTGTCCATACCAGAACATGAAAAATGTTTAACGTCAGCGCTATTTTTCTGGAGCTTGTTTCCGGGTGTTCTCCTACCAGATTAAGAATTGCTTCCTCGGTTTCTGGGGTTCTTTACCTTCCGATGTGCACCCGACAGATGACTAGCTTTCTCAAAACTTCCTGTTTCCCTTAACCGATCGTGAATTCTTGAAAATGTTTGTGCGGTTCGGATAAAGCTCCTGTTACAAACGTCTAGCCTCATATGCATTTCCGTTAGCAAGTCCGTATGTAAAATGTATGTCAGCATACTCTGCATTGGTAAAGTTCAACATTTTTTAACAATTAATCACAATATCAATAAATACAACTATTTAACTATTCGTCAAGATATTATTTTTGACATGACAGCACAAAAAAAACATTGGAATGAACTTACTAGCCTACTCGATACTTTTATTTTCAAAGAGTTCGCATCAATGAGAAGAAGATTGGATGCATCAATTAATTTAAATCAAATTATTTCGAAAACGGCTGCTTGTAGCGACTTTTGAAAATACCTTTTTCACGTAAAAATGATGGAGGAATCGATTTTTCTCCTAGAAAATGTGATACATACATGCACGACAAAGTTGTGACTCCCCAAAAGAGACAAATATCTGTAGGCGGCGCCCCCTACAATTAAGGGCCAAACTAAGATCAAATTTGAATTTATCATATTAAAATCCCCAAATACCAATTTTCGTCCAAATATAGACATCATTTTAAAAATTATTTACGCAAAACTAAAATAAAAATAAATTTTTAACACCTTCTATAACAAAAATGGAGGCATTGCGAACCCATGCTTATATGAACTTTTCACTTTATAAATAACTAAGGAATCGTCCTGTAAAATATCGGACACTTATTATATAACACCCTGTATATTTTTAATGAATTGGATTCATTTCAATCGGGAAAAAAGACGAATAATATACCTCTTCGAAATGAGGGAAACCACATGATATTTTGAAGAAAAAAACAGTTGCTTACCGTAAAGTCGTATCTTCTTTCAACAGCTAATTGGTCCTCTGTAGAATTCGTTGCAGGAAAGTAACTTTGTATACTGAGCGCTATCCCAACCACACCTAGAACAATAATCAATTCACGTATTGAACAGATACATATTTTCAGGTAGATTTCATTAGAAATACTATGTATTGGTCCAGTCATCACAACACGACACGACACGACAATATATTTTGATAAATCTCCACCGATCATGGTCCCCAGAACCCAAAAATACCATCAGTTCAAATGTTCAAATTCAGTTGAATTTGGTTCCTGTATTGAAAATGATGATTCTTCAATGAAGTGTTACGTCGCTGGGCATATACAGGGGGTTACAGTGCAACACCAC
>JAFIRS010000872.1:300000-517527 GCA_018342105.1 Gonioctena quinquepunctata
TTGTTTGCTTGGCAACTTTTCTAGGCTGTTACTAACATGTATTATTTTTATTGCTTTATCAGATTTTTGATATGTGTTTTGTTGTCATATTGGAATACGAAATTGACGGAATATGACACCAAAACACAAATAAAAAAGCTGATAAATAAAATTAATAATAATAAATAAAATAGTACTGTAGATGCCTCCCGCATCATACAGACGGATAGGTCGCAGTGTATTGATACCCCACAACAATAGAATAGAATAGAAATCTTACAACTATTTCACTAGGTATTGAAAGTTCACAATCACAAATTCTTAGGACGATCTCTATGGGGTTAGGAATCGATATGGGGATATAAATCTGTTTGGGGTTAGGAGAAATCCTGTTTTGGTGCGCGATAAGAATTTGTTGGAAAATGTTCAGCGTCGAGCCACGCGTATGACTTTTGGTGAAGTGCGTCCAACCTATCCCGAAAGACTGAGGATGGCACAACTGATAGCTTTTGACCAACGTCGACTCCGTGGGGACCTCATCATATCCTTCCGTATAACTAAGTATAATTATGCTGATCAGAAATAACTTTTTGTTTTCAACAATGATTCGCGATTACGTGGTCATAATCTCAAATAAAAAAAGGAGAAATTTGCCACTAGGCAGAGACAATATTTCTTGGTGAATTGTATTTTCGAAACATGGAATAACTTACCAAACGATGTTGTGAATTCTGACTCAGTGAATAGTTTTAAAAACAAAATAGACATTTGCTTATTTGCATAATTGTTCCTACGCATATATTAATTATTTTCCTTTTTCTTTTGCTTGCATTGTATAATCTTGTTGATCTCTTTAGTTTTTATTTTTTAGGCTTACATAGGACTCAGTCCTAAGGCTTTACGTATATGTAATAATAATAATAATAAATTATTTTATACTCTTTAGTCCGTTTTATAAACCTGGTACATATATTGTTTTTTTTATTTAATTTTTTTTCTGTTTTTACTGGGTTTGTTAGTTAACGTTCGTTTGCACAATGTGCAGTAGATTTACAATTTGAGTATGCTTGTTCATGTAAATCTTAAACATTCTGCTTGTAGGCAACTAACTCAACCTAGACAAGGTTGTACATGTATTTATTGTCCGCTTCTATATTTTAACCGTTTTACTCATACTTGATAGCGAAATATGTCAAAACAATTGTTGTCTTGACTGAGACTGACATGTCTTGTATTAACATTGTGCCATCAAAGCTTTATTGAAGGCATTTTATGATGAAATTGATCGATAGCCTCTTTGGTACCCATTTTGCGTCACTTGTATTTCTCTAAATTATTCTTGAAAAATAGAGAAAAAAAATCCTTTTGAGCTGAAGTACCGTAATCCACCTTGTTTCACTTCGTTTTTTTTTAGGGAATGAACCCTTCCTTTTGTTCCTTTTTAGAGAAGGTATCTCATTACCGCACCCTCTGAAACGGCCGCTGAATCCGCCACTGAATATGACATCTATGAGCCTTTTTCCTCAAGTACGAAAAATTCCCCACTAGCAGCGCTAGTAGTCCGGTAGAGCAAACATTACCTAACTCACACATGTAAAAATAAATATCAAAAAATGTTTTTGACAGAAGATGACGTTCCAGGAACCAAATTAAAATTTGCAAATGTGAAGGATGATAATATAGCAACATTGAAACGGTGGCTTGCTAGTTGAAAGCTAAAAATATCCGAAAAAAAATTTAATTAATTACACTGAATATGATTCAAGAAGTCATTTTTAGGCAACGTTTTCGCGCACGAAAATCACTCACAATGCCTCCTTCTTTCCACCAGCTTAAACTGCAAACACCAAATCACTCATTTTCGGTACAACTTTGCACAAAATGTAGCACGTTTTATCGAAAAAATACTCCTTATTCAACATTTACACCCAACCTAACTTTTCACATTTACTAAATTTCATCTGTCAAAGGTGAAAAGTTAGTATTTTTCGATGAAACCGGCTATACTTCGTACACAGTTGTACCGAAAATGAGTGTGAGTTTAAGCTGGTAAAAAAAAGATATTTGTGAGCGAAAACGGTGCCAAATTACCTCTTGAAGAAGGAGAAAGTCAATATATCTCGGAAACGGTATGAGATTGCCGCGTTTTTCTTTCGGATTCATGTTCAGGGGAAAAATACACGTTAGAAAAGTCAAACAGCTATTTTTGATGGCATTGTAGTTACTGAAAAAATATATGAACTCAATTATCACTCAAATAACCCTATCTTAAATGGAGAAGGTTTGATGTTTGTCCCTACCACAAGTGCTGCCTCTCGTGACGAATTTGCCTCACTATTCTCAGGAAAAAGGCTCATTCGAACTATAGCCCTCGATTTATGAAGATTTATTCATGGAAAGTCACACAGCATATTCTACGAGAATAATGAAAGAGGATACAAAAAAATTAATATATCATTTGTATATAGAAGCAAAAGGTTTGATAAATTACCAAGAAGTTCAATCAGATCACTTCCCCGACAGCACGGAATATTCCTAGAATATTCTCTAAATATCCGAAAAGAGAAGAGTATACATGGAATATTCCTAGAATATTCACATGCCTCTAGCATATTCCAGGAATATTCCAATTTACATATTCCTGGAATAGTCTCGAGAGAATATACCACGAATATTCTCGTGAGAATATTCCTGTACGAATATTCATAGAATATTCTGTGTGAATATTCAAGGACTAATCATGTATGAATATTCATAGAACAATCAAAATTGAATATTCTGTATTGAATATTCATGGAATATTCTCCCTTATTTCTATTGAATGAACACCAATAACCATTTTCGAGTTCAAAATATGGGAAAAGTATGAGAAAAAGTGCGACTAGATGTATTTGATTTGCAAAAAGAGTTTTTGTTCAGAACTACTGTACTGACCAAATTATAATTGGTCGGAAAATATCGAGGTACACTTTCACGACCAATCATAACCATTCCGCGCGCGTCAGCGTCTGTTGTTCATCCGGTAGTCGTAGCTTAACCCGATATCAGAGCTGTTAAGTTGAATGCGTTTTGAATTGACATTTGACATCTTTTGTTTTTTTTACTGGTATGGTTTACTTTTGCATATTTGTATGTGAAACTACTGTGTTTGGAATTGTTTAACAAATATTCTTAATAATCACCACAGTGTGGTAAGTACACTTTTATGTTACCATTCATTTCATTCCATAAAAATTTCATTTGTATATCACTGATCATTTCATTTTCAAGGCGTTTTCTACAAAATGCCTAAAAGAAAAAGAAGCAGTGCTTGGTATAAGGAAGTACACCAGGAAACTGAAAATATTCTTAATACAATTTTCACACAAACTCCGTCACTTCATGCAAAAGGACAGTAATCAAGTTGAAACTATCAGTGATAGAATGGATTCAAGTTTTTCTGATTCAGATACCAGTAGTACGATCTTGCAATTCTTGTTTTTCAGAGATATCCCTGGAGTGATAGAAGAAACGGATTGATAAAATATGTGTTATTATTATTATAACTATATAGAAATAGACCTGTTCAAATTCATGTTGTTTTATTTCATTGTAGGGAAGGGGTGCGCAGTCTGCGGAAATCAAATGGTTTTTTTCTGAGTGGAACCTGCAATTCCACAAATACTCTGAGGAAAACAATTACGTGTTGCACTACTACATAATTTTTGAAATGAAGTTTTGTTTCTTTGCGAATGTAAGCGAAAACATTGCTTATTATAATAAGGATCGATCATAAAAAAAGAAAAATATAAATAAATAGAAGTTAATTGTTGAAACCCATATAAAATCTTAACCTAATATTTGAATTGTCAGGCATAATTGTAAGAGTGCCATTCAAGATTTTATATCTGAGGATACTCATGTGGGGAACCAGTTGTATTTTTCTTTACTTTCTTAATTTCTGAAATTTCAGGGAATGGTTATTTTGTTCTGAAAACCCTTCAGTATATTTAGGGAATATTACTATCATATTCCTGAATTACTTAGAATATTCTCGGAATATTCATAGAATATGTTCATGGAGTATCTATTCTGGAATATTCATGGAATATTGTAGGTACATTTTGGATATACAAGGAATATTCCCAGAGGATATTCCAGGAGTATTCTTTCTGGAATATTCATAGAATATTCTGGGAATATTCTGGATATTCTGGGAATATTCCTCAGGGACTATTCAAGGAATATCTGAAATTTTCCGCACCAGCACATTCTAGGAATATTCCAAAAAATATATGTATATTCCTGGCACATTTAAGAATATTCCAATATCCCAAAAATAATATTCTATGAATATTCATGGAATATCCAGTGCTGTCTGGGTTGTACCCCGCGATCTTCAGAAAACGAAAAGTAATTGCAATTCAAATGAAGGGAATTATCTTACCATTGGTTGGATTCCATTCGCCAGAAGCTCATTTATCAAGTTATCATAATACTCAATTCCTTCACTGTTGATATTATTGATTTGTCCGGTGGGCAGAATTCTTGTCCAAGCAATAGAAAACCTATATTCATCGACTCCAATTTCCTTTAACAGCTGGACATCCTCCTTGTATTTGTGGTACGTATCGCATGCTACGTCTCCATTGCTTCCATCAGGTAGTATGCTGGTATTGTGAGTGAGGTAATCCCAGATACTGATCCCCTTTCCGGATTCGTTCCATGCGCCTTCGACTTGGTATGCTGCCGTAGCGAGTCCAAACTTGGGCAAAGCGCCGAAAGTTAGGTTGGTGCATTCAACCCTGGAGGAATAAAAAAAATGACCATAAAATTTCACTTTGATAATTATTAATGGCAGTTATCGGTCGCTGCTTGCCTCAACTTTTACAAAACGATGATTCAATTAATAAAAATCATTCCTTTTTCATTTAGAGATATCGGAACGAACTTTGGTGGGTTCAATAGCACTCACATATATACCGAAACCCCCCGTATATTTTGATATTATATGAATCTTTGTGTTGGATTATAATATAGACCAATCAATAGAGATTTTTTCGTGACAAAAATACTATGAGGAAACCGACTCTGCCATTATACGGAAGAAGGTCCGTAGTTATATCCTGTTATGTTTCCTACTCCCAACTGTCATAGCTTAATTTGTTATAAATATTTGAAAACATTTTTTACGAATTGTAGAGAATCAAAATGCAAAAGAAAATGAGCCCAGGCACGAACTCGATCGGATTAGTAGTAACTGAGAAAAACCGGAAAAAATCTGCGTTTTTTTAAATTTCATAACACCGCCAATTTTCAAGTTTTGAAGCAGGCTCTACATGATATAGTGGGGATTGATATGTACTTTATGTGTGAAAAACTCAGGCACTGTTGGATTATTAGTTTTGGCATAATTGCAATTTGATTTTTTTTAATGCACTTTGTTGCAGCAGTCCTGGATGCGTCATAGGTGGTCCAATTCCAATAACTCCAAAATATTTTGAGAGTTGAAGTATAGTACTACAAAATGACTTGTCTCATTTTGCGTTAAAATACTGCGAAATAGATGAGAAATACTTGCAAACATGACCGACAACTGGCGAGTGCATGAAAACGGCTCAGGAGTGGGGGTAGAGCAGCAGATTCATACGCTTCCCCGCGTCTGCTGCTCTACGCCCACTACTCAGCCACTTTCAAGCACTCGGCCATATTCGGTCAAGTTTGCAAGTATTTTTCACCTTTTTTGCAGCATTTTAACGCAAAATGAGAATAATCATTTTGTAGTACTATACTTCTACTCTCGAAATCTTTTTGAAAAATTGGAATCGGACCACCTATGTCGCATCCAGGTCTACTGCAATGAACTGCATTGAAAAGTTCAGATTGCAATAATGCCAAAACTAATAATGCCACAGTGCCTGAGTTTTTCCCACGAAAACTGAATATTAATCACTACTATGTCGGGAAAAGCCTGCACTACAACTTGGAAAGTAGCGGAGTTATGAATTTTTTCAAAAAAGCCGATTTTTTCAGGTTTTTCCGGCTTTTCTCCGTTACTAATAATTCGATCAAATCGCGTTACGGCTAATTTTTTTTGCATTTCAATTCTCTACAATTAATTTATTGTGAATATCGAGATAGCTTCATTAGTTTTCAAGTTAAATGGCAAAAACGATAAAAAAATGCTTTTAAATGTTTATAACGAATTAAGAAATGACAGTTGGGAGCCGAAAACATAACAGGATATAACTTCAAACCGTCTTCCGTATGATGGCACAGTCGGTTTTCTGGTATTATTTTTGTCACAGGATCAAGAGAGCAGAAAATATATATTGATTGGCCTAATATATACAAGCTGATATCCGCTACTTCATCCGCGTAGAATTTGTTTTTGTTCCAATATTTTTCTTGTGTTGTTCCATGTAGGTTATGTCATTGACTTTGCCTGCTTCTCGTTATTCTGTTTCCCGTTATCCCATTAACCAGTTCCCCGTTATCCCGATATCCCATTATCCCGTTATCCCCTTATCCCATTATCCCGTTATGCAAGTTGTAACAGAATGGATAGCACGAAAATATTCTCCGTGTTCAAATATCTGTGAAATTGATGCGCCGCAGCGCTACCTAGAGGCGAGTTAAATTAAAATGGATATTGACAAGTTAGACGGAGTCGGAGTTTATCAATTTCATACATGTATATCAACTTCCATTTTTATATACAGGGTGGCTTTTTATATTTCCCACCTCCCTCTTGTTAGAGAACAATGGAACGAAAACATTTTTGGATGGTATCCCCAATACTACTTTTCGAAATAAAATACATTGTGATTGCTCGATAGATGGCGTGGGGGGGGGGGCACATCAACTTAAACATTTCAAATAGCATGGGGGTCAAGTGGCACATCGTTGAAAAGATAATTACATTTTATCAACCATCTTATTTTTTTCGAATTTTGTTGATTCTTTTTTTCACAATATGTACCCTTACCTCGATAAACAATGGTTCAGAAAATATTTTGAATGGTAATACCGGTCCTACTTTCTGAGAGAAGATACATTACAATTATTCAACAGAGGACGCAGGGGGCACATGAATTTGAACATTTTTAAAGTCATAGAGGTCGAATTGCAAGTTGTTGAAAAAGTTATTCCATTTTATTTTCAACCATGGTTGTTCTACGGAATCACAATTGCGATGAGTAACACGAAATACGGTCAATAGAGGAAGATTTCTGACTTTAATAATTTTTCATTTTCGAATTCGTTTCAACGCTCAATTAGGTACATATTTTGAATACATACAATAATCCAATTTCCGACCCAAATAATAGCCCATTTATTCATTTTTTCCGGCGACCTCGTATTAACGAGTCTATTCAATCTACACGAAGTCGATCGTTTATGACCCCTACTAACCTTCAATTTATCTTTTGATGGATAATTGTGGTATATGCAACTAAACATACACCGAAATCGACCATCAAAAACCTGTAAATGGTCGATTTGGTCCATTAATGTATAATTGTGGTATAGGCAACTAAATATACACGAATCCGAATATTATTCGAATGTAAAATCATATTACCTTGGCGCTGTCAAATTTATGTATTTTACAATCCAAATATTGTAAGTTTCCCCCTAGTTGAAGGAAATGGTTATCGAAAATTTCACGTCGACCCCAGGAACGAGGTTGACGAAAAAATGGTGTAATCAACTCGCGTTAAAATATCTCGATCATTAATCGTCACCATTAATACACTAGTTCATTAAATAAGTATTAATGATCATAATCATAACGAGTACCTACCATTTATTGGATTTGGTCAACCGTCAAAAGTTAACAGGGGGAGGGAGGCAATAAGAAGCCGGAATCACTGATCGTACGCTTGACCGTATATATCCTCTTTCTCGGCTTCCAGAATCATCGAGCAGTTTGTGGAAATGTCGAGATCATTCGATGGGTGTCATCGGAATCTCCCAAAGGTAACATTGTCTAGCGTTGATATTCAACCGGATAAACACGCAGGGGCGTACTGTAGGGTAAAAGCCGGATAGTTGCCACACTTTTTGAAAAGCTCCTTTAAAAAATGTGTACCAATACATTTTTTATTCAAAGTGTATTCTCAAACATAGTTCATTAATCTTCTAACATACCCTATCTATAAAAAAATTATTAATTTTAAGTAAATCCAGTTTAATATGACCTCTAAAAAAGAGGATAGTTGCCAACTATAGCGGATACTAGCCTAACGTTAAAAATGGTTGGGGGGATACTTGCCCACTGTGAGGATAGATGCCCGTCTGTTTTTTTCCAATAAAAATGAACTTATATTAATTTAAATAATCAGTTTTTATTGTTAAATACAATCTTTTATTAAGTATTAATTGAAGTTAAAATATAATTATAAAATTATAACATTTAGTGAACATGTAATTTTTCAATTAAGTATTAGTATTTATCTTAAATATTAAAAATATGGTAATCAACTTTGGCATTAGCATTGATTATCACCAGAAGTCAAGCTTTTCAACTTGCCAAATCTCATGCAATGGTTTTTGAGTGTTGAACAATTTTCATGCAACCATATTCGACACAGCTGACATTCAATCCAATCTGATTTCGATTTAGTTAAATTATAATTTTCAAAACATTCTACACAATAATCATGAACTGAAACTTCTTTCTTGGTATTTTCTATTTTTGAATTAATATTTTTTACTTTTAATATATTTTCAGTGTCTCCAATAGATAATTTGTTTTTTTTTTGCCTTTGATTAGTAGCCCTTTAGTTGCTTTTCCTTTAGATATTTCTGAACTTATAACATTTTCTTCATTTTCACTGCTAGAACTGTAGATACGAGTTTTTCTTTTCCTTAGAGCCCTCCCTTCAGTCAGTTCAATAAAATCTGTGCTATCTGATTCTGTTCACGCAGTAATATCTCTATTGTTTTGTTTTTTATTTTTTTGTAGTCCCTTTTTTCTTCGTAATCTTTTCATTGCTACCAACTAGTTTGTTTTTTGTTTCTTTCGTTTGTTTCATTACGCTTGTTTTCTTTACTTTCTCAGTTTTATTCTTCTTCTCGATTATTTTTTCATTCGAGTTTAAAATTTCTGCTGATTGTTTAGCCCTTTTAGACATAGGGCAACAATCCGCAAAAGACAGTAGGCAACTATCCGATTTGATACGGATACTTGCCCGTTTTAGTTACGAAATAAATAAAACATATTTAACAATAAAACCTAATAAACAGTGCAATTTAAACTCTAATGCACCCAAAGAAATATATTTTTGACTGAAATCGCAATCAGTTATAAAAATATTTAACAGAGATTACTTACCAATATAATTCTGGCGCTCGTCAAAGTATCGCCGCGGAAGATGTTTTCTCACATGGACAAAACACGTGCGCCTACTTCAACGGCTTATGCGGCACTGAGTCCTGCGCGTGGGACGCTTTTAATTATGATCAAAAAGAAACACTGTCAATTCGTCTAACATAGAGCATTTGAAACTGAGGCATGTATCCGTCCGAGGCAACTATCCGGCTTTTACCCTACTTATTTTCGTGACAAAACATATTATAAAAAAGCAATAAGAGAAATCTTGGGCATATAGAGAAACGATTCATGTGAACCATGGTTCATAAAACTTAACATAATGACACTACCATCTGCAAACATATTCTCCTAAACATAAAGGAAAATGTCTCCAAACATCCAACGGACGGAGAAAATTACTCTTATGACCCTCGCTATACCGAAACAAACTCCTGAATCAACTAGGAAAAAAATTTGGGAATGAATCTTTACAGCTCATTGTCCAAACAATAAAAAAAAAAGAATTTTTATAGCCCCATATGAGATACCATTTCGCTTTCGAATTGATTTCTGATGAGAAAAACAATGCTTATTGAAAGAAATAATAGGTCAATTTGGACCGTAGTATAGTCCAGATTAAAAATTTTCAGCTTCGGAAATTTTGGAAAAATCTTTTTACTTCTTATACATTTTCGATCTACCGATGACAGTGACAAATTCCGGGTGGACTCGAAAGACCAGTTATTTTGTTTTCGTGAAACTATTTTTTAATTATCAACCGAAAGTGAAGCTTCTTCCTAATAACAGTATTTCAGTGTTTCTATCCTCTCTCCACCATCATTTTCTCGAGTTTATGTAAGATATAACATAGGAATAATGTTATAGATCTCTAGTAACAAAATGAATCTGAGCTCGTTGTATTAGAAAACAATTCACGAAATATTTTTTTCATATATTTTTTAAATTGTTATCCTTGCATTAAGTGACGCAATTTTTCCAGTTTCGAAATTAGAATTACATTAGGAATGTGCTATACTTATATAAGTGAATTGTCCTCGAATTATATAAATTTCAACGTTCTGGTTATAGGTTTGGTGTAACTAAAAATAGTGTCGCGTCGATTTGTGTGATTACTTAATAACAGTGTGTTTTTTTATTGCTTTATTTAACGTCCGCCTATTTCTGCGGCCAGGGCTGAACATCGACGCCAGTGAGCACACTCCCCCCAACCGGAAATGTTGCCGAATCCTCTGTTTTAGAGGTCAACATCTATGAACTCGAAACCGCCATCTTAACGTCCCCTCCGAAGGACGGCATATCTATCGTCTTAACTCGTGCTCATTGATAAGACGCCTGCAGCTGCGAAAGTGCTACTATGCTACAGTTGTTGGGGCATTTTAACGCGCACCTTCTGGCAGGTGGAATCCCATCCAAGTAGTAAACGCGCCCACCGTTGCTTGGCTCGGATATCGATAAGTCCCTTGTCAACCAACCAATCAATCAAGCAAAAAGATTCATTTGTTTATATATACACATGTCAATAAACTAATCCTACTATACAGTGCTAGTCAAAAGTCCCCTCCCCCCCTCGTATCTTTTGAACGGGTATACTTATAATAATGAAATTTGGAGGGTGGAAATAAACGGATGTAGGCTTCTCAACTGGTCATAACAGGTGACGCAATAGTCATAAATGACGTCACAAGGCCACTGTGACCAATAATTTTAAATGGGATCCTATGGCAAGTGACAGCTCGTTTGAAAGGTATTGAAAATACCTATTCAGTCATACCAATTTTGTTTGGGTTTCGGCTGATTTTGATTGATAAATTGAAGAAATACGAAAATTATAGTTTCGCATTTAATTAATAAAGATTTAAGAACCAGTTCTTATAATAAGTGTTCAAAATGTGCTCCATCTACTTCCTGGCAGTAATGCATCCTATTGCTAAACTCTTGTCGTACTCGTCCCAGTGTGTCAGCGGAAATTGCCCTACATTCTTCAACAATTCGTTGTTTCAGGATGGCAATACTGTCAGGTGCTGTAGCGTGAACCTTAGATTTCAAGTACCCCCATAGAAAAAAATTTAATGGTGTAAGGTCCGGTGACCGAGCTGGCCATTCGATCGAACCTCGTCGTCCAATCCATCTACCACGATATTCTTCATCTAGGTAACGTCTTACTGCACCGTAATAGTATGCAGGAGCACCATCTTGTTGAAACGTTATTTCCAAGTTGTCGAATTCATCTGGATTATCTTCTAGAATTTCAAGAATTAACGACTCAATATCATTTTGTAACATCTTCAGATACAATTCACCGGTTAAGTTAGCATTGAGAAAAAGAGGCCCAACTATGTGGTTTCCCAAAATACCTGCCCAAACATTTACTTTTTCTGGAAATTGAGTATGTTTTTCACGAAAGATGTGAGGATTTGTGTCACTCCAATACCTCACATTTTGAGTGTTAACATTTCCATTGAGAAAGAAAGTACTTTCGTCACTAAAACAAATTGTCTGTATGTAGCCTGGTTGTTGGTTCATTTTATTGGACATAGTTTCACAGAATTCTAGTCTTCGGTCGGGGTCATCATCTGAAAGTTGGTGCACCATTTTTAATTTGTATGGATGAAATTTGTTTTTAGCCAACACCCTATGTACTGTCCTTTGACTGACTTCACAGATAGACGCAACTTGGGCTGTGGAAGAAGTAGGGTTTACTACCATTTCTCCAATTATGTCAATTTTTTGTCATCACTAATTGTTGGTCGACCAGATCGTTTGGCATCTTGAACACTACCTGATGCTTCAAACTTCCGAAGAAGCTCCCTCAAATAAACCCTCGATATAGGGCGATCGGGGTACCTCTCATTAAACAGTCGTTCCGCTGCATGGAAATTGTTTCTACATTCACCAATTATTAAGATAGCTGCTACTTTGTCGACTACAGTACGTACCATTTTGCCTATGTAAACACTTAAACGTCTCGTTAAACAATAGCTTAGGTAAATTTTCAAGGTATAAACACTTTTGACAAGTAGAGAATTCAAAAACGTCAACCTTTTTGACAATTAACCAGAGGCGTACTTTAAAATCTTTATTAATTAAATGCGAAACTATAATTTTCGTATTTCTTCAATTTATCAATCAAAATCAGCCGAAACCCAAACAAAATTGGTATGACTGAATAGGTATTGTCAATACCTTTCAAACGAGCTGTCACTTGCCATAGGGTCCCATTCAAAATTATTGGTCACAGTGGCCTTGTGACGTCATTTATGACTATTGCGTCACCTGTTATGACCAGTTGAGAAGCCTACATCCGTTTATTTCCACCCTCCAAATTTCATTATTATAAGTATACCCGTTCAAAAGATACGAGGGGGGGAGGGACTTTTGACTAGCACTGTATACAATTTAAAGGATATGTGTTTGTTGTTTCTTCCTGGTTTCTTCCAGGGATGGACCATCCAGCTTGCTGTCCTGTTGGAGCGAAGATGTCCTGTTGTCGAGCAATTCTTAGGGATATACTAGGAGGAGGATTTAGGAAAATTCCAATTTTCAGACGCCTCCTGCCTTGGCTTATGGGTCTATTCGCCTGTGTTTTGATTTCTGATACTTAAAAATGTTTATATTATGCAAAATTCTGGTGTCTAATTCCGATAATGTTGATGCAGGAAAATGTAAATTAAAACATACTTTAAATTCTTCAATGCGATGTATTTGTTTGAGTTGGTTGTTATTTGTGGAATGTTTTGTGGTTTACGATAAGACCCTCGTCAACCTGATATAAATAATCAAATCACACACTCAATTCACTCGACTTAACGCTTAACGAAATTGCATTTTCTTGAACTGGTTTTTTGGTGTTGCCCGGAGTTATTAACTCCGGGACACCCTTTTCCAGTATATAATTTCATTGTCTGCTCAACTTGATAAAGAATAAAAACATTTGAATTCTCGTACAAATAACATAAGACATTGCTCTCATAAGCTTACGCAGGAGGAGAGCCAACAAAATGAATTATTACAAAAACCAAGACTTAGTATATGCCAAAAACGAATTGCCAACACCAGCAAGCCATCCCCTTCGCTCTCGACACAGGACAGCAAGCAGGATGGTCCATTTCCTTGGATAAACATGGGAAGAAACTCTGTATATAATATAATAATAATAATAATATATGTTTATTCTGTAAAATATCATTGTACAAGGCGATATAATAGTTAAATAAGACATTACAAACAAACATGGAGAATCCCACTAAAACCGATGTTGTGCGTGGGTACTCTTTTGTTGCTGCAAATGCAACGTGTTTAAACAAATTCTAAAATGCAACATGTGTATATTATCTGGCCCTTGTTCTACTATACGTGAGCATGTTAATAGGTTATAGAATTGTTGTGAGTGACGAGGATATAAAACTTAACTAATCTAATCCTAAATCTATAAAGTAAAGTAGAGTATAAAAATAAGTATGAAGTAAGAACTCACTGTAAAAAATTTCAGTAAACAATAGAAATAAAATAAAATGATAAAAAATAAAACAATATAGTATTATGCTTCGGCTATGAGTAATTATTCGTAATTATATTATGTACAATATCCCTATTCAGGTCAAGCATATACCTTTTGAAAAATTTTTTCACAAGATTTATATTGTTTATTATGCGTATATATGTTCTGTACATTTCAGGTAAGTAGTTGAATACTTTACTGCTGAGATAATTATATGTATGTTGTCCAATGTTTTTTTTTGTTATGCTGATTTGTACGTTTCCCTTAGATTTATTCCTGGTGTTATAACCATGTTCAAGATTTTGAAGGATATTTTTATTTTTGTAGATGAATAATATAATGTTGTACATGTATAGTTGTCGTATATCTAGTACAAGCGAATCTCTGAAAATACAGTTCGATGGATATTCATTTTTTTTGTAATACATTATTCTGAGTATTTTTTTCTGCAATACTTCCATTTTTTTTAGGTGGGTGTCAAGTAAGCCGCCCCAACTGAGGATGGCATATTGCAGTCGAGATTGTACTGAAGCATGATATTACGTTTTGAGGTGAGTTGTGTTTAGAATAGACCTTAAATATTTGAATTTATATAACATATATCTGAGTGTTTTCGAAACGTGACTAACATGTATATCCCATCTAAGATGGGGATCTATAGTGACACCTAGATACTTGATATGACCTGCTCTAGTAATTTTCATAATTTTTCCGTGATTGTTAATTAGCGATTCATCAAAATTTGGCAACCGATTTTCATAGCTTGCGAATGGCAAGAAGTGCGTTTTCTCGAAGTTGATTGTTAGCGATTTGTGATCAAACCAGTCTTTAAGAATGTTAATTTGATCCTCCACTTTTGTTTTTACGCTTTCCCAGTCTTCGGCTGTAAAGAGTATGGCCGTGTCATCAGCAAAGCTAATGATGGAACCATCGCAGGTCAGGGTGAGCAGACTGTTTATATATATATATATGGAAAATAATAGAGGGCCAATAACTGTGCCTCGTGGTATACTTTTACAGCCTGCTTTCTGCCCTTCAAGTAGCTTTTTAATAGTTTTTGGGAATTACCTCGTATACCTGAGCAACTTAGGGCCTCTAATAACTGGATATGGTCTACAGTATCAAATGCCTTGGCTAGGTCTAGGAATACAAATATTGCTGGCCGTCTAGTATCTATATGTTTATATATATATCGCTTGTGAGAGCAGCTATTGCATCGTTTGTTGATAAACCTTGCCTGAATCCATATTGCTTGGTAGATATCAAGTTGTACTTGTCAATAAATTTCATCAGTCTAGATTTGAGTATTTTCTCGAATATTTTATTGAAGCTTGTTAGCAGCGAGATCGGTCTGTAATTATTAACCATTCCAGGATCTCCTTTCTTCAGAATAGGCGTGACAATGGATTTCTTAAACGCGTTCGGACATTGGCATGTTTGAAATATGTTATTTATCAGAAATGTTAGTAGGGGTGTTATTTCTTCTGATATTTCCTTGAGATGTTCAGCTCTGATGCCGTCAAATCCAGGGGATTTTCCTTGTTTAAGGGAATTAATTATTTCGAAAATTTCTTTTTCATTTGCTGGACTGAGAAAAAATGTAGTCATGTTAGTAGTTTGCTTGGGAACTTCCGTAGGAGGTTTGATTATTTTCTTGGCATAATTTTTCCCTATATTCGCAAAAAATGTATTGAATATATTTGAAGTCATTTCATCATTGTTTGTTTTTGTTCCGTCCTCGCATATTATTTCTTTTATTGAGATATCTTTATCAGGAGCATTAATTTCGTTCACGA
The DNA here is from genome assembly GCA_018342105.1 of Gonioctena quinquepunctata. NCBI lineage: Eukaryota > Metazoa > Arthropoda > Insecta > Coleoptera > Chrysomelidae > Gonioctena > Gonioctena quinquepunctata. The sequence continues at coordinate 315,593 of JAFIRS010000872.1, forward strand.
TTTTCCATGATTGTTTCGAGCTATTTTTACTATTTTTAATTTTATTTTGGTAATATTTCTGTTTAGCAATTTTTGTAAGTCTATTTGTATATGCTCTGTAATCGAGATAGTTTTCCTTTTTCAACATATTTTGAGGATCTTCTTTGTATTCGTGATATAATGAATTTTTATGGTTTATGGATATAACAAGTCCTTTCGTGATCCATTTCTTCCTTTTGTGGTAATTTTTTCGTAATTTCACCGTCTCTGTATTATGTTTTATCATCCTACTGATTGTTTCGGTAAAGTAATTCGCCTGTTCATCGGTATTCTGTAGGCTATAGTATAATGACCAGTTATATTCTCTGATGCTTCGTCTGAGGGTTCCGTAACTTACATAACTTTTTGTTTTACTATTTTCATTTGATCGTATTTCTTGTTCAGATATATATATATATATATATATATATATATATATATATATATATATACCGTGTCCGTCAAAAAGTTGGCTACATATGAGGAAAAAATGTGTTATTGAAATTTCTGAAAAACTCTAATGGCAGTTCGTTTCTGCATGTCTGACAACTAAAAAATCCGTTGACTTTAGATTTGTCGGGAGTTTTAAAAAAGGTTGTCTGTGGTGCCGAAAAATGGATCAAATTGACAAGATATGGAAAAAAATTATTGAGTAAATGTGTTTGGAATCCAACGAAGACCTCATGTACCAATTTTGAACCATATTGAAAAATAAAACAAAAATACCATTTTATTCCTCTACCCTTACTAAGAAACAGCATACATTCTTGTTTTATCTGGAAACAGCTTCAATAACCTAAATCACAAAAGTTTGTGTCAAAACTGATCAAATATTTGTGGAATAGGCATTTTGCGGGGATTAATTATGAAAACACGATTTAGTCTTTTCACTAGGTGTAGTCATTCCCTGTATATTGATGCACATGAGCTCATTCAATATTCTCAACCCGTGAATAATATTCAAACCAACTAATATTTGTAATTAGAACTCAATAATATATTATTTATCCTGTTTGAATTTAGTATTGTTTGGTGGATATGGAAAAAGAAAAAAACTCAATAAACAAACTATGTACAAATTTTCAATATTCTAGGTGACCACCTTCGCGCTCCATACATAGAATTGCTCTGGAAAACATTTGGCGGCGAACATTTTTCAACATAGTTCTGTTGATCACTGCTGCACAATTCCTCATACAAATTTGAAAATGTTCTACATTACGAAATGGGCGTTGTTTATAAACATTGCTTTTCAGGTAACCCCATAAAAACAAATCACACGGCGTTAGGTAGGGAGACCTAGCAGACAAAGGAGTACCTGAATATCGACCTATCCACTGCTTACCAAACTCATTGTTCAACCACTCCCGCACTTCATTCATAGAATCTTGTTGAGAGAATAAACGAATCCGCTCTTGTAATGGTAGGTTGTCGATAAATAAAGATATATCGGTCTGTAAAAAGTTCAAATACCGTTCGCCATTTAAACTTTGTCTAAAAAAGAAAGGACCTACAATTCGCTTATCTAAAATTCCACACTACACATTCACTTTGAAACTATATTGGTCCTTGGCTTCGATAATTGAATTAGAATTATGAACTGACCGCCATCTACAATTTTGAGAACTGGCGACAGCATTTGAGGTCAAAGTTGCTTCTTCAGAAAAAAGATTGTCTTCTAACATTCCCTGGGACCATGCACAAAAATAAAATCGAGCGTCATAATCCCTGTCTCGCCCAAATTTTGGTTTGTATGGGCGAAAGTGATTTTGCTTTAAAATTCGTCTAACAGAGGTTTGAGATATTTCTCTTTTCTGCCATAATTTTCGTCGGAACTCTTGGTGTCTTAGTGACTCTCAGTAAAACATTGTTTGCATTATTTTCATTATTTACAACACATTCAACGTGAACACTTTTATATTTGTTTTCAACCGAACCAGTTTCCTTAAATTTCTGCAATATCTTTGCCACCGTAGTAAAATGCAAATTTTGGTCTGGATGCCTTCCATTGAAAATTTCAGCTACTTTTTTTGTGCTATGATAATTTTCGCCATATAGCAATACTATTTCTATTTTTTCTTGTTTACTCAGTTTTGGAGCCATTTCAATTGATAGATTGAAAAACACAAGAACTGATACAGAACGACAACTCCAACAAAATTGTGAACAAGTTATTGTGACATTTGTTATTGTTACAACAAAAGTAGATCTATTTTCAAAGACGCCCAATAAAATTCAAAAATATAGCTAAGTCATTGAAGTTCAAATTCACTAACCAATATTGAATTTAGCAAGGATAAATAATGTAATATTAAGTTTTAATTACAAATATTGGTTGGTTCAAATTGTATTCACGGGTTGAGAATATTGAATAAGCTCATGTGCAAGACAAGACTAAATCGTGTTATCATAATTAATCTCCCGCAAAATATATATTCCAAAAATATTTGATTAGTTTTGACCCAAACTTATGTAAATCGGTTCTTAAAGCTGTTTCCAGATAACACAGGAATGTATAATGATTCTTAGTAAGGGTAGAGGAATAAAATTGTATTTTTGTTTTTTTTTCAATATGGGGTCCTTGTTGGATTACAAATACATTTTCCCAACAGATTTTTTCGATATCTTGTCAATTTGACCCATTTTTCAGCATAACAGACAACTTTTTTCTTTAATTCCCGCCAAATCTGAGGTCACGTGATATAAGTTGCAACGGATTTTTCATTTGTCGACACGCGCAACGAACTGCCATTAGTTTTTAAATTTAAAAATTTTTTCCCCATTGTAGCCAACTTTATGACGGACACTGTATATACAGTGTCACACATAAATTTCGCAACATATGGAAGTTTTTTTTATTATTAGATATAATGAAAATTTGACTTCGCAGTCAGTTTGTGCTTGAAAAATGAGTAAAAAACAGCCTCTTTCCTTTTGATTTGCTACCTTAAACCTCAATTTTTCCTTTTTTAAAATCCAAAAAAAATTTTATACCTTTGCTCCAAATTTGGACTCTCTACTGTCCCTTCGACTTTTTTCCAATTTTTTAAATTTTTCGAATCTTTCGCTCTACCGATTCGAACGAAACATGATTTAATTCCATAATTCTGATGAATACGAGACTTCAATGTCATATCTTGCACAGAAAATACCCACATTGGCCTGTTACCAGAAAAAAATGAATGCACCTCCAGAAATTCGTCTTTGTTGTTGCAAAGTTCATCTAGTTTTTCCATTTCATTGTGAAACTGATTCGGATTTTCAATGTATGGACGTTAATTTGTCAGTTATCAGATAAACGAATTTCTCTCCATTCTTATTACACTCGTATTTCTTTTATCTTTATTTGTATCCAGTTTGATTAATTTTCTGACCAATAATTCAGTTACAAACCCGAAACATCATACTTTTCTGTATACTAAACAATGACCTACAGTTTCATAACTATCCAAAAGACTTTCGTTCTAGCGATTTGTACTGAACATGATATACAATTTCGTGATTTTAAACAATACAAGACTAATGCAACATCTCGGGAAGAAAATAGTACAATTGATCGAACCAAAATAAAATTTTCTCTTAGTAGGGGCTTTTGAAACAAATTTTTAGTTTTGGTTAATGTCAAATTATTGCGTTCAATAAATCGAGTTGGTTTTGACTTTTTTCTATGGGGCACATACCATTTACAAACAAAGAACATTTAGAGAATACTATTCAGGAGTTTTGTGCTAACATAAATCCCCTATTTATTAAAAATGCCACAAAGTCTGTGAATGGAAGGACTATAATTTGAATAGAACGGGAAAAACGGCATACTGAATGATGAATTCGGGTTCTTTATAAGATTGATATAAATCAATGAATGCTACGATGTTTTGTTGTGAATTTGGTTATAGTTATTTTGAATTAACGTTTTTAACACATCTAATGGTGGAAATAAAGAATATGAGATTTATGAAATTAATTCAAAAAACGTTGCGAAAAACTAATTTTTCGCAAATAATAATATTTGCTCGAAAATTACATCTAACCGTTTACATCCAACAGTCACACTGTTGGGTGTAAACTACATCAAAATATTTCGGACTCATCTGCAGCTAACGGGATAGAAATCTGTTAAAAAAAGAAATACGAGTGTAATAAGAATGAAGAGAAATTCGTTTATTCGATTACTGACATATTAATGTCCATACATTGAAAATCCGAATCAGTTTCACAATGATATGAAAAAACTAAATGAACTTTGCAACAACAAAGACGAATTTCTGGAGATGCATTTTTTTTCTGGTAACATGCCAATGTGAGTTTTTACTGGTCAAGATATGACATTGAAGTCTCGTATTCATCAAAATTATTAAATTTAAATCATGTTTCGTTCGAATTGGTAACGCGAAAGATTCGAAAAATAAAAAAAAATTGAAAAAAGTCGAAGTGACAGTAGAGAGTCCAAATTTGAAGCAAAGATATGAAATTGGAAACTGAGCAACTTTTTTCTTTGGCATTTTTCGAAATTTCCACAAAAAAACTGATTTTTTGAGGATTTTCGAAAAAAATGTCAAATTTGACAGGTTTAGAGTAGCACATGACAAAAGGAAGAGGCTGTTTTTCACTCATTTTCCAAGCACAAACTAACTGCGAAGTCAAATTTTCATTATATCTATTAATAAAAAAAACTTCCATGTGTTGCGAACTTTATGTGTGACACTGTATATATATATATATATATATATATATATATATATATATATATATATATATTAGAAAACCATCTCTTCACAAAATTCAATATAAATTGAAATAAGTGGTAGACTGGAAGCGGAAAACAACTACTTCCCTGGTAAATACCACGCAGAATATTGAATGATATCCGCCAGAAAATATATGCAAACTTCCATTGTCAATGGAAATTGGAAATTAATTGCAACTGTTTCTTTGTGATTAATTTGATTGTGTTTAAATTTTGTCAGGTCCACCTAACAATCCGTATACCGGTTTCAGGCTTTTGGCCCCCGTCATTATAGAGTAGTCACCAGTCTGAAATTCGAAGACCTTTGGCTGAAGCGGGACCCAACACAAATGAGAACAAAACCATACCTGTAGGTACGCATTTAAAAGTACCCAGTGACAGAAAGAAACACCCCAAAAACTGTTCTTTCACATCGATAGAAGTGGCTGCATGCCCGACCAGGCGTATACATAAAACAAGTAAGCCAAACATGTGAAGTGTAATATTAGAAACGGAGGACTTGGAGTCTCTTCACAAAATGCAATATAAACTAAAATAAGTGGTAGACTACAAGCGTAAAACCACTACTGCCAAAAGCCTGAAACCAGTATACGGATTGTTGGGAGGAACTGACACAATTTAAACAAAATCAAGTTTATCAGAAAGAAACATTTGCAATCAATTTTCATTGCCAATGGAAGTTTGCATATATTTTCAGGTGCATATCATTCAATGTTCTGTGTGGTATTTACCAGGAAATCAGTTGTTTTTCGCTTGTAGTCTACCACTTATTTCAATTTATATTGAATTTAGTGAAGATACTTTAAGTCCTCCGTTTCTAATATTACAGTACACATGTTTCGCTTGGAAATGAAAAAAATAATAAAATTCAACAAAATGATTTTTTTTGTCAAACTCGTCCAAATTTCGGGAACCTAAATCAGAGAAGTTTTGGTAGGTAATACGTTTATATAATTTTTCTGGCTTATTGAGGGCTTATCGTAAACATTTCAAAGGAATAATTTTTTTATGTTAGCGGTTGTGCAAGAGGTTAGATTACACCCTGTATATTTGAAGAGTTTTTCTCTTAGGTGTACCCAAAAATATAATATTCGTGTTAGCAAAATATTGTAAAATCTCCACTTCCAAAGGGCTGCGCCATTGTTTTCTTTTCAGTGCAAATGTCTCAGTGGTTCATGAACTCTTTGGGAAACGATAATAGTTATGACATCAACTAGTGTATTAAAGATGGCGATTACTGATCGAGATATTTTAACGCGAGAGCGAAGCGAGCGCGTTAATGTTCGAGATCATCAATCGCCATTTTGATATACCAAAAAAATTCCGTCGACCTCGTTCATGGGGTCAACGTAAACTTTTCGATATCCATTTCTTTCTACTAGGCGGAAACTTACAATATTTGGATTTGAAAAATACATTAATTTGACAGCGTGAGGAAATATGATTTGACATTTGAATAATATTCGAATTCGTGTATGTTTAGTTGCCTATACCACAATGATGCATTAATGGAGAAATCGACCATTTACAGGTTATTAATGGTCGATTTCGGAGTATGTTTGGTTGCATATGTCACAATCATGCATTAAAAGAGATATTTAATATTAATAGAGTTCGTTAACGATCGATTTCGTGTAGATTAAACAGACTCGTTAATACGAGGAATATTTTTTCACAATATTCCGAATGGTATGAAATTTCCATCAGTCTACTTTTTTGGAAATTCTCTGATATCTAGTTACAAGAGACAATTCGAGTAATATACGAATTTATATACGACATGAATTAACATATGCACCATTTCCATTACAGGAATAAATATTTTTGGAGTTATGTGTGAACTTACCAGTGAAGGATTGATATCAAGACAACTGTCACCCATGAAACGTAATTCTTCATGCTTCCTGAAATCAAAATAATTTTCCAAAACTTCGAATGTAACTATGCTGAGGTTGAAACAGGAGCATGGAGTTGCAGAGAACTGACCTGGATTTGGCGATTACAGTTTTTATAGCGTTTTCACGTTGCTTTGTTCCAAACATTATTTGAATAAAATACGTAAAACAACATGACAAGATGGGACATATTTGCAGTAGCATATGATTCGTGTGTTGAACTTATACTCAGATTAGGTTTAATGCCAATGTTTTTCAAATATGGAAATCGAAAGGTACATTTTTAAGAATATCAAACCAGCAAATAAAAATGCTGTCTTTGAGACGAATAATGCTTCGGGAAGTTTCTCTAGAAGGATTAAGTAATTAAAAAAATACTCAGTCGCCCATCAAATCTTCTTTCTTGAGATAGTGTATTCAATAAGGAGTATTTTCAAATGTGTATACAGGGTGTAACATAAGTGACGTATTCCTGAGACAATTTTAAGAAAAAAAGTCTATATAAACTTGTGTCCGGAAATGCTTCGTTTCGGAGATACAGAGTGTTGAAATTGAATTTTTTTGTTCGCGTTTTAGAAACAACTTTTGCAAAAAATAAGTTATTTGCACGAAATTTGGTACCCGTGGTTTTTTTGACGTGGGAAATCATAATTTCGTATTGATTTTCATGTAACATCTAGAGGGCGCTGCGTACGCTGTCATTATTTATTTCAAATTGCCCTAACATTTTTGACAGTAAACGTTTGGCACTTTTCATGGAAAAACCTTATTCCCACACCTGTTCCAAGTAAAAAAGGTACATTTTCTCAACAACGCTGGAGGTGATCGTTTTCGAGATATTTACAATTTTCTATATCGATGCATGTTACTTAGCTCCTAGGGCGCTAAGTGAAGTTGCTGAGAACATTACAAAAACTAAGTATGTGGTAGGTCTCGTCAAAATAAACTACTTTTTTCCTATGAAATGTTTATCGAAAAATGATTTGTTTTCGAGATAAAGATTGTTGAAATTTTTCAAAACATGGCTGGTTTTTGTCATAAGTTTTTTGCAATTTTAGTTATTTTCATCAAACTTTATACGCAGTATACCCGGACAGACTTCTTCTGAACTGAGCATTATCAAACTGCTTAATCAGTATAGCCAAATTTGATTTCAATAATTTTTGTCACTCTCCGCATGCAAATTAAATCGAGTAGGCTATGAACGTTCGTTAATAAAAATAGAAGTTCGCTGTCACATTTTTAACTATTCATTGACAAATTCACAGTACGGAGTTTATAAAGTGATATTTTGGTACCATGCTCGACTTTACGAATGCTGAAATGGCTGATATGGTTTTTGCATACGGCTTGGCTGACGGAAATTCACCCGAGGTCAGACGCATCATCAGGAAAGGTATCCCCAACGCGTCACTCCTTGCGATGCGACATTTGCGAATCTTTTCCGGCGACTTTCCGAATCTGGAAGCTTTGAAAGAAATTCTGCCGTAGGACGCCCACGGACTACAAGTACTGTGGAATTGGAGGAGGCGATTCTCGAAGGAATTAGTGAACATCCAGAGACAAGTACAAGAAAAATTAGTCAAACTTTAAATGTGAGTCACATAACCGTTTACAGAATTTTAAAGGAACAGCAATTATTCGACACCCAATCAATTTAAATAATTTATAATTTATAAAAAAAACAAATAAATATATATATTTTAAACTAACCTGCATACACACACACACTTACATATACATACTTGCATGCTTTTTTTATTATTATTTTTAAGTCAGTTAATTGCCACGCACAGGCTTGTCCTTCTGTGGTTTTTCCATATTTATTTACAGCCTCTTGTAAAGTTGATGTGAATAAATATATTATTATTATTATTATTATTATTGATACGGTATCAGCAAAGGATATTATGATTCCAGTATTCTGTTTTGTGAGAAGTTCATTGATATACATCATGAAGAGTTCCCTGGGGGACGCCATACGTTATTGTTCTTTCTGAGCTTATATCATTATCTATTCGAACGCATTTTCGGTTTGTTAATTTTTTTTCAAGAGATGTGCGTCATTCCGCGAATCCCTAGACGTTCAAGTTTTTCTAGCAACAATCTATGACATACCATATCGAAGGCTTTAGCTAGATCAACAAATACACCTAAGCAAGCCTTCCTGCTATCAACTGACTGATTGATACTATAGGTTAGTGCAGCAATTGCATCTTGAGTGGATAATTTATCGCGAAAGCCAAATTGTGTTGGTGCAATCATATTGAATTTGTCCAAATAGTTTAAGAGACGACATTTCAAATTTTTTTCAAGAATCTTTTATATCGAGGATGTAAGCGATATAGGTAATAATAATAATAATAATAATAATAATCATTTATTTTCCATAAGATAATTTACAAAATTATATAGGAATAGTCAAGTTGATGAAGACAAAAGTATCAAGAGAAAAATTATCCCACACTATAAAAACATTTTTCTTGTAAAAAGGATCTAAGTCTACTTTTGAACACAGGAATATTATTACTGTTTTTGATCAAATCTGGTAAATGATTGAACATTTTAGGGCCAAGATAGTTTGGGGAGTCGGAAGTTATTTTGAATCTTGCGTATGGAACATGTAACAATTCACGGTTCCTTGTGTTCAAATTATGAATATTGGCATTCAGTAAAAACTTGTTTTTGTTCTGGATACATATACACATATTTCATATATGAGAATACAAGGCAATGGCAGAATATGGTATTGGATAAATATTGCTCTACATGAGAACGTGTTTGCCACCCTAGCTATACTTCGAACAATACGTTTCTGTGCAATAAACACATTTTTAGACATTGAAGAGAGGCCCCAGAGACTCACGCCGTACCTCAGTCTAGAGTCCACCTGAGCATGGTACAAACTTAGCAATTGATCTATTTCCAGTACAAAACGCAGATTCACAAAGAGGTATATCAAGGAGTTCAATTTTGAAATCAGTTGTTTACAGTGAGCTTTCCAGTCCAGAGACTGATCGAAATGAACACCCAAATTTTTTATAGGATCAAGGCTGTTCTCGAAGGTGTAATCTTTAAAATCAAACTGTAGTCGAGGAATGATGTGCTGGCGATGGTGAAATTGAATAATTTGGGTTTTATTGGCATTGAAAAATAGATCATTGTTATTGAAATATTCGGATGCTAAGGCGATTGAATTGCTACATGCCTCAACCATGGAATGGGAGCCAGAAGCTGACACAATCAAAGAGAAATCATCTGCATAGGCAGTGTGGTTTATTTCTCCCAGAACAGTTTCGATTTGGTTCACGTATAATATAAATAAAATGGGACCCAAAATAGATCCTTGTGGGACACCCATATTGGTAGAAACTGACTCTGAGTCAATCTTTGATGTTCTTCCGTTGTTACAATACTGTAAGGAGACATATTGTTCCCGATTTTTTAAGAAAGAAGAGATCCAATTCAAGGAGACCCCTCTGACACCATAATTCTCGAGAGTTGACAGGAGTTTGGTGTGATTGACACAGTCGAATGACCTGCTCAAATCGCAAAATATTGTAGAAGGACACTCGCCTGCCTCAATAGAATCAATTATTGAATTAAACAATGATACTAGAGCCGTAGTGGTAGATTTTTTTGTCCGAAATCCATGTTGATTTTTACTCAGGATGTCATTTCCATCAATAAAATTCATGAGTCTATCCAGAAAGGCGTATTCAAATATCTCAGAGAGGGAGTACGGGACAGTTTCTGGCCTGTAATTGTTCATTAACTTCGGATCATTTTTTTTATGTATCGGAACAACCTTACCTTTTTTAATGATTTTAGGAAAGTGACCCTCAGAGAAGGATAGGTTAATCAGATTTGTTAGGGGGTTGATTATTGTATGTAGGATTTTCTTCAGTAGAAACAATGGGACATCGTCAGGACCAGAGGATTTTTTGTTATTCAATCTTGTAGTCAACAAGCTTAATAATTCTAGTTCAGTATAAGGAAAAAGATATAGGGTGTGCAAAATGAAGTTATTATTAAAAAATGAACTCCCCGATATACTACTGCGATCTATGTTTCTTATTATCTCACCAGGTTCGTCCAAAAAAAATCTATTGAGCTCAGTTGCGATGACTTGGGGATCTTCAATTAGTGTACCATTTTTTTCAATAACTATATTTTTTGGTTCCTTTTTCCTTTTAGTTAGTTCTGAAACGACATCCCATGATGCTTTCGATTTATTATCGGATTTGGATATTTTATTTTGATAGTATTCTTTCTTAATCTTACTTGTGATCTTTCTTAGCCTTTTTATATGTGTCATTCAAAGAAGGGTCGATAACAGCAGATATTTTTCCTGTCACCACCTCTGTAGATTGGCGTAATTATTGCGTTTTTGAATTGGGTGGGTAATTTACCTGTCGAAAAACATTTGTTTATGATAAACGTGAGGGTTTGAGATTTATGTGCGGCTACTAGCAACACTAATTTACTAATGTGATAAAATTGTTAATAAAAAAAACTAAATCGTTAGATAACGGAAAAGTATGCTAAATAACTAATATAATATGCCCCAACGTATGAGCAACCCGCCGCGCGGTGATACACTCTCCTCCGCTGGCTCGTTCCCCCACTACCGCTACTCAACTCTGCCTTGAGCGCACTTTCAAGCGTTCGGAGCAACTTTCAGTGACATTTTCAACACATTTCCCACCTCTCGGGTGAAAATCCGAAATATACAAATTGTAGATTTTGATCTCTACTACTAGATGCCGTTTACAGAATTTGAATAGGACAATTTCACTCAAATCGGAGCCTTATGCAAGATAAGCCTTTGAATTGTTTATAACGCGATTGTGCAAAAACTACACATCGGACAGAAACCATCTTGCGCACAGTTGAAATACATTTTATTACACGCTTTATATCAGCTTCACTTGTATGTTTGTTTGTTTGTAACCGACTCTTTTGGGCGCGATTTTGACCCACTTCCAGACGTCCGAATGATTTGAAATTTGGCAGGTGTACATAATTCCGGTGACAATGCATTAAGAAATTTCTGAGTGGAGGAAAAACAAAACGGCGGCTCCAATATGGCGTACGAGTTTTGTGATTATGGTCCGATTCGCTTCAAAATTGGTATCCAAGAGTTTTTGTGGTCGGAGATATGATTCTTTTGTGAAAATTGGAAAATTCAAGATGGCGGCTTCAAAATGGCGGCCGAGTTTTGTGATTATGGTCCGATTCGCTTCAAATTTGGTATCTGAGGGTTTTTGTGGTCGGAGATCATGATTCTTCTGTCAAAATTGAAAAATTCGAAATGGCGGCTCCAAAATGGTGAACGAGTTTTGTGATTATGATCTGATTCTATTCAAAATTGGTATGTGAGGGTTTTTGGGGTCGAAAATCATGAGTTTATTGTGGAAATTGATGAATTCAAGATGGCGGCCGAGTTTTGTGATTATGGTCTGATTCCATTCAAAATTGGTATGTGGGGGTTTTCGGGGTCGAATATTATGATTCTTGTGTGAAAATTGAAAAATTCAAGATGGCGGCTTCAAAAGGTAGTATAGGCTATTTGCGTCTTTATTCAAGAGGAAAAAAACCTCTATTGGTTGGCCTATTATATTGAATGCTAAAAATATATTTCCAGCAAGTGGGTCTCATCTTTCTCAAGTGCCAGACGTTATCTCCCATCCCCAATTCCTGAACAAATCATATTTCAACTCGAAGTTTTTTATATCAAAGTCATAAATTGATAAACAAATGACCTAAACACTCCAACACCCAGATATTATCAGTTTAGCAGATTTTGTCGAGTGATTATGGATATTAGATTGCATTGTGAATTTTTTTATATTTCCATCAATTTCAAGTAGGTTACTATACGGGGTGTCCCAGGACTTGTTTTTTTCCCATCGGGAATGTATAGATGGGGTCAAAATATCACCAGTACTTCATATAACGTATTTCTTGAAATCCTTCGTTACTACGTAACGAGCCCTTGGAGTTATCACCCGACTGGCCGTTTTTGATTATTCTTAGTCAATCGAATTGTCAGTAACCAAAATTCAATCTGGCGACAACCTGGCGCCATATTGTGACAAAACTAAATATAGCGACTACCAGAGCCATATTGTGAATAAAAAGAAGTAGAAAAGGGAAACATTCTCAATTAGATATTGATAGAAAGATTTTTCTGTGAATTGAAAAATCCGCGATTAAAATGTTTCCCTTTTCAACATGAATACCCCACAAGAGGTTATCTTGACGATGGAAGATAGTGAATAAAGTTTATCTTTCAGTCGCAGATGATTCCACATCTGATTTTATGAACATCCTGTTTATATTTTCAACAAATCAATCTATCAGACCCCATGACAGGTTTTAATGTCAGAAAATACTAATTTCAAAGTGTTTCTCTAAAAGAAATGATTCTAACTTTTCCATCTTTGCAAAGTGAGATTGCTTCTTAAAAATGTGTTTCCCATTTCTTCCGGTCTTCCTGATGATCGTGGAAGCGTGAAATAGATTTTCGTCGACAAAAATGTATTGAAGACCTAGTGAATGCGATGTCCCTCCTGCGTCAATGTTACAAATGATTTCTGGTGATTACTCTCTTTCGGAAAACATTCTTCTTTGCCTCATTCATCTTTATGAGTTCCTAATCAAGACTGAAAATGCACATTTTCAATTTCAGATTTTCTCGTTTGAGTTAGGGCCTTTTCAGAATATCTATCAGATGTAGTTCAATGTCCAGCGTGGCTTTAGCCGGGGAAGTAGTTGTTTTCTGTTAGACATTCACAAAAAATAACTTCATTTGAATCGCGGATTTTTCAATTCACAGAAAAATCTTTCTATCAATATTCAATTGACAATGTTTCCCTTTTCAACATGAATACCCCACAAGAGGTTATCTTGACGATGGAAGATAGTGACTAAAGTTTATCTTTCAGTCGCAGATGATTCCACATCTGATTTTATGAACATCCTGTTTATATTTTCAACAAATCAATCTATCATACCCCATGACAGGTTTTAATGTCAGAAAATACTAATTTCAAAGTGTGTCTCCAAAAGAAATGATCATAACTTTTTCCATCTTTGCAAAGTGAGATTGCTTCTTAAAAATGTGTTTCCTATTTTTTCCGGTCTTCCTGATGATCGTGGAAGCGTGAAATAGATTTTCGTCGACAAAAATGTATTGAAGACCTAGTGAATGCGATGTCCCTCCTGCGTCAATGTTACGAATGATTTCTGGTGAGTACTCTCTTTTGGAAAACATTCTTCTTTCCCTCATTCATCTTTATGAGTTCCTAATCAAGACTGGAATAGAAAATCAAATAACTATCTGAATGAAAATGCAAATTTTCAATTCGAGATTTTTTCGTTTGAGTTAGGGCCTTTTCAGAATATCTATCAGATGTAGTTCAATGTCCAGCGTGGCTTTAGCCGGGAAAGTAGTTGTTTTCTGTTAGACATTCACAAAATAACTTTATTTTAATCGCGGATTTTTCAATTCAAAGAAAAATCTTTCTATTAATATTTAATTGAGAATGTTTCCCTTTTCAACATGAATACCCCACAAGAGGTTATCTTGACGATGGGAGATAGTGACTAAAGTTTATCTTTCAGTCGCAGATGATTCCACATCTGATTTTATGAACATCCTGTTTATATTTTCAACAAATCAATCTATCATACCCCATGACAGGTTTTAATGTCAGAAAATACTAATTTCAAAGTGTCTCTCCAAAAGAAATGATTCTAACTTTTTCCATCTTTGCAAAGTGAGATTGCTCCTTAAAAATGTGTTTCCCATTTCTTCCGGTCTTTCCGATGATCGTGGAAGCGTGAAATAGATTTTCGTCGACAAAAATGTATTGAAGACCTAGTGAATGCGATGTCCCTCCTGCGTCAATGTTACAAATGAATTCTGGTGAGTACTCTCTTTCGGAAAACATTCTTCTTTGCCTCATTCATCTCTATGAGTTCCTAATCAAGACTGGAATAGAAAATCAAATAACTATCTGAATGAAAATGCAAATTTTCAATTTCAGATTTTCTCGTTTGAGTTAGGGCCTTTTCAGAATATCTATCAGATGTAGTTCAATGTCCAGCGTGGCTTTAGCCGGGGAAGTAGTTGTTTTCTGTTGGACATTCACAAAAAATAACTTCATTTTAATCGCGGATTTTTCAATTCACAGAAAAATCTTTCTATCAATATTCAATTGAGAATGTTTCCCTTTTCAACATGAATACCCCACAAGAGGTTATCTTGACGATGGAAGATAGTGACTAAAGTTTATTTTTCAGTCGCAGATGATTCCACATCTGATTTTATGAACATCCTGTTTATATTTTCAACAAATCAATGTAATAATCAAAATTCAATATGGCGACAACCAGGCGCATTACTGTGCCAAAACTAAATATGGCGACTACCAGAGCCATATTGTGAATAAAAACATGACAGTAATAATCAAAATTCAATATGGCGACAACCAGGCGCCATATTGTGACAAAATTCAATATGGCGACAACCAGAGCCATATTGTGAATAAAGACATGACAGTAATAATCAAAATTCAATATGGCGACAAAGTTATAACAGCGTATATCTTGGTACATCAGTGATTGGTTAATTTGGTCGTTAGTTGGTTTATTTCAGAGTAATAAGGGAATCCCCGACTGCGATAGTAAAATGTCGCAAATTATCGGCGCTTGAACAATCTCTCCTCAGCAGTTCGTATAACCAAGTTTGACTGTATCTTGTTAATGACTGAAATTATCCATCCACTTTGTTGTTGTAGTATTTTCATTTGTTATCAGTGAAATCGTTCATGTACTTTGCTAGTGTGTGATTCAGTACACATGGTGAATGTTTGTATCTATTTGTTGTACACCTGAATATTATATAACTCACAATGTTACGAGCTCGAAAATGTCGTCTGTCGTGTGCAAATCTTTCTCCTAAAACCAAAAAAGTCCGACATGAAAGTGCACGTCGCGAAAACTCAGTCTCCGGCAACGCGACAGAAACGATAGCGTGCAAGTTTGGCATTCCGCGCGCCAAACTTTCCAGTTCACGCGCCGTCGGATAGGGCAGGCTTAACGATCTTCGGTCGTCTGTCGGTAAATGAACACGGTTCAAAGGACGATGGCGCTCAACACGTGTATACCGCTCCAGATTCAGATTAGTTGATTAGATAGTTAGTTAGTGAGGTGAATATTTCAGTGTAAAAAATGGTAAGTAGTGTAACTAAAACTAAATACGGTATATTTTTACTATTCTACGCCTAATTCTTATAAAAATTTCTGAAACATGTTCTATATCAAAACTCAGTAGTTTTAGAGATATTTGACATTTAAATTTTTTCTCCCATAAAAGGCAATTAACAATATGGCTGATTATTTTACTTCGACACCACCAACTAATTATAAAATATTTTTAGGTAAATTTTTTTCAAGGTCCTGTGATACATACTAATACATATTTATTTTCAACAAATGTTGTACAGGGTGTTCGAAAAATGTAATCCAATTTGTTGGTAGATACAGATGTAATACAAAATTTTTTCAAATAGATCGCCATGTAACATATTTATATCAAAACTCATCTGTTTTCGAGATATTTAACGTTTATTTTTTTTTCCAAAAACGTAAATAAGATCGCTAACAATATAACATTTCCTATTTTAAGGAAAAGGGCAAAAAAATTAAACCATTGTCAGGTCATCAGTTCCGCCAACAAAGACGGCAGAAAATGGAAGAGAAGGAAAAATTAGCTGATTCTTTGAAGAAATATTTAAATCCGTCAGAAATAAGTGTTCTTCCTAAACTTGAAAATACCGACGATGCTCGCCCTAGTTGTTCCTCAGCCCTATGTTCCTCATTTGTTTCTGATTGTAATAATATAAATAGTACCCAGGAACATCATACTGAAAACGTTCCAGCAGCGGCAACATTACTATTTTCTAACTCCACCGTGATATCGGATGACCTTGGAGAATGGCCCGAAATAATTACATCCGCAGATGTAAGATTTTTAACGGAAAAAGGACCCCATCAAATTACGAATTGGATCTATCCAGTGAACTCACAAGGCCGAAAGTTTTCTGCCAGATGTTTTTATCGTAACGTCACCAATGGAGGGAAAGTTAAAAGGGAGTGGCTGATTTTAGGCTAGTAGAGATAGACATGATTTTCCCCAAATTTAATAATAATTACAAAAGTTTTAAAACTCCAGTAGGGTGAAGAGTACGTTCGAGTGATATTTAGCTTCATTTTGCAACCCTTTTTTCTGAACGGAAGATGTTGAAAATCAGGATTTAATGAATTTTCACATTATTGGCGCGAAAAAAATTTGCAAAAGTTCTGCAAACTTTCGAAGTTTTGAAAAATAGCAATATACATGCTCTGATAGATTTGCAACCATTTAAACAAAACGGAAATGTTTGATTTAGGGGAAAAAAAATTCGATGAAAATTCTAAAAGTTCTGCATACTCGAAAAAAATAACTAGAATAATGTTCTTGAGAATAGTTTTGATTTGCAACCTCTTGCGTAATACGGAAAATATTTTTTTTCATGAATTTAATTTTTTTTATTACAGTAAGTATCGAAATTATTACAAAAGTTTCAAATAATGGTTGCAAATAGAGGGTTCCTGACGTACAATATTTTCATTAATTTGAAACCTCGTCTGCAATACGGAAATGAGGGTAAAATAAAAATAAAACATATTTTCGAATTTGTACTCTCCCAAAAAAAGCAAAAGTTCTGCAAATCGGGCAGACAACTCATTGAACCAACTGGTGGCTGTATAATAATTTGCAAACTATGTTACAATGCGGAACATTAGAAATTAACAAAATAGTTATTTTTGCAACACCTGTGTTATCGGAATGATGAAGATTTTTATATACATAGAAAATGACATTCATCAGTTAACTATCGACAAGAAGGTGAAATTACTCAATGGTGAAAGCTAACGTTTTCGATATGAATTCATAACATCATATGACAATTAGGAATTTGCATAAAAAAATTATCTGTGTACGTTTGATGGAGGATCGAGAATCTCCCAAAACGTTTTCATAATTTTCTTGATGTCATACAGTTGTAAATTAGTTCGATTAACCTACAACTGTGTTACGTCACAATGTTTTTCCCCTCGTTATTTTTAAAATTTTTACGTGTCGATTACATTTCCGTCCTCTATTTAGATTCAATGGAATTTTTCCTAAGAAACCGCAATTGGAGTAAGAAAGTTGAGTGGAAAGGTGAATTATAATTTTATTTAATTCAATAAGAACATACCTATTGTCATGACCCGAGAATATGCATAAATACATAGAATGAATCTATATATGAAGGAGTGGCCACCTCAAATATGAAAAGTAGGTTTAGAGAATAATCCATTCGAAGAAGTCGACAATGCATTCAAAACTAGCTACCAGATGTGGTTAAGGAAAAAATCCATTAAGTACTAAACATGTCAGAAGATCAAATAAGAAGATCTTATAAAAACAACCAAAAACATTCTTAACATCTGATAAAAAATATGGGCAAGGTAATACATTTTATTTTGTTACCCATCCCAAGAATGTAACATTATAAATTAACGACTAATAATAATTATTACGAAAACATCATCCAATAGAAGGATATAAGAAGCCAGAATTTGTTTAATCAACTTTCATTCACAGCTTTCCATTCCAGTCAGTACACAGATGGAAGTACCAAATATTTTGGATACTAAATATTCGATGTAGTCGATTAAAAATTCAGTTGACGGTCAATATAAATCATTGAAATGTATACTTAAAAGTGTTATGAAAATATCGGAACTAGAAAATGTTTGATCTAGAATCAGTGCGCGTCAGAGGAAAGTCGGTATTCAATAACTAAAAATAAAAAGAAAACAGTAAATACATTGAAAATTTATAATCCGAATGTAGAAATCGTTTGATAAAACTATTGTATGTGAAATCCAGAATCTGTAACAGTGTCAAAAGGGTGAGCTTTATTTTTGTGTTTTGTATCAATCTGGCATATTAGATCTTTTACAACTATTATTAAAGTGAATGGCCTATTCGATTTTCTACGAAATCTCTATCCAATGTCAGATGTTTTTTATGGAATTTCAACCACATATTTGAGTATGGAAATTCGTTTTATCAAATCATAAAATGAATTAGCCTTGAATTTTGAACTACAGGGACTTGAGAAAATTGATACAACTTACTGTCAGTTGTATCACAGTTATTATCCAGGTTGTATTCCATTATTTGGAACATGTATTGAGTACTATGAAAGTACTGAATTTGTATGGATCAGAATGTCATACCATACAGTATATTTTTTTGTAACGAAGTAATATTTTGTATTAATATAGTTTGTTTTTATAAGTGCTTTAATTATTTGTATATCATCCTTAACTTGATTGGCGAGGTACACAATTTGAACCAGTTCTCTGAAAGTCTATAACATCTATATATTGGGAGGACGATTTTTATATGCCGCTCAATAAAAATCGCAAGTGAGTTTTTATGAATTATTCACCCCCAGTATATCCTTTCATAAACTTGGTAACATATCAACCAAGTAACACCCTGTACGGAGTCATATCACTATAAAAATTGAATTTGAGATATAGTATGGATTTAACAATTTTTTTATTTTGCAGCAATGTTTCTGTTTGATGATGAAAATTGTGTAATTGTGAGATTTACAATCGATAACGTTTTGATATCCTTACTTCCATAGAGCGTCTAGTTTTCATTTTAAAATCTTTTTGATTGCTTTAAAGTAATGTTGTAAAGTAAAAAATTTAAATGATGAATGATTGAATGTCGTTTATCATGCGATAAAAAATTAATGTCTTCGAATAGTTTTTTAGCAGAATATCGTTTAACGGTAGAAATAAAATTGTATACCCTTCGATTGTTGCATTCGAAAATGTTAGATTACATTTACTTCGCTGATTAGTTGAAAACAGTGATTGCTTCTAAGATCAAAGATTAGTTTCAATTTTTTTAGTGGTTAACTAAGTACGTAACCGTATCATTATTCGGATGCAACAGTCTGTGAAAAACATGTTGGTCAAATGTTTTATTTATGGATTATTATGACAAAATATAAGAACAATTTTGAACGTTTCAACTTCTTATGCGGTCGAGCCTTGTTCGAACTTTCCTCGTCTTCGCTGAACAATTTTCACCGCAAATTAAACACTTGTCAGCCATAGCGGAATTTTTTAATATAATGTCACAAACGATATCAGTGGACACCACATTCATATCCGAAACAATAGCTATACTACATACCGATCTGAAATAAACATCGCAGAATAAAATTCCAATCAACCAGTACAAAATATAACAGATATATGCGATGGATGATGGATATTCAAGTATTTGACTGGACCACTATAGACGTATGCCAGTCTAATATAAATACAAAAATGTTCCGTTGAACAATGACGGTTGCAAATCTCTTGGGTCACGTAAAATATTAGTCGTAATTATAACTGCAATTTGCAGAACTTTTGCAATTATTTCGAATGTTGTAAAAATGAAAAAAAATTATATTAGTGAATAAATAGGTTCCGTTTTTCGTATGAGGTTGCAAAGTTACATATCTACTGAGAGCGATATTTTCTTTATTTGCAACCAAAATAAAAAACTTTTGTAATTATTTCAATGCTTGTGTGTATTGAAAATGGCGGCGTCGCTAAAAAAATTTGATAAATCAATGATCCGTTTCTCAGAAATGGTTGCAAATGTTCGTGAATATATTAAACTTTTTCTCCGTTCACTTATCCAATTTGCAGAACTTTTGTAATTTTTCTTAAACAAATTCCAATGAAAAACTTAAACAAATGACAAAAAACAAGGTTCCGTAACTTTTACAAGGTTGCAAACTCAATGCATGTTGCAAAACATCATTACTATCGGTATGCCTACTTTGCAGATCTTTTGCAATTTTCAGTGCAACAATAGAGCATTGAAACTATTTTTGCAATTAAAACAATGTTCCGTTCATCGCAGACTTATGCAAAATTTTATAGTTTGTTTTCATTGATGCACTAACATACCACTGAAGTTTGAAAACTTTTGGAATTAATGTTAATTGATTGTCTATAACTACTGGCCTATTACTCAACAACAAGAGATGCGGTTTACTGTTTCTGTTGCAAACTTTTTGGTAAGTCTTAGACCAACTTGTCTAATAAGGAGGGTTGTTCTGATTGGAAACATTTGTCACTAGTGCTAAACAGACACGAAAAGTGTGACTCCCATAAAAAAATATCGGAAAGTTGATTCTACTGATGCTGGATTGTATAACTATGTGACAGATATATTTAAATTTAAGTATATATGTTTTGCGAGGACAATGATATGATAATGGAGCAAACATGCGTGGAACACACAGTGGATACAAACACGAATCTTAAATATAAACCTGCGAGCATTTTTTGTTCCTTGTTCGGCGCACTCATTGAATTTAGTTATTAACGATGCTCCTAAAATTTCTTTGCAGGTGTCCAGATTTTTTGACATTGTTTAAGAGATATATGTGATTTCAGCGTTGTAGCCAGGGAATTCCTTAACACTGTCTATCCAAATAGATGGATCGGTAGGAGTGTAGAAGAACCTAACCAGGCGTGGGCACCAAGGCCCCCCGATCTAAGCCCGCTAGATTTTTATTTTTGGGGACATTTGGAGTCACTAGTTTATAAAAATCCAGTAGAGAACTAGGAAGATCTAAGAAACCGAATACTAGACGCCTGTGAAACAATAAGAAACACACCAATAATTTTCGAGCGGGTACGAGATTCAATGACTAGAAGACTGAATGCCTGTATATTCGCTGAAGGTGGACACTTTGAACAATTTATTTGAATACACTTCAGTTTCTTTTATTTTATTTAATTCTACACATTCAAAATTTCTTGTAATGAAATGTTGATATTTCTTGCAAATTTTATTGAATCAAAAAACCTCTCTATACCAATTTTCGTTTAATTAAGGTCAGTATTTCGAAAGATATTTAAAAAAAAATTCATCACTATGAATATGTATTAAATATATTGAAAAATATAACGTGTAAGTTGTTTATTTAATAGATGATACATATTGAATAGTTTGTGCTTTAAAATTTCAGATCAGAATATTTTTTTGTTTCATACTTTTCAAAGCGTGATTTTTCAGTAGTCGGGTTTTAGTCTTTGAACTCATTTCAATTTCATACTTTTTAGAGCGTAATTTTTCAGTAGTCGGGTTTTAGTTTTTGAACTTATTTTTATTTCATAATTTTTAGAGCGTTATTTTTCAGTAGTCGGGTTTAAACTTACTTTTTATTTAAATTACTTTGTCGTTATAATTTTGTGATAAAGTAGTTGCAGAGCTGCCTTACATTTTTTTTTGTTCAGGTTTCATTGTTTTACATGTAGCTAGGTAATATACCGCGTGGAGGTACCCTCAGCTTATGTCATTATTATTAAACACGTTTTGTTTTTTTTAATAATTTTAACATGGTGCCATAGCCCATAATGAAAAATGTATTTTCTATATATGTATTTTGGGTAGGTTTGGAAATAAAATATGTTTGGCTCACATCTGAGGCGTGATTTTAGTATTTGTTTCCAATTATCGGGTGCATGCAAGCAAAGCCGCGAGCAATAGCTAACTATACAGGGTGTTTCATAATTGAATGTTGATCCTGAAGGGCGATAATCCTTATATGATTTTAAGAAAAAATTTTCATATGAACTTAGGTCCGCAACCGCTTTATTTCTGAGATACAGGATGTTGAAATTTAACAAAAAAATAAGTTTTTCCCCATTATCTCTGAAACCAATATCTCTGAACACTTTGGCTTTTTCTATCAATTTTGGTACATGCAAAGTAGGCATTAAAATAACATTTTTTCCATGATTGAAGAATTTCTTAATTTTTATCAGTGGCGTCCCTGTTAACATGCCCTGCCATATTTTTGATCAAAATAATGATACGCCACAGTCTTTTTTCCAAATAAATATTATTTTTATAGTTGTCCTCTATCTTCCCATAAAAATGGTCTCATGCCTTTTTTTCGTACGGCAAACGGTTTTTGAGTAAGAAAATAAAATGCATTCATTTGCTTGTCCCTATTCGATTTTTTCTTAGTCACATCGGACTGCAAGAACTCCAGCAATTGGGATAGCTGTTTTGAATTCAGTTGACTAGAATCCTGAAATATGTACGAGGCAAGTTGCCAATAATTCGAATATCGCCCATATTCTAGTATGGAGGATTCTTCATGATTATTTATTATATCTCTATCACATTTAACGGGTTCAGGCTCTACTTCCTCGAGACTTTCCATTAAGAGTGGATTTCTGCCAATGGTTTTTCCAAAAAGTTACCGAAAATCTTTTTTTTGACAGGGAAATTTTATTCACGGACGAAGCTAGTTTGACTAAAAACAGGATCATAGTGGAATCTCATCACCAGGAGTAGTTCTCATTAAATGTCTGGGCTGGAATTATTGGAGATTACTTAATTGGACCTTTTTTTTACCACGCAGATTAAAAGGACATAATTATCGCCGATTTCTTGAAGATAATTTGCCAATTCTGTTGGAAGATGATCCTATTTTAATGAGAAATCGCATGTGGTTCATGCACGATGGTGCACCTGCTCATTTAAGTGCTCTGGCACGCGAATATTTAAACCAAAACTTTCATAATCGCTGGATAGGTCGTGGGAGAACAGAGTCATGGCCAGCTAGATCCTCAGACTCAAACAGTCTTGTTTATTTTATTTGAGGACATCTCAAGACTTTGGTGTACACTCAACCAATTCTAACTGAGGGAGAATTGCGAAACCGCGTAATAGTTTCCTGTGAAGCAATAAGGAATACTCCAGGAATTTTTCAAAGAGTACGCGAATCAATGACCAGGAGGCGGACATTTTGAACAGTTAATTTGATTTGGGTGTTTTTTGTTTATATAGTTAGGTTTTTGTATTTTTATGCGTACTAATTACAAAAACTAAATAATAGTTACCATACAATTATAAAAATCTTGCCTAGATCGTTTGGATACCACAATTGTGAAATCAAGACTGAGAAAAAATCGAATAGGGACAAGCGAATGAATGTATTTTATTTTCTAAATCGAAAACCGTCCGCCGTACGACAAAAGGCGAATATCCATTTTTATGAGAAGATAGAGGACAATTACAAAAATAATATTTATTTGGGAAAAACAGTGGCGTATCATTATTTTGATAAAAATATGACAGGGCATGTTAACAGGGATGCCACTGATGAAAATTAAAAATACTGCATCATGGAAAAAAAATATTTTTATGCGTACTTTGCATGTACCAAAATTGAAAAAAAAGCCAAAATGGTATTGGGGAAGAACTGATTTTTTTGTTAAATTTCAACATCTTTTATCTCAGAAATAAAGCGGTTGTGAAGAATTTTTCTTAAAATCATCCAAGGATTAGCATTCAATTATGAAACACCCTGTATATATTTTTGAATTGTGCTAATTAAGCCCTTTCATTTGATACACACCACGGCACCATTGAAAAAAAAATATTTTGTTGTTCATGACTTTATGTCCTCTAGAGGGCGCCTCATTCAATTTAATGTGACGTCACATAGCCTTTAACCAGCGGAGGATCAAGACGCTTCCAACGATACCACATTCATCAAATTATGATAAGTAGTTTAGAAGTTATGAGGCAACAGATGAACATATATACATACCGGTCAAAATCATAACCCTCCTTTTTGCTTCGCCGTAGTCGGGTAAAAAAAATGGGATCTCACTACTTTACTGAATCGAAATCTAATATGGATAATCAAACATTAATGAAAGTACTATATTAATACTTCTTCAAAGCTCAAATGTTGAGAAGTTCCACTTAGAATAGATTTAACGAGCAAAAATCTTCAACAAGAATTATAAATTTAGCTATTTTTTCTAGGAGAAAAATGTCTAAACTTCAATTCTGTTGTAGTTTGAAGCTGTTACACAATAAGTATAGTGATGATCCAAATATAAAAATGGTGCCAAGGTATTAGAACAAGATTCAAGAAGACACTAGAATATTTTTTTTTACTAATTAAATACTCAATTTTAAGAGTAGTTCCAAGCTGTTACTCCGTTGATATGGTTGCTGTACGAAAAACTAACTAACTAACATTTCAAAAACATTTCATTCTTTTACTCGATCGGCCAGGTTTTCTGCAGGTGCCCTCGCACTAATACTGATCATTCCATGCAGCACACTGCTATCTTTTGCTGGAATTGCTTTGATGCATACAAAATAATTATTTTTTGTGGGTGGCACTATTATTTGCTTTTACCGACATTATGTCAGGTAGAGCGTGTTAAAAAAGTGTTTTTGTCACTATATTACATACATCACTATCACTATATTACATACATTGGAATAATAATGGAATTTCTGACTACCTTATACCGATGTCACTGTTCGACGGTAAACACTGAAATGACAAAAATAATAATTAAAATTGAGATATATATTACAATAAGAAATTATATAACTTTGAAATTTTGAAATCGATATACTTTTCTTTAGTATATTCAAAGCGTCAATATTTAATTAGAGTATGGAGATCAGAAAAAAAAATCTTTAATAAAACCATTGAAAACACTTTAGAATGGAGTTATAAAATGCATATTCAAACTTAATTAAAGAGAACCATCAGTTAATTTATATAAACCGAGGAACTTACTTAATATTTATTCCTTATATAAATTCAAAATTAGTATATTAATTCACCTAGTAAAAAATAATCTGAAAAATTCAAATTCAGTTTTCCGCGATAACCAGACAATCAAACAATCTTACATCAGTAATAATAAAAAGGAATATAACTTTTTTACAATGGTATAAAATTTTATAATGATTTACCGAATTCTCTAATAAAATATGTCAAAATGAGATTCAAAAATAATTTCAAAAATAATTATTATTCCCCATTAAAAATTGAATTAAATTTCTGATTTCATTGCTTATTCAATATTCTTAGTGGTATAAAACTCTATAATGATTTGCCGTATATTCTAAAAAGTTATGGAAAACTACGATTCAAAACTAATTTCAAAATATTGTCACGCCCTACTTTGGGAGACCCTGGCCCCCTAACTGTTTAGGGTGCTCACTAATTATCTTGCTTGGCTTGCGAGAGGTTAAAACATTTAACTTCTCTGTTTGTGACCAACTGGTAAAGTGAAATGAAAAAGTGAAGTGAAAGCTATTGTGTTTATTAAAAATATAAGGAGACAAAAACATACATGATGGTGAAAACAAAAATACTAAGTGCGGTAAAACCTGTTGTGGATCATTAAAATTATAAGAAAACGAAAATAACAATGATGAATAAAAAAATTACCAACTGAAGTGAACAATGGGGGTATATACCAAAAAACAAATGAAAGTAACACTTACATTATAATGAAAACCAAGGGAAGGAGATGTGTCACCGTGGACCAGCAGCATAAAAACAAAGAGCACGATTAAAAACAAACACTTTCATTTATAGGAAAAATATCGCTGACTTGCAGAATCACCGTTCTTGCTATTGATGAATGTAATACCGGACTGAAACCCAATCCCTGGTTAATGACTGGCGTTGAACTTTGAATTTGCAGGAAATACTGTATTTCAATTCCACGTTGTGTTCAATTATGTTTGAATTTTATTTTCAAGACTGGTAAATTAATTTTGAATTTTGAAAAAGAAATGATTGGTATATTTCTATTGGGTAATATTTTTCATACTTGACAATTATGAAAAAAACTTCAATTATAATAATGAATTTTTAATTTAATTTAGAAATATGCTTCAAAACATAGATTTTCAACGAATTTGTTACTATATTGACCTTTCTACTATTGGATTTTGATACAATCACTTCACAATGAATGTTTGTAATACTCATGTATTAGTTTATAAACATGTATGTTCCTTAGGATCAATAAAGTTATTATTATTATTAAATGAATGAACATATTTCTGGAATAGGGCAGAGTTTGCTCTTCTTCATAAAATTGCTCATCGGCTGATATACAAATATTTTATTGTTCATTGATGTACAAAGTGATCATTTATGAAAAAAAAAATCACAATTATTTTGTAAAAAAAAATATATATTTAAACTCTAAAATACGTCAATGGTAGGCCATCTCATTATTACAGTAAATCCTTTAAACTCCTTCGAGCAATTACTTTCTTGTAAAACTGCGAAGACTCTTTGGCAGTTCTTGTTCTTTGGGGATCGTTGAAGTCTACGCTGTACAATCCAAGAGTCTCCCTGGAACAAAACATAATTGAATGATTGTGAAGGATTCCATAAGAACATACGAAAATATGTATTATATCATTAACTGATATTTTATTATATTGCTGACA
Organism: Gonioctena quinquepunctata; assembly: GCA_018342105.1. NCBI lineage: Eukaryota > Metazoa > Arthropoda > Insecta > Coleoptera > Chrysomelidae > Gonioctena > Gonioctena quinquepunctata. The sequence goes on from JAFIRS010000872.1 coordinate 342,690, forward strand.
AATGGATGAAATGTCTTTTTCCTTTAACCCCATTAAAAGGAATTGAAATCATAGGAAAGTTCCAACTAACGACCCATTACAATAATATATTTTTCATGCTCTTCACCCAACGACTATTCTAGGATAGGTATTAATTTCGTCAATTCAACATTCAAGTTACTTGACAATCAGCGATAAATAACTAGAATAATAAGTTTGTTTGTCGAATGATAAGTTTGATCACTCTCGATTCGGACGTCCATCGTCTTAATGGATTTGAAAGGTGTTCGCGACGCAATCGTCTTTAGGTGAATTCTGACAAATTTAGGGGGTACTTATCAATTTATAGGTCTGTCGGTGCAATGGTGCGTGTAATTCCGCGCGGTGTGGTAGTGTGTGAAGTTTCGCGCCTCTGCAGTACGCCAGAAAGAGCAATTAGTGTCCATACGTTCTTGATCTCAACGCGTTATTCGCGTATGCCATATTGACTGAAGGCGTTCTTGGCTTCGATGTAGGCGGCCTCTTCGAACTTTCGTTTGAACCAATGCTCCTCTCTATGTAGAACTCTTGCGTCGTCCCATAGAATCCATTTCCTGAGCTCATCCATTCTTACCAATAACGGCCTCTTTATCTCTCCAATGTAGGAATCTCCGCCTTCACATGGAACTTCATAAATGCAATACTTACTGATTTCATTTTTGTTGTCGGGTTTGGTCTTGGTGAGGAAACCCCGCAAAGTACTGCCGGATTGGAAGCAACTCTTGATGTTGAACATGTTTCCCATCCTTCTGATCTTCTCGGAGACATATCTGATGTACCACTGTGCTTTGTTGTTGCTCTTCAGATGTCCTCGTTCTCTGGAGTTGTTTCAATACTTGTCCTAGAGGTTTCTTGGGGTATTCATTTCGGTGGAGGTGCTCTCTGATGTGGTTTAATTCGGCCTCTATTGACTCCTCGTCATTGCATATGTGCATTGCTCTACTAGCAATGTTCTCACGATCCCTCTCTTTGTCAACTCGGATGGTTGGAGCTGTTCCGGTATTCTCTCATCGTTCACATCGAGGAAGGGTAAGGCACTGTTGGTTTCCATTTCTATCGTGAATTTGATCGAATCCCTGAATTTGTCAATTCTTGAGAAGAAATCCTGGAGATATTTATCTCCGTGATTCCATATAATGAAAGTGTCATCCACGTACCTCAACCACAGCCTTGGTTTGTATTCTGCCTCCCGTATAGCCAATTCCTCGAACCACTCCATGTATATATTGGAGGAAGGGAAGATCCCATCGGGAGTCCGTCGACTTGAGAGAAGAATCGGTCCTTTTCCTGGAAATATGAGTTCTGTAGGCAGCACTGCAGTATTTCCAATATTGCTCCCGAGGAGCTGGTTATCGTCCTCGAATTTCATTTTGATGATGCTAAGGGATTCCTTTATAGGGTGTGAAGGCTCTCCACGTCGAAGCTGATGAAACGATATTATGGTCAAGTTCAACATCTGTGATGGAGTCTACGATACTACAACCCTTACGAGGGGAATAGCAGTTCATAGGTCAAGAATTCCAAGCCCTTCGTAGACACCATCACATATGTTGAACTTGGACCAGAAGATCGTTTCATCAGCTTCGAGTGGAGAGCCTTTACACCAATGACCCTATAGAGGAATCCCTTATCATCATCAAAAGGAAACTCGAAGAGGACTTACCTTTCCGTCCTCTCCGAGAGGACTGACTTCTCCATCCAAGCAATATTGGAATTACTGCAGTGCTGCCTACAGAACTCATATTTCCAGGAAAAGGACCGATTCTTGTCTCAAGTCGACGGACTCCCGATGGGATCTTTCCTTTCTCCAATCATCGCCGACATATACATGGAGTGGTTCGAGGAATTGGCTATACGGGAGGCAGAATACAAACCAAGGCTGTGGTTGAGGTACGTGGATGACACTTTCATTATGTGGAATCACGGAGATAAATATCTCCAGAATTTCTTCTCAAGAATTAACAGAATCAGGGATTCGATCAAATTCACGATAGAAATGGAAACCAACATCAAAAGCTGCTTCCAATCCGACAGTACTTTGCGGAGTTTCCTCACCAAGACCAAACATGACAACAAAAATGAAATCGGTAAGTATTGCATTTATGAAGTTCCATGTGAATGTGGAGATTCCTACATTGGAGAGACAAGGAGCCGTTATCGGTAAGATTGGATGAGCACAAGAAATGGACTCAACGTGGAGAAACGTCAAAATCGGGAATTGCTGACCACGCCTGGACTAAGCACCATCGAATCCTATGGGACGACGCAAGTGTTCTACATAGAGAGGAGCACTGGTTCAAACGAAAGTTCGAAGAGGCCGCCTACATCGAAGCCAATAACGCCTTAAGTCAACCAAAGAACGCCTCTAGTCAACGTAAAGAACTTATGGAAACCACTAATTGCTTTTTCTGGCGGACTGCAGAGGCGCGAAACTTCACACACCACAACACCGCGCGGAATTACACGCATCATTGCACCGACAGACATATAAATGGGTAAGTAGCACCTAAACTTGTCAGTATTCACCTGGAGACGATTGCACATACAATTATTCGAAACGTCGTGAAAACCTGTTGAATCCATTAAAACAATGTAGTAAATAAAGAAATTTAAATGTATAATTTTTTCTGATATGCGATCGTCCATTAATCACGTGAGGCTCGAAGGGAGGACGGGTGTTCGTAAAAAATCACGAAATATCACAAAAGGAGAGGAGGAGTGTAGTGAGATATCACGTGTATTTATTTTTTCGTTGAACGCGCGATTTCTAAAAACTCGTCTTGCCAGTCGCCAGTTATTCTCTTCGATGTATTCTTCCGGAACGCCTCGTGATACCTCCTTACCCGATTTTGCAGTCGTCCATATTCCGTAGCCTCAAGAGCACGTTGGTAAGGCGTTTGCTACATTTCTTCTGCGTCGGTTGCTTGGAATTACCCCCATGCATGAGTGCTTTGACAAATTGCCTTATAACCTTCATTGCCCTAGCCTGAAGAAGGATCGTCAGCAGCTTGTGGGAAGGACGTGCTAGCGGTGTGGACTGTACTTCTGTACGAAGAAGAAAGTTAAGGCACTAGCAACCTAATGATCCGTGCAATAATAGTCCAGAGATGCACAATGTTCGTCCTTCACGCATCCTCAAGCGACGATCGATCGGTAGATCGAGAGAGATTATCTGCGTAGTGCGCGAAAATGATGACGCCGAGTGGCTTGATGAGACCGACGTTGATCTTCAACAAAGCACAGTGCCAACAGCTGACTTGCAAGATGCTTATCAACTTGTTAGTGTCGAAGAAAGTCTCGCTAATCTGTGGTCCGAGGACAATGTCCATTAAATATGTTCATGTACCAGTACAATTATATGTTTTTCACATGATTACACTTTTTCTTTATTATTTTCATGCCAGTCAAAAACAACCTGCAACCTCAATGTCTGTCTGGACATTTCTACGACGGTGCTTAGTTTTCCAGAATTAAATTAGATTATACCTGTATTTAAAGATAATGTTCTGAATTTTTTTAAGATACTTCGTACTGAAAAAATACACGTGATTTTGGGTGGGGGTCGGGTTAGTCTTGAACCTCACTACGTATCACCAGGGGGGAGAGGGGGTTAAAAAGTTGCTAAAAAACATCACGTGATTAATGGACGACTCCTATGTAACTTTTAACTTCTTTCTTCTGTTGGGTATTTTGCCTGCGTATCAGAAAAAACATTACATTTAAATTCAATACTTATGACTCAAAATCAATTAGAACTGTCAGATTTGACAGATATTTGTCACATAGAAAGATGTCTAAGAACCCTGGTGCTTGAACTGATTCGATATTGTTTAGATTTTCGAGTGGACACCACGCGTCGCTTCAATAGAGCTTCAATATCTGTGGTAGATGGCGCCGTCCAAAAATGTTTGTTTATATCCTCGCTCAATGTCAAAACTTAATTTTTGACATCTGCAGCATCTTATATGAAATTATTTTCTATTTTGTGGGTGACTATGCGTTTTTTCTTCTCGGCAATTTAAAATCTTAGCTGTCTCATTTTTTAATTCGTTCTTTCACAAAAAAAAAAAAAATACGTCCTTCATGAGTGCGTAAGGAAGTGTTAAATTTCAAGCAGTGTAGTGTGTAAGGGTACTTTTGGTGAAATGGGACCTTTTTGCATTTTGTGTGGATAGTCTAAAGCCGCAGATTCGAATATACACCTGTATTCAGTACACACATATATATATTTATATATATATATATATATATATATATATACGCTTCTCATCTCTTAAATAAAATCCAGGACTGCAAAGTCCATTTAAATGCTGACGATACTCAGCTGTATTATAGCTTCAGGCAGGCTGATGTGGATAACGCTTGTGTCGTTATCAATGAAAATCTAGAGGAATTTATCAGTTATGCAACTGAACACTGCCTACTTATAAGCACAACCAAATCTAAAATCATGGTGTTTGGCACTAAGCGAAACAGAAAACATTTATTGAATTTAGTAAATATTACTATTGGTAATGAAGAATTAGAGGTTTTAAGTGAAGCAAAAAATTTAGGAGTTATATTAGATTCTGAACTGAGGTTTGGAAGGCATATAAATACATTGTTTTGTTGAAAATATAAACAGGATGTTCATAAAATCAGATGTGGAATCATCTGCGACTGAAAGATAAACTTTAGTCACTATCTTCCATCGTCAAGTGAGATTGCTTCTTGAAAATGTGTTTTCCATTTCTTTCGGTCTTCCTGATGATCGTGGAAGCGTGAAATAGATTTTCGTCGACAAAAATGTATTGAAGACCTAGTGAATGCGATGTCTCTCCTGCGTCAATGTTACGAATGATTTCTGGTGAGTACTCTCTTTTGGAAAACATTCTTCTTTGCCTCATTCATCTTTATGAGTTCTCAATTAAGACTGGAATAGAAAATCGAATAACTATCTGAATAAAAATGCAAATTTTCAATTTCAGATTTTTTCTTTTGAGTTAGGGCCTTTTCAGAATATCTATCAGATGTAGCTCAATGTCCAGCGTGGCTTTAGCCGGGAAAGTAGTTGTTTTCTGTTAGACATTCACAAAAATAACTTCATTCTAATCGTGGATTTTTCAATTCACAGAAAAATCTTTCTATCAATATTCAATTGAGAATGTTTCACTTTTCAGCATATAAATAGGTTGTTACAACGGGCGTATTGTAATATTAAAATGATATACGGCAATCGACACCTTTTTCCTATTCATATTAAAAAATATCTCTGTGAAACACTTGTGCTATCATTATTCAATTACGCAGATGCTCTGTACGGACCTAATCTAACTCACCTATATAAAAATAAGATTCAGAAAGTTCAAAACTCATGTCTACGTATGATTTTTGGTATAAGAAGACGACAACGAGTATCTCATAAATTGAAGGAGATTGGATGGTTACGTATGGAGAATAGAAGAAAGGTTCATTTTATTACCTTATGCCATAAAATAATTATTGATAAGAAACCTTCCTATCTACACCGCAAAATTACGTATCGTTCAGATGTCCATAATGTAAATATTAGAAAAAGAGATTTACTTACTGTACCTCACTTCATGGAGTTTTTCAGACGTTCGTTTACATACCAAATTTACTCTCAATATAATGCCATTCCATCCGAGTTTAAGGTTTATAATATTTCAAAATCAGAACCCTCAAAAAATATATTTTGGACAATCAAATTCAGCAGTAACGTAAAATATCTACCTGCTCATGTTTTCACTTAAAAAAGTAAATGCGTAAGTTTGTTTCTCGTTTTGTATATCATCTATTATAAATTGTTTCGCCTCGTGGATCTTCTCTTATGTCATCAATTATAAATTGTTTGATGCTTATTTATATCTAATTTGTATCTATTATTGTATCTATTACGATACACTCATATTTTCCTTGAATTTTTCTTTTTCTTTTTTTTATTATCTTGTTTTGCAAATAGTAATTAATGTATTTGATTCTATGTTTTAGTAGCTACTAACTATGAATTACACAAGATTTGTTTGGGTTGAGTGGAAGAATATTTTTTGTTGTGCAGTAATGTACAACTGAAAATAAACTCCGCCTTTTATTTTCAAATGTATTTGAGTTTAAGGTAAATTATTTGTTTTTGTGCTTTTATTGAAAATAATAAAGACGTTTATTATTATTATTATTATATACAAGTACAAATCTTGACGAATTAACTAATGATGATATTTTCATAGTCCATCATATTGTAGGTATGCATTCAATTTAAAATTTTCTGACAACCATATTTTTTGGTGAAATGATTTCAAAATATTCTAGTTGCACCATAATAATATAAATGAAATAAACCCAAATAAGTACACTATTATAAACAAAAGCTTCAGTTAACCTCAAACTCAAAGGGTACAAAATACGAAAAACAACAACACGATGCTTTTGTGCAATATTGGGGGCTTCTAATTCTAGCTATGCTATTGGTCAAATTTGACAGATGTCACTTTTCAACCAATAGCAAAGCTAAAATTAGAACCCGCGAACAATTCGCCTCAAAAATAAAGCTTAGGAAATAAATATACCCTGTGTGGTCTGTTGATACAGTTTACTGAATTGAAACTGAAATGAAATTGATCTGAAACGCTAGTAATCTCTATTATCAAGTAGGCCAAGTGTTGCCGAGTTGATCCCAAACTTGTACAGGTATGCAAGCACCAGGGTTTCTAGACATCTTAGCACATAGGCATAGTATAGAATACATTTTAAAATTTTTAAATTTAATTTTCTTGATGGAAAATATACAAAATTCAAAAAACCTTACATTCCTGGATAGAGAATCAAAACCCCTTCCAAACGAGCTCTCACACGCACCCTCATGATATTTTTCAAAGGGATTGCTATCACTCCAAGGGGGTTGCAGGGGGAGGTATAAAATTATGCTTAAATACTGTCATTTTATAATTAAAAGAGGACGTGTTTCAGGATTTCGCTCATAACTTGTAAATGACGTAGAAAATGAATGTATCCGTTACTTATGGACCTCACTGTATGTTCTGAAATATCTCCAACTTTATTTTTCATATCAAATTATTTCTCATTTCATGTTTTTTCACACTGATGCAATTGACGTAGCATTTTCTTCAGTCAACCACTGAATAACTTTTTTTATACAGTGCTTCTCGAAAGTCCCCTCCCCCCCTCTTATTTTTGGAACGATTATACATAAACAAGTGGAATTTGGAAACTTAATATTAAAAGTTGTAAACTTCTCTACTAGTGATGATAGATGACGAAATCGTCAAAGATGACGTCACAAGGTCATTGTGACCGATAATTTTAAATGGAACCCTACGGCAAGCGACACCTCTTTTAAAAGGTATCGAAAAAATCTATTCAATGATACTAATTTTGTTTGTGTTTATGGCAGTCTTGGCAACTCGCTTTCAAAAAACGCAAAGCTGTGATGAATTAAATCAGTTAATACTAGAATTCCAAATTCAAGCTCCGCCTCTGGATAGTTGTCAAATAAGCTGACGTTTTTGTTAGTCTCCCCAATTCGACGTTTTTGTAATTGTCCAAGTTTGTGTATATTTAATAATTTGTGTATTGTTGATCGAACGTTTAACTGTTTCAGCAGCTTTTGGTACTTTTAATATTTTTGTACATTTTGATAATTTGTTAAACCGTTGTGAGCCGAACGTTTGAGTGCTTCAAGAAGCGAAATGGTACGTGCTTCAGGTGATAAAGTAGCAGCGATCCTAATTCTTGGTAAAACTGGACAAAATATTCATGCAGCAGAACGCATTTTTAATGAAAGGTTGAAACATCGGGTAGTATTAATGATGCGAAACAATCTGGCAGACCACAAATTTCTGATGAAAAAAATTGATATACTGGCAGAAGTAATAGTTAATCCTACTTCTTCAACAACTCACGTTGCATCTACCTGTGAAGTCAGTCGAAGTACAGTACACAGGGTGTTGGAAAAAAAACAAATTTCAACCATACAAATTAAAAATGGTTCATCAACTCTCAGACTACGACCCAGACCGAAGACTAGAGTTTTGTGAAAATATGGAAACTAAAATTAACCAACAGCCAGACTATGTCAAAACACTTTGTTTTAGTGACGAAAGTACTTTCTATCTAAATGGAAATGTAAATACACATAATGTGAGTTATTGGAGTGACGCAATTCCTCACCTGTTTCGTGAAACACATACCCAATTTTCCCAGAAGGTGAATGTTTGGGCAGGTATCCTGGGAAACCACATCGTTGGGCCTCTTTTTTTAAATACCAATTTAACTGGTGAGGTTTATCTGGAGCTGTTGCAAAACGCAATAGAACCGTTAATCCTTGAAATTTTGGAAGATAATCCAGATGAATTCGGCAATTTGGGAATAACATTCCAACATGATGGTGCTCCTCCACACTATCACGGTGCAGTAAGACGGTATTTGGATGAGGAGTATCGTGGTAGATGGATTGGACGACGAGGTTCAACGGAATGGCCAGCTCGATCACCGGACCTCACACCTTTGGATTTTTATATGTGGGGGTACCTTAAATCGAAGGTTTACGCCACTGAACCTGACAATATTGACGTTTTGATACAACGTGTTGTTGCAGAATGTGAGGCTGTTTCCGCAGACACATTTGCAAAAGTATGAGAAGAGTTTAAAAATAGGATATTTCACTGTCAGGAAGTAAATGGAGGCCACTTCGTGCAATTTCTTTAAGTAGATACTGATTCTTGAATCTGTAATTATTATCATACTGAATGGAATTTAAATTTTAATGTTGACTAATGAGCCATTAAAACTGCCATAAACACAAGCAAAATTAGTATCATTGAATAGGATTTTTTCGATACCTTTTGAAAGAGGTGTCGCACGCGGTAGGGTTCCATTTAAAATTATTGGTCACAATGTCCTTTTGACGTCATCTTTGACGATTTCGTCATCTATCATCACTAGTAGGGAAGTTTACAACCTTTAATATTCAGTTTCCAAATTTCACTTGTTTATGTATAATCGTTCCAAAAATAAGAGGGGGGGAGCGGACTTCTGAGAAGCACTGTATAGTGCCTATGCTGCAGTTATACGTGTTTTCCACGCGAGTCTAAACGCGCCCGGCATTTCTGGACTCAGATATAGATAGACTTTCGTCAATCTAACCGGCCGAATCATAGCTTCCAGTTCTATTTCTATGAGGCATTCCATGCTAATGTTGTATATGAAAGATACTCACGTATAACCGGATACCCACTCGAAGTCGTCCAATAAACTCCATACCGTATATCCGGTGACGTTTACTCCATCCTCGTTAATAGATTTTAGAAGTTGCTTCAAAACAGACTGAAAATAAAGGTCAATCGGTTATAAGTTCACCACACAAAGCACACTTATTTTTCTTTAAACCAACATACTCAGTATATAATAAATTTTTTTGAAGCCGGTTTTTTGCTATATTCTTCCAGAAAATGTTCAAACTATCCTAGAATTGTTATAGATATCAAGTTTCGTAAATTCGTATTATCAAAATGCTCTCATTAGATTGCTGGAGGGAAGCGAATTTCTAACATTTTTGTAAAGCCGAAACCTGGTATATGCCAGCGTTATTCGAACCGCACAACTCCTACTTCAAAAATGTTTTCAAGAATTTACGCTCGGTTAAGGGAAACAGGAAGTTTTGAGAAAGCTAGTCATCAGTCGGGTGCACATCTGACGGTAAGATCCCCAGAAACCGAGGAAGCAGTTCTCAATCTGGTAGGAGAACACCCGGAAATAAGCTCCAGAAAAATAACGCCGACGTTAAACATTTCTCATGTTCTGGTATGGAAGATTTCAATTGGTAATTTGTTATATCCCTACCATATTCAAAGAGTTCAGGCACTACTCACTCGTGACTTTCCGTTAATAATAATAATAATAATAATTTCTTTATTTCTCAAATTGAAAAGTACAGTTGTTGCAGTAATGTTACAATAATTGGAGAAAAGTCAACAAAACCAAATGTATATTAAGTATATAGGTACAAGAGTACAAAGTCAACACAAGACTAACAAGTAAATAAGTAAATATAAAATTAATTGAGTAATTTATCATCATATCATTGATGATGGTAACTCACCTATATTATGAATATCAATGAGCTTTCACTCAGTCTGTAATTTATAGTTGCTCGATAAATTCCTAAAAAGTGTAACAGTTCATTTGAAGCAGCAGTTTCTTCAGCCTATATTTAAAAACATGAGAACTCGGAGAATACTTAATATCTTCAGGAAGTATATTGTAGGATTTACAGCCATTAAAATCTACACTTTTTTCATACAACGCTGGAACGATTATTGTGGTCATGTTGATATGGTAGAAATATGGATTTATATTTATATACATATGCACAGGATTCCAGAACATATGTGCTGGCGACTGTCAGAATATTCAGTTCTTTAAATGCATTTCTGCATGACTTCCTGTATCCTAGTTGAGCAATTATTCTCATCACATATTTTTGAATTAGGAATACCCTTTGCACGGCTGCACCAGTTCCCCTGTTCAGAATACCATAACGAATGTGGGAATGAAAATTGGCGTGATACAAGGTTTTCAATACATTGATACTATAGTGGTTAGACATGAACCTAATGGAGTAGCAACATTTTTTCAATTTATTACAGAGTGCATCAATATGGGGATGCCATGATAGTTTTCGGCCCAGAACAATTCCGAGCATATTTACTGTTTCAACTGGGCTTATCATTTCATTATTCAAAGGTATATCAATATTGTTTGGACTGCGAGTAGATAATATGGTGATATTAGTTTTGCTTTCATTGAGTTTTAAATTATTCTGTTCTGACCAAAGATTCATTTTACTGTATATATCTGGTTTTTCTCAAACTTTCCATATTTTCTTCTATTATTAGTATGTTGGTGTCATCTGAGTAACTGGTAACAAATGTTGAGGTGTTGCTGCTAATGAATGTTATAAGATCGTTAGCAAACACCAAGAAGAATAATGGACCCAGATTAGATCCTTGATCCTTGATCCTGGCTAATTTCAGATTCACTGCTAATACATTCGCCAATTTTGTCTTCTTTCTCTGAGATATGATGTAACTAAGTCATGTGGTACTCCCCTTATACCTGATCTGAATAGTTTTGAAAGTAACAATTACTGGTCTACACAGTCGAAGGACGAGAGAAGTCTATGAAGAGACCTAGAACACACTTTTTTTGGTCCAGGGCATTGACAATTCTGGTTTGGAACTCACATAAAGCTGATTCTGTACTTTTGGACTTGGTGAACTCATGCTGTGATGGCGACAGAATTTTATTGTTCTCAAAGAAGCTGGTTAATTTTTTTTTTTATATTTAGTTCAAATGGTTTAGAGAGACTTGACAGCAAACTAATTGCTCTCTAGTTATTGTTATTTTTTTTTTTGAGTTATGAGGAGAGTTAAAGGGCTGCAAAGTTCATACCGACATTTCTTCAGCAGGTTGTTGGAAATATAGTCATAGCCACAGGCATTAGAGTTTTTTAGTTGTGCAATAAGCTCTATTACATCATTCTCACACACAGCCGTCATGAAGAAGTTGTTTACGTTTGACGGTACATTGTTCCCAAGACATTTTGAATCATTCCTGTTTATTTCGACTGGTGTTTTCAAGCAATTTTCATTAACTTTCTCAGCTAGCATTGTATCTTCGATATTGACATCGTTTTCCTTGATAATAATTTCATTCTCTCGTTTGGATCTTTTTTGAATATTATTGATAATTTGCCAGGTAGTTTTTGGTTTATTATTTGAATTCAGAATTTGAAAATCATGATATTTCTTCCTTGCATCTCCCAATTTTTCTCTATAACTCTTATTGAAATATTTGCTGATTTCTTTACAGTTATCATCATATCTAGCAATTGAGGTGTATAATGTTACTTTATTTTTCAAATCTTCTAATTCTGGTGTCATGATATAGTCATTTCCTTTACCTTTTTTTATAGAAAATCTTTTCATTAGGAACGAGATTCCAAAATAGTACAGAAGAGTCTCTGAGAATTTTTTGTTTGCCAGATTTGGGCACTCTGTTGCATACATTTCAGCCCAGTCTTCTTGTTTCAAGTAGTTCTGAAATATTGAAATATTTTCTGTACAATAGTCCCTACGGTAGTAATAAGGATTTTTATGTTTGTCTTTTACTGTCTCATCTTTCATGTTCACAAACTGCGCAAAATGGTCAGACAGATGCAGGTCCTTCACCGCTACTTCAAAGCACCTGCTACATCTGATCAGAAAATTATCAATGCATGTCTCCGAGTGAGGAGTCACTCTGGTTGCAGTTTTTACACAAACCTCAATGTTATAGGATGCTAACAAGTCAATTAGTATTGAATGATTTATGCTGGGGAGCAGAAAACTCAAATTAAAATCTCCCCCTATATCATATCAAGATTTTCACTACACATTTTTGTTAACATACCATCAAGGAATTCCAGAAATTCCTCAAAATCTCCTGCTGGTGGTCTGTGTATGACCACCGCGATAATTTTTTTCGAAGCTAATTTGATACTACAGCACTCCAAGACTCCTTCAACACAAAATGTTCGTAAATCATACTGACTAACATGATCTATCAACTCATCATGTTTGTAAATAGCAACACCTCCATGGGTCGTTTTCATTCGACAGAATAAAGTACAGATGCTGATATCTTTCCATTTCAGAACATCCAGTTGTGTTTCTGGTTGCCAGTGCTCTGTTAATAACAATACATCACATTTTTCATATCTATTAAATACATCATCCAGCATTGAGATTCTGTTACTAATATTGTATGTTTTGATGGCAAAAGGAGAGAGATTTTTAGACTTTTTTCCCACATCAACACAGTTATCCGTATGAACTATAGGGGGATTTTCATTTGTTGATGACAATCTAAAGAAACATCATTGGTTGTTGCTAGACAAATTTGAACAGTCCACTATAGTTAAAGGGATAACTGTTAAAAACATGTTTTGTGTGTTGAACGACTTAAAGTAAGATTCAAGTTTTTTATATATCATGGACTTACTGCCTTTTTGCTTGAAATCTGTGAAGTAGGTCAGGGAACAATTGATGTTCCGTTTCTTGTTTGTTGAGAATTTTGTCTTCAAAGGAGTTGACTTCGCTTATAATAATCAGATTTGTTGTTTTACTAAGATTCAGCAAGTTCTTCCAGGCTATGTTGAGAGTTTTGCTATTACTTACAGTACATGAATTGAACATTACGATTATTGCGTCATTTTTACCAAATTCGTATGTATCATAAAAAATATTATTTGTAAATGCACTCAATTCGATATTAGATGAGGACAAATTCTCATCTATTGAGTATTTTTCCGCAAAACCTTCGATTGTCTTCAAGACGGTGGGAAAATTCTTCCCATAATGGTCTCCACTTATGAAGATTTTGTTTGGTTTTCTTTTGGTTGTGTCTTGCGGAGTCTCGAGTGGTTCTTCTTGAGTACGATTATTCATGGCTCTCTCGGGATTGTCTGAGATTCTGTCTTCTGACTTTCCACTTCCATGCAGTTGACTTTGGCCTGAGTCGTCCTGTTGTTGAGATTGTTTGAACTCATCATAAAGGTTTATTTCGTGTGGGGCGGTTTCTTTTGTACACCCTGTTTCCTTATCTGCCTTTGCTTCTGCTGAACTATTGTTTGTTAGTGTTATCTTGCAGTTTCCCTTATCTTTTTTGTGTTTTGTTTTTTGTCCTCCAGTGATTTTGGAGCAAATTCTTGTTTTTTTCTTTTTCTTATTTCAATTTCAATGTAGTTTGGCGCTGCCACATATTTTCCTTTCCCCATAGGTACTTTATTCTGCCCTTCGTTATTTTAATCACCATCATTGACATTTTCGTTTTGTTTATTTTCTGAATCCCTGATGTCTACACCACTGGAGCAGGTCGGTTCAGTCATTGTACACTGGTGACTCATAAGATGTGAATGTGTTTGGGTGTCCACAGTTTTTGCAGTTTTTATTAGGACCACTTTATCGGCTAGTTCTTTTTTCAATTCGGTTATCATGCCTTCCATTTCTTTGATAACGTTTTTCTGGACTTCTATGAACGAGTTTAATTCTTTTTCAGAATACAGTGCTTGTTCGATTGCAATTTGATTTTCCTCTTTCAATTTTTGAATATGCCTGTCTTTCATTTCTCCATCTTCTGGAAGTTCACTTATTGTTTTTTCTAAAAGGCTGGTCTCTTCTTCAGTTTCACTTGAATAACTATTATTTTATTGTTCTCTACAAACTTCACTTTATTTTTGAAATTTTGTTGTAAGCAGCTTCTGTGGAATACACTGGAACACTTTGTACATACATAGTGCACAAATGGTTTTAGTTTGCAACATTTATAATTCGTTTTCAGTACACTTTGAAACTAAGTTTTTCCTGTTCAAAGATTCAACTGAAAAACTGTTGAGTAGTCGATTAAAACACACAAATTACACATTAAAATTACAGCAAATACAGACACGTTAAAATAAAACAACACACAGCCGTGTGCTTCTACTCTACATGACAAAATTTCTGATTTTTTTTTTCGATACGTATCAACTTCTGTCATTGGTTTTTCCAATGCCTCATTCAAAATCCTCTATTTGAAAATCAAATCCTGTTTACCGACGAAGCAAATTTCTCACGCAACGCTATACGCAATTTTCATAACAATCATTTGTGGTCAGAGGAAAACCCCCTTGCGATACAGGAATCACATTTCCAAGAACAGTTCTCTCTTAACGTGTGAGCAGGAATCTTAGGAGATTACGTTATAGGTCCATTCTTTATTCCGGGAAGATTAAACGGAGAGAGATATCGTCATTTATTCGAAGAAGATTTGCCTATTTTACTGGAAGATGTGCCACTTAGACTACCAAATGAAATGTGGCTTATGCATGACGGTGCCCCGGCACATTTTAGCTTCCAAGCGCGAGAATTTTCAGATCAAACTTTCGGCAACCGTTGGATCGGTCGGGTAGGGCCTCAAGGCAAAAAAATCCGGGCCCTGAGACCAGAGCAGCATATGTCGAGGCTAGAGGTATATGCAAAGAGACAATAGAATGCTCAAAAGATGCCCACAATGCCAAAATAAGATCAAAACTTGCTGAATGTCCTAACGGATCCCGTTCATTTTGGTCTTTCGCCAAAGCTGTGGGAAGAAACTTCACTTCCAGCTCATTTCCTCCTCTAACCAAAGAAGATGGAACACTAGCAACGACTGCCCAGGAAAAAGCCAATATCTTTGCGCACCTATTTGCTGGAAATTCCACTCTGGATTCATCGGGAAAACAACCCCCGAACATTACACCTATTGACAGTCACATGCCCGAGATCACCTTTCGCCAACGTACTATCAGAAAGATTTTGCTGGGTCTCAACACCAACAAAGCCTGTGGATCTGACGGAATCCCGCCGATTGTTCTCAAGAAATGTGCCCTCGAACTAACACCTGTTCTTTGCAAGTTGTTCAACCACTCTTACAATTTGGGGGTATTTCCGTCCAATTGGAAAATTGCAAGAGTACAGCCAGTCCCTAAAAAAGGCAAAAGGCCCTACCTAGCAACTACAGACCTATCGCACTGCTATCTATTATTTCAAAGGTCATGGAAAAAGCCATCAACATCGAGCTCATGAAATATCTGGAAGACTCAGGAATTGTCAACGATAGGCAATATGGCTTCCGCCATCAGAGATCAACTGGTGACCTGCTCGCTTAGGTCTCACATATATGGCAGCTATCTATTGAAAAGTATGGAGAAACTTTAGCTGTGGCATTAGATATCTCCAAGGCGTTCGATCGAGTTTGGCACCAGGGACTCCTCGCCAAGCTTCCGTCTTATGGCTTGCCCCCTCAGCTGTGTTCTCTGCTTGCTAGTTTTCTCTCAAACAGGTCTCTCCATGTAGTGGTCGATGGAGTTTCATCTGACACTCTACTCATAAATGCTGGTGTTCCGCAAGGATCTATTCTCGCACCAACACTATTTCTACTTCACATCAACGACCTGTTGAAAGCAACTTCATGTCCAGTACACAGCTTTGCCGATGATAGTACCCTCCATGCCGCTTTCTCTTCCAGGGCCCCTATATCAGCCCGTGAAACCAGAAATGAACGAGGAAGAAATGTTAATAATATAAATATAAATATGGACTTAGCAACAATTCTCGAGTGGGGATCTAATAACTTGGTAGAATTCAATGCAAACAAAACACAAGCATGTCTTTTCTCTAGAAAAGCCGATCTCACTGTGCCTAACATAACTTTGTCAGGAGTAACCATACCACTGAAGTCATCCATATCGATGCTTGGTATTACTATCAGCAATAACCTTTCCTGGGAAAATCACGTGAGGTCCATTGCCAAAAGTGCATCCCAAAACTTGGTTTTTGTTTCGTGCCAAGAGCTATTTCACCCCCACTCAGCTGCTTATGATCTATAAGGCACAGATCCGACCTGTCCTGGAATACTGTTCCCATATTTGGAGCGCGACACCTAAACATATCCTGAGGCTATTGGATTCTGTCCAAAAAAGGGCAATTCGTCTCGTCGGTGATGCCTCGCTTACAAACTCGCTCACTTGTCTGGAACACTGTAGAAAAGTTGGCGATTTGTCTCTATTTTATAGATATTTTCATGGGCGATGCTCTTCTGAAATATCAACAATCGTTTCTGCTTTGGCAGTCTCTTCGAGACTAACCCGTCAAGTTCAGTCATCACACCCCTTCGTGGTCACTTTGGAGACCTGCAGAACATCACTTTCCAAAGACTCGTTCATCCAACGAACAGCGAGGCTTTGGAACTCATTGCCTAGGGAGGTGTTCCCCGAGGCATACAACCTCCAGAAATTTAAGGAGAACACCAACTCCTACCTTCTTTCCCTTAGTTCCCACGATGTTCTCTGAACATTACAGGATATCCCTTTTCGTGGGAACCAGAACATAAAAAAAAAAAAAAACAATGGCCCCCTAGGTCACCAGACCTTAACAGTTTGGATTTTTTCCTGTGCGGACATCCAAAATCCTCAATTTACCAGAGACCTATCCAAAATGAAAGATAATTAAGTAATCGAATAATGAACTCTTGTAGAACGATTCAAAATACTCCAGGAATATTCCAAAGAGTGCGCGAATCAATGAGAAGAAGATTGGATGCGTGCATACAGGCAGGAGGTGGACATTTCGAATTTTCATTGTGATTTACATTGATAACTAGTGTTCCGTTGTTTATTGTTGTTTGAAAATCAGCGTTTGAAATGTTTCTATGTTGAATAAAAAAAAAGTTTTCAAAATTGTTTCACTTTTTGAAAAAAATCAAAATATCTCGCTTGTAGCGACTTTTGAAAAGCATACCTGTTTCACGTAAAAATGATAGAGGAATCGATTTTTCTTCTAGAAAATGTGATACATACATGCACGACAAAGTTGTGACTCCCCAAAAGACACAAAGACTTGTAGGCGGCGCCCGCTACAATTAAGGGCCAAACTAAGATCAAATTTTAATTTCTCAAAAATCCCCAAATACCAATTTTCGTCCAAATATTGATATTATTTTAAAAGTTATTTACGAAAAACCAACATAAAAATTAATGTTTTAACACCCTGTATATCAACACAATGAAGGCCTTGCGGACATATGCTTATATGAACTTTTCACCTTACAAATAACTGAGGAATCGTCCTGTAAAATATCGGACACTTATTACACCCTGTATAGAGAGCTGGAATAGTTCAAATTGTGTACATCGCCAATCTAGTTAGAAAAATTATATTTAAAAAAAAAATTACTTCGCTACAACACACACTGTATGGGATGACATTCTAATCAATACAACTTCAGTACTTCCATAGTACTAAATACATGTCCCAAAAATGCAATCCAACCTGGATAATAATTTTTTTACAACTGAGAGTTGTATCAATTTTGTAAAGTCCCAGTATAGATAAACTGAGATTTAAAGAATCTAAAAATAACAAAAAAATTTCATACACAGTAATCTGTCTTGAACCCATCATAAAATACATTCAGCTTTTTCCAACCACACTGTATATAATATACAGGATGAGTCAGAACAAGACCAACAAACTCCGACTACAGATTCCTCACCTCATTTCGAGGAGAAAAGTTACCATCAAGGTATGTCCTAAAATGCATCCCCTCTGAGATACAGGGTCTCCAAAATTCCTGAAGGAAAAAATTTGAAACTTGGTACACTAATCAAGGTTTATTAACGCGCTTATTTGAAGTTATAATTTTTTATTTTCGTAAACCAGTGGCGTAGTTACGATGTTATGTGGTCATATATTCCTTCATATTTTCTTGGGACAAGTGAATAACATTCCATGTGCCTAAAAGTGGAGGTTCCTGAGATAATTGAGATATGTCCTTGGTAGAGACATAATTTCCAATAATCGCATAATTCTTACAACATATCGGATATGTGACAACCTTCTGAACATTTTTTAATGTTGGGAGAATCAGAAACATAGTACGACTGAGTCAGAATGAGACCGATAACTCAATTATTTCATGCATCATATTATTTGATCGAATCGATGTCACGGATTCACTGATATGATTGTTTTGACAGATCAATTGACAAACAAACCCAACCTCAAATTCATTATACTCCACTTAGATAAAAGTAAAGGTCTGAAATAATTTTTGCGGGAAACTGAAGGTAAGTACTCTCAATTTGTTGAAGTTTATGTTGGAGTATCATTATCAAAGCCATTTCTGATTAAAGAATCTAGGAAAATATTATCCAATCAACATGTTTTTGATGAAGAAAAACAATTATTTTGTATTAATATCTACTTAAATGATTTCTTTCGATTCGTGATAACTAGTTGCAAAGTCGAGCCTTTCATGCTAGTTTGTGGTAGGCTGTTCAGTACACCACTGATCAACGCATCATTCATTGTTCTCGGTAGAAACACACTGATATATCGATACTCAAATTAGACATAATTGACAGTAACCCAAAACAGTTTGTATTATTATCAAATCATCTGTCATCATTTCAGTCAGTGAACATCGTTTCAAAATGGATTATTCATTTGAAGAATATACAGATATCCAAGACATCCACATTCCACTACTTTTATAGCTGTGCATCGACGATTGAAGGAAGTGTCCTATAAATTCAGTAAACACCATTGTGGTGCCAATAGAGCAAGAAGAGATAATGTTACGGAAGAACAAATTTTCGAACGATTAGCAGCAGATCCTTCTACCAGTACTCGGGCTATTTCGTATAGGTTACAAGTGTCACGATCAACAGTAAGTCAGGTAGAACGTGAACAACTATTTTATCCATTTCGCCTACAGAAGGTGATGGCCCTAGATGCTGGTGATTATGGCCCTCGTAGATTTTTTTGTGAATGGTTTTTGAGGATGTATGAAGGAGCAAACGACTTTCCTAGATATGTTTTATCCACGAATGAGGCATGTTCCACAAGGGATGGCTATTTCAATAGTAGGAACAGCCATTCATGGGATGAACAAAATCTGCATGGAATGTTCCGAAAAGGCTCCCAATAAAAGTTTTCAGTCAATATTTGGCTAGGAATTGTCGAAAATCGTATCGTTGGACCATATTTTCTTCCTCCCCGTTTGAATGGGCAGAACTACCGAGTGTTTCTTACTACTTGAAGACGTACCTCTATTGGTTCGTCGAAGAATGTGGTATCAATATGACGGAGCACCGGCCCATTTCCAACGATCGTTCGTCAATTTCTTGATCAAACATTCCATAATCGGTGGATAGGTAGACATGGTCCCATACATTGGCCTAAACGTTCTTCACTAGATTTTTTTTGTGGGGATACCTTGAATCCCTAGTGTATGGAATACCTGCAGAATCTGTGGGAGATTTAACGGTAAGAATTTTAACAGTATCCACGTTAATACAAGATACACCAGGAATATTCCAAAGCATGCGATAGTCGATGATACGGAGATGCCAATTGTGTATTGAACAAAATGGTGGTCCATTTGAACATTTGCTTTGATGCCTTGTTTGTTTGTTTCTTTGTAGTGTACCCATTTAACCGTTTCAATCATTCAAGTAGATATTAATGCACACTAATTGCTTTTCTTCATGGAAAACATGTTGATTGGATAATATTTTCTTTCCTAGATAATTCAATCAGAAATGGCTTTGTTAATGATACTCCAACATAAACTTCAACAAATTGAGAGTACTTATCTTCAGTTTTTCGCAAAAATTATTTCAGACCCTAACTCTTATCTGCTACTAGTGGAGTATTATGAATTTGAGATTGGGTTTATTTGTCAGTTGATCTGTTAAAACAATTCTCCCAACATTAAAAAATGTTCAGGAGGTTGACACATATTCCGATATGTTGTAAGTAATTAGCATTATGCGATTATTGTACATAGGAAATTATGTCTCTACTGTGGACATATCTTCAGTTTTGTCATGACTTCCAGGTTGAGTAACGATGAGCCGAACTGATGTCAAACGCTCATTTGTCCATTCACTTGTCCCAAGAAAATATGAAGGAACATATGACCACATACCATCGTAACTACGCCACTGGTTTATGAAAATAAACAATTATTACTTCAAATCAGCACGTTGATAAACCTTGATTAGTGTACCAAGTTTCAAATTTTTTCCTTCAGGAATTTTGGAGAAACATTAAATCTGAATTTTTTTCGTTTTTTCGACGCTCTGTATTTCAGAGGGTATGCATTTTAGGACGTACCTTGATAGCAACTTTTCACTTCGAAATAAGGTGAGGAATCTGAAGTCGGAGTTCGTTGTCTTATTCTGACTCACCCTGTATATTTGCTGAGAGGAATATTTTCCTTTGGAACTCACCTTATAGTAGTACACCCTATCTGTGTCATTTATGCCTCCTGGATTACTGTAGCCTTGCTCTGTGATTAATATTTCTGGATTTTTATAGGTGTCCCTAACCCACCTCAGAATATTGCCGAAACCAGTGGAATACGCCTGAGGGAAAAAATATCATCAGCTCATCATTACCTGAAAGTAATGAAGTAATGAATGTTATTCCATTTGAATACTCTCACAATAGCCAGATTTTCGGTATGGTTCATAGCTGAGTATGGTTTATTCATGATCCAGTGAGTCAACATACCTCAACATCTTCACCAACAAACCACGTAGTCGTATTATATTGGCGCAAGTGATACTCGCATATAGAAAATATATTCTTCCACACCTGGCACGTTATAAAGTCATAATGCTCATGTTTACAAATGATTTATGAGGTCAATAAAACACTGTTTTATTGTTTTATGAAGTAGAAAAACTCAAAGTCGTCTCCACAATTTAATATTGCAATCATTGGTTAAATGATGGTGAAAATGTAAAAAACCATCGATTAGACATGTTTCGAACCTCTATAGGTTCATCATCAGCGGAGTTTAAAATTCTACAATAAAAGAAGAGCAAAGAAGTAAAACCATAGGTAGTGCAGTACAATATGTGTTACTTACATGGAAATGAAAAAAATATGGGTTAAAAATTATTATTATTTATAGTCGAGAGTCCATAATAGAAACAATTGAAAACATGAAGGTTTGCCTTTAAGGGTTGTATATCCCCTTTTTAAATTTAGGTAGGCTACAGACATTAGCCGGTACAAAATAACCCGACGACATGTGAAACAATGGTAGCAATGAATAGTGATTGACAGCACACAAGGAGCCATCCATCAAGCAAACTGAATTGTCAAAACCCTACCATGGAGCGATGACAGGAGAACAACATGCACGGAACAATGATGAAATAGAAGCAAATCCAACCGAAGCAAATAGTTTTATGTTTCACCAAGTGACTTTTATTTCTCATATGACACCCGGTACATTTTTTCAATTTATCTGAGAGAGATTTGAATTTGTGACATTATTGCATGTAGACAATTTAAATCGGTTGAGAAATGGGGAAAATACAGTTGATTTTTCAATCGAACAAGGTTGGCCATGAAAATCAACGAATGGCGTCAGCACTTACCAAAGGAAGCTTCGAGGGAAGATCCAATTGAAAATTGGGTTACCCTTAAAATTGAACCTCCCATATTTTTCAACAGTTATCGAAAATTGCCTCAAAACCGAAAGGTACCTTATAGAAACCTTCCAACTACCATTTCAGTAATAACAGCAATTTTTTTGTTGAAAAATATCCTAAAAATTTCCAGGAAAAGAAGGACTCATGGAACTCTACCACCAATATTTATCATTTTAATTTAGAGATGAAAATATTGCTCAAAACGGAAGGGGGGGATGTGGCTATCGTGCGCTTGCCAAGATTTCCTCATAGTTACAATTTGACTCATTAAATATAAATATTGAGGAAAAAATTCAGGGATCATTAAGATACATGAATGAACAATCCATCAGAAAACATTTGTTTCCGACATTTTGCAATTACTTATGCTTCTGTGAATTAAGTAATTTTTACAATTTATGATCAAAATAAAAAAATTCATATTGAAAACCTGGAATCCATTTTTCAAAGGGTTCAAAAGAGATTTTGATTTTTTACTTTTTTATTAACAATTTAAAGGATTAAAAAATTATAAAACCAAATAGACCTGCTGAAAAAAAAATTATGTTTCGATTGTTTCATTTTGTAATCACTGAAAAATTTGTGATTTTTTTCATTCTAATTATTTAAAAAATTGTTATAAACAAACGCATTGTTTATGACATTATCAAAAGTTTATTTCTGGGAGTTTTAATTGATTAAAATTATGATTTTTAAGAAAACATTGTTTTAAAAAAAAATTGTTAAGATAAACCTTTTCTATTTAAAATTTTTTTTTGTCGCTAAAAATTAATACTGATTTTTTTTTTTATTTGTTTATCTAATAAACAATTTGTTACGAACAGATGAATATCCGTTATTTGCACTACAATGAT
Organism: Gonioctena quinquepunctata; assembly: GCA_018342105.1. NCBI lineage: Eukaryota > Metazoa > Arthropoda > Insecta > Coleoptera > Chrysomelidae > Gonioctena > Gonioctena quinquepunctata. The sequence goes on from JAFIRS010000872.1 coordinate 365,649, forward strand.
AAATAAAAAAAAATACACAGATTTTTGTTGATTGAAATTGTGAAATTTATTCAATTAACAAAAGCATAAGCAAATGAAAAATTGGGGATTTTTTTTCACGGGTTGTTGTTTATTCAGTGTCCTTAATATTCATATTTATTGATGTATGGATTTAAAAACATCATAACGCAGAAATGAAATATCGTGATTTTTATTCCTAAATTATATTTATGCCATGAACTCTATAACTTTGTCAAATTTCGAATACCTAGGTTAAGTGGGTCAGAGAGTTGTGACAGAGGAACGTTCATGATCTCCTATCACTGTTACTAAAGTCAAGTGTAACCCGAAGGCTCTTACTCTTTGGACATCAAATAAGTGGGCAACAGCCATTCACGAATTTAGAATTTTGACTGAATAAGGACAAGTGACCGGTCTCTAGCACTTTCCATGATGATGGTTCTCAAAGATGGCCGAGAAGAGAAGTTTGAATCTGAATTTGTAAAAACGTTAATTTCTATTAGAGGGTACAGCTTTCCTACCCAGTGTGGATTGGTAAGTAGCTCATCACTCTATAGAGTGCCTGGGACGTTCAAAGCGTGAGGGGTCGTCTATGTTATAATCAGTGGCTTCCCTCACGAGGGGGTTCTCATGGGTTATTGCGCAATCGAAAACTTTCCGGTTGCGATCTCTGATAATACTCCTGATGGAAGGCAGGTTCAAGTCTTCGAGGATCCGATCGTTCCTCACATACCACGTAGCGTTCGTTATCATACGCAGGACTCTCATTTGCGCCCGTTCCAGGACGCGAATGCTAGTCTTGCAGGTTTGGCCACAGGTGGCTGAGGCGTAAAAAATGACAGGTCTGAACATCATTTTATAAATCAGAACTTTGTTTTTCAGGGAGAGTTTACTCTTCCTGTTAATGAGTGGATATAATGTGCAGATCTCCTTTGCAATTTTGTCCTTAATAATTTTGACGTGTGGTCTCTAGGTGAGCCGGCGATCCACCGTTACCCCCAGGTACTTGACTTGTTCAGACCATTCTATCTCCCTTCCAGAGACAGACACACCCCTCTCCGGGTTGTTTCTCCTACGTCCCATCGAAATTGCCTGCGTTTTGTCAGGATTCAACTTTATCTTCCACTCCAGGTACCACTACTGGAGGTCGTTTAATGCATTCTGCAAGTAAACGACACCCATCAAGTGGTTGGCTGAAGAGAAAAGCGAAGCCGTATCGTCAGCGAATAGGGATATCTCCACGTGTTCACTCCTTGGAATATCAGATGTATAGAGGGCGTATAATGATGGAGACAACACTGCCCCCTGAGGAACGTCGGCCTCAATTTCTCTCGAACCCGAGAGAGAATTGCCGACCTTCATCTGAAATGTCCTACCCATGAGGAACGACTTGATCCACTTCACCAGGCTCCGTGACAGGTGGAAGTCAATGAGTTTGGAGAGTAAGCCCTCATGCCAAACTTTATCAAAAGCTTTACTGATATCTAACAGTATTATATGGGCACTGTTATTGACATTCAAAGATGTTATGGCGTCTTCCACCAGCCTCAGAACCTGGAGCTCGGTGGAATGAGAACGCCTAAAGCCGAACTGCTCATTCGGTAGGACATTTCTGTCCTCCACTTCTTCGTCAAACCTTTCTAGAACGACTTCCTCAGCCAACTTGACTGAACTGCAAAGCAGACTGATAGCTCTATAATTTTGCGGGAAGGTCGGATTTTGTCCCTCCTTTGGAATCATAACTACGATGGCATGCTTCCACCTTCGAGGGAATCTCTCAAGGTGTAGAGAATTATTGATTATATTTAGAAGTGACTGCACCTGGTTATCCGGAAAATACTTAATCATACGATTAGTAATTCCGTCATAACCAGGTGCTTTTTTAGGATTTAATCCTTTAATATGTGCCTTGAGTTCATCCATCGAAGCCGAACGAATGACATCATGATCGGGGACAGAGGAACGGATATAAAAATAATTGTGGATCGACATGAAAACATAACTTCAACCATATAGGAGTAAAAAATAAGTTATAAATTCGATAATTTGTTTTCTTTAAGTTTGCAAGAAAAGTTGCTTACTTGAATCTTCTCCTTATAGTTCTTGGCCCAAGAATCCTTTTCATATTCGTTCAGGGCAAAATCATTGTTATAAGTGGGATTCTTATCCACGGTATCGTTCAGACCAATAATCATACGTGAAACGTAGTTATTTATTCCTATGAAGTCAAAAGAACCCTTTAGTCGTTGTTTTTCATCCTCTGTGAACTTCGGTAAACGAGATTCCGTCAAACCTTGCTCCTTGCTATATCTCCCAATCCTTTCGATCATCATTTCGGGATAGTCTCCGAAAACTAGTGGATTACAGAACCATCCGAACTGAAATATAGATTTCATTAATGTATTTTTTTTACAATCGCGTATTCTTTTGGGAATAGCGTATTTTTTTGAGACAAAAAAATCTATAAAAATTGACAATTGCACATGGCGATAAGTTTCAGGGGCGTCAAATTTTTATTCTGCACCCAACACAGAATCAGAAAGGTAGGTAATCATTTTAACCCTCTTTTAGTTATCCCTATTACTGAGATGTAGAAAAACCACGGTGCTTGCACTGATTCAGATTTTAGAGGGGTCACCACCTGACAAGGCGGTCACTTCTACCTGTAACTCCTCCCTTGAGTGACGTACGCACAAGCAGTATAATTTTAACATTTTGTCTAAACCTGTATTTACTATATTAAATCCAAGAAGTATTCAAGAAAATCTACTTATATACCACATAGTACGGAATATAAGATGAACTTGATTTTAAATTTGTTCATATATATATATATATATATATATATTATTTTTTCACAAATATTTTTTTTTTTACAATTTTTTTTTATTTTAAAACTTTAAAAATGTTTTTAAATTATTTAATATATATTAACAAATGAATACCCATATAAATATTCAATATCTCCGGCTATGCATTTTACCTTCTTTCCATCTACTATTTTACCTTATTCCCTTCACCTCAGCTTACACAATCGGTACGCCTATGGAATCTCAGAAGTCGGTTCTACTGTGGAGCCCTCTGGTCGTTCTTGAAGTGAATTTCAGGAAATGACAATTCATTGTTGCTCAAACATTGAAAATAATGCAGAAATTCATCAAAATAATAATTTCCTTTATTCAGGAAAAGCTGACTACTACCTATTCTGCGATAAATTATCTAATTAGTGCTTCATAGCAAATATATACAGAAAATGTGAAGTTATGTGATAATAATAGTGAACTGTAACCTAGTTAGGTTATGTGGTCTATTTACTAAAAAAAACGAGTTCGATCAAAAAGGCTTCTTCAAAAGGTTTATTTTTAATTGCACTGCAGTAACTTTTTATGGTTTCAGTGTTTCGTATTTCCTCCCATTCCTGGAAAGTGCAGCCCCTTTGTCGACTGTGACTTCGCCTCGTACTGGTGAATCTCCAATGAAAAAGGTAAGATTAACTCTGTATCTGGAATATTTTATCTGGTATTGTTCTTTAAAGTATTTTCCATATCGTCTCGTCAAATAACTGTTTTTCTAATACATATTGATTGAGTTTTTTAAAATATCAATTTTCTTCATTCGGTTCTTCCAAAATCATTTTTCTGTTCTCCCTCGCTTAGATTTCTCTCCCTTGATACATTTGTTTCTTTCTCGAATTTTCGATTTTCACGCACCTTTTTGTTGCACTATTCATTATTTTCACCTTTTTGACAGTTTTTATTTACGAAACATTTCTAACTACCTCACATACTATTCACAACACATGTAAAAATCATTCTTTTGACATTTCTGCTTTTTATATTTTCAAAATTCCTAATTTTACATCAATATCTTTCCTGGCATCTCATTGACTATTGTGTTCAGATCGAATTTCATATACAGAATGTTCGAACTCTTAACATTTTGTTATCTGGTTGTGCTCAAAATATATTAGAAAAATTTGGTTTTATAATTCTAAAAATTATGCAAATTGCTTGTAATGTTGAAAATATGTTTACTTCAAACATAGGTATCGATTAATATTATATAAGGTTTCAGAAAAACTGTAAAATAACATAGCAGAGATTACTAAATACGATTAATTTTTTTATTTTTAGGGTTTTTTTTAATTTATAATTATTATTTCAACTCTTTAAATATTTAACATACTCCTTAACATAACAATATATATATATATATATATATATATATATATATATGGATTGTGTGGTTCTTGAACCATTACGTTTAATATTCTTCTGTGGATTTTCTTGGGTTTCTGGTTCGTGGGAATAAAAAAAATTCAGTGATTCATAATTGAATTTTTAATTCGTTTCGTTTCGGGGCTCCAAAACTTCTTCAGTTACATTTGTTTTTTCAGAAAAGGGAGGATGGTGGTGGAGTGGTTATGGCATGGTGTACATTATATTTTTTTGTTTCCTCTTTCTTACCTAAAACACAAATCATGAAGGTTCTCCATGTTGATATGTGATTGCTGCTTTTTTTGGGATATTTCCTTTTTTAAATTTTTTTTGTGTTTTTTTTAAAGTTATTTGTTTTAAAATTTGTGGCGAATTGGGCGGTTATAGTTGATTGGCACTCATTGCTTCCTCTTTAATTTGACATTATTTGTTCTAGTATCAAACATGTTGATTTACACTTATTTTCCACTTTATACAAATAAATGATGCTTATTGTTCTGTGAAACATGTTACTTGGCAGATCGCAGCCAAAACTAACATTCATAGACAGCTAGATGTCTTCATAAGGTTTATGACAGTTGTCACTCTTGGATTTTGTGTGTGTTGCCCTCTCTGTTTGTTATTTGAAATTTGATACAAAGGGGTGGTTGTCATTTAGGATTTTTTTAAATTTATTAACATATAACACTGTTGTTTTGGGTTAACATGTGGACAAAAGTCAACACGAAGAGATGGTTCTAATTTTAAAATACTCTGGTAAAAGTAATTGTGTTTTGTTTGTGCTGCCATCTGTTGTTGTTTTTATGTAATTTTGTTTCGGTAATTGTGCTATATTTAAAATTATGAACGATAATTATTATTCTTGTAGTTATGAATTATGCAACAATTAAGACAAACAAGACAGAAATATTGATAGTCAGCATTTTGATTTTGAATAATATTATGGTATGTTTTACTGAGGTTTTTAATGTTTTATCGTTTAGTGAATTTGGGTCTAGTTTTATGTGTATCATCTCGAGAAATTATCTTTTTTTGGTGTTTTTTTCAGTTGCTAGTATTCTTGTATCCTTGTAGTTGAATTCATGATTGGTTGGTCTTTTATGTTTATTCAACGCCGTTGCCGCATTTTTTGTGTATTCGTGTCCATTTATTCTGGATTCTAGATATTGGGAGGTTTGTCCAATATAGATTTGATTACAATTTTCTTCGTTGCACGGAATTTTATAAATCACATGTGTTTTTTTGAACCAGAAATCCAAGAAAATCCACAGAAGTATATATATATATATAATCAAGAATATGAGAAGAACTAATCAGTTCACGGAAATGTTGTGAAGTCTTTGCCTGTACACCGAAATGAAAGATGGAAATTTCAATGTAATTCAAGAACAAAGTAACGTCCATCCCTACTTCCAACCCCTTTCGAGTGACAGTCACAGCCCCCAAATTTTTAAATGGGAAGTGGGGCTATGTAATACATTATTACAACAAATCTACAACGAGATAGTGCAGACCAAGGAAGAGTTAAGGAATGCAATTCAAGCAAGTGAATCTAAAGTAAGGCTTGATCTGGAGACGCTGAATAAAAAAGTTTCCTATCTAGAGAAGGAAAATGTGAAACTAAAACAAAAAGTTGAACTACTCGAGATAAACTCTGAAAAGAGTAACTTCCTGATTTTTGGGCTCAAAAAACTTTTTAACGAAATTACACCGGAAATTATCTGCATAAGACATGAAAAAACTCCTCGAAAGCGATCTAACTGAAATTGACATAAAAGACCTATATCCCCTTGGCCGTTCGATTGAGTCCATTGAAAATAGAATTGGTCTCTCATATAAACGAAAGGTTTGATTTTAGAAAACTGTAGGAAGTTGAAAGGAACTGACATATATTTTGCTCATGACTTAACCGACACCAACGAGAGGAAAGCAGAATATTGCGAGAATACCTGAACAGAGCAAAGGAAACTCCAACCAATATAGCCTACATAAAAAGAAATTAACTGTTTGTGAATAATATTGGTTATACCATTGAAGAACTAGAATCGCGAGTAGAAGAAGGAGAAGAGGACACCAATATTAAAGCAAACAGTCACCACCCACAACAGTACTCGAGCGGAGTGACGCACCAGTTTCAAAAAAACAATCGTTAATAAATACCCCACTAGATACTGAGAAGTCCAAACCTCTCCAAGAAACCTCTAAAACGAAAAAAAAAAATCTGTAACAGGACAATTTCAACGCGAAGCCATCTATAGTTGGGGTTAAATTGAGAAAATACTCAACAAAGGAAACAAACAAATGAAACCATTTGATACGAAACAGATGTTTAAAGATTATAAACATGTGGAATTAATAAATTACAGCAACTTTGCGTTCACACTATAAATAGAACACCTCTTTGGTCAAAAACTCGCAAAGAACATGAAAATGACATCTGGTCCCCAGACAGAGGAAGTTATAAAAAACAAAAGAGCACGTGCAACATCCCGATTACTATAAAACCACGAGAACGGGACTCGAAGAATCAATTCAAGTGCAGCAGCCAAACAATCGAGTTGAAGCCTTTAGTTCAGAATATTCAGTCAAAATTAATATGTAGAACTCTATACCAGTGCGTCGGTCAGACAATATAGTCGCGACATTAAAAACATGAAGTCTATTCTTACATACAATATGTAGAAAATTTCAAGTTCGGCAGTATGTAGTTATTCAGCATATGTAGAAAAAGTCAATTAGTAACATCATTACGAGTCAAGCATCAAGTGCAGTTCAAGTTGACTACAAAAAAAATGAAACGTATGCAGCCATCTCAAATATCTTCAGTATTTTGATACAGAATTATAAGAACCTCTCGCGTTTGGTGAGGGTAATGTGAAAGTGCGGGTTTCAGTCACTTCGTAAAACCAATAAAAAAAATATTTTTGAACCACTTTTCGAAATTTTGTTTAAATTATCAACTAATGACAGGCAGAGTCTGGCAGGGATGAGCACTACTATTGTATCTATTGTCTGAAAATATGTGTATATATTTTGTTTGAAAAAATTGATGTCATGACATGTTTCTTTTTGTAGTGAGGAAAATTCGTGGTCTTGGCTTAGGGATATTTGAAATAATAATTGAAAGTGGTCTTAGAAAGCATTATTGATTAATCAGATTTTACTATAATATGACTATTGAGATTGTCACAATAATAATAATAATTGAAAAGGGAAACATTCTCAATTGAATATTGATAGAAATATTTTTCAATTGAGAATGTTTCCCTTTTCAACATGAATACCTCACAAGAGGTTATCTTGACGATGGAAGATAGTGACTAAAGTTTATCTTTCAGTCGCAGATGATTCCACATCTGATTTTATGAACATCCTGTTTATATTTTCAACAAATCAAAATAATAATAATATAACTTCATTCAGAGTAACTAAATCTAATATAAGTACAACGTGAATGGCTTAAAGCTAAAAGTGAATAAAGTTGTTTTTAGGGATAAGTGCAAAGCACTTGTTTCCCGTGCAAGGCAGACAAAATAGTCAATGTAAGAATGTGATGTGAAATAAAGTATTATAAATCATGAAACTGTGAAGATATGAAGATTAAAAAATACAGGAATACAAAATGTAGAAAATTCAAAGGATACAAAAATACAAAATATAAAGATGCACAAATACGCGAAAACAAATATACAAGAATGCAAAATACAAAAGGTACCAAATATAAAAAATATAATATTATGAAAAGTATAAAATATGAATGCTGAAATGTAAGATCGTAAAAGTGTAAAAATTTTAAAATGCAATGTGTAAAATGGGAAATGGAACAGTAAAGTAAAAATATAAGTTTAAAATGGAACAATTAACAATGTAAAGAATATGTAATTGTAAAATATAGTTGTAAATAAAATGTGAAATATAAAATCGAATAGAATACCACAGTTAATACAGGTGTTCACTATAGATGAAAGAGATGAGAGAGATGAAATATAATCGTAGTAAAATCAAAATGTCTCCCAAGCAGAGATTCTTAAAAAGTATATTTTGCGAGTATATATACATAACATGTAATAAAATGTGTTAAGAGTATTAGATTATCTGAATTGGTACTCATGCATGTACTTACAACGACTGGCACGGAACCAAGAGTATTTTTATTATTACAAGCTTTTATTTAGTTTCACCTGTTTGTCATCAAATCTTGCAAATTAAATTTGATCAACTTCCAGTTGCCCGATTAACGTAAAATCTGGCAGGTGTTCATAGTTTCCGTGACAATGCATTATGGAATTTTTGTGCAAAAAAATGGCGGCTTTAAGATGGCGGACGAGATTTGTGTTTATGGTCCGATTCAACTCAAAATTAGTATGTGGCTGTTTTCGGGGTCGGAGATTATTAATTTCATTTCAAAATTCACAAATTGAAGATGGAGGATCTAAGATGGAGGACGAGATTTGTGTTTATGGTCCGATTCGACTCAAAATCAGTATGTGGGGGGCATAGACAAATTAGAAATAAAGAGACTGTTTGAAACATTGGCGATCTTGACCACCAAGTTTTTGGTACGGCCAGTCGCGCATGGAGGCGCTGCCCGCAATCGTCAGACGACTGATGAGATGACCATTCTCCAATTTCGACATTTGTCAGAAAATAAAAGTTTATTGTTGACACATGTCCCCGAAAAATTAATGATAGAAATTATACTATGGACTCAACGTCGAAGATAGGATGTTTTGTTATTCGAGTTGACGCTGAAATTCCTAGAAATAGTCTTCTACAAGGTAAAATATAAACTGCTTTTCACGAACTGATACTTATTTCCATCCATCAGTTACAGAATGTTTTTCACAAACTGATACTTATTTCCTTCCACCATTTGAGAAAGTAGGAAGTACATGTTCTACTTGATTATCATCAAACTGGAGTATTTGTTATACCTACTCGGTCTCCTTTGTGCTAATAAATGAACAAAATTATTGAAGGTTTGTTGTAAATGAATTTATTTTATTTTGGTTGAATGCATGATAAGACTAAAAATGTTTTTAATTTTGTTGTTTTTTAGAGTTTTATTATTGTATTGTCTGTAGTTGTACCTTGTCCTAGATAAAATAAAATGTATTTTTATAGTGTTTTACTTATTATTCTTGTTTTATAAGAACTTTAATTTTGTTCTCGATATCATGAAACAAAGATTTATTTTGAAACTTTATTCTAACCACGAACGAACTAACAGATTCTACGAATTGATTACTGTATATATTTTATTAGTGATCGATTTGCCATTCCTGTATTTTATATGATACAACCATTCATATGTAATACAGGAATGGCAAATCGATCACTTATAAAATATATACCATATCAATTATATGAAAGTAACACATTAAAAAACCCGCTCTATCTCAATTGGTAACTGAAGATGAATCTGTTTTACCAACTGTACTAACTTAGTTCGGCCAGTTGCGAGATATGTCGCCACTGTCTAAACGTGGTGCCAACTTTCACTGCAGGTTTGACAACTCTCTTTATTTTTAGTTTCTCTGTGGTGGGGGGTTTTCGGGGTCGGAGATTGTGAATTTTCTTTCAAAATTCACAAATTCGAGATGGCGGCTTTAAGTTGGCAAACGAGTTTTGTAATTATGGTCTGATTCTATTGAAAATTGGTATGTGGAGGTTTTCGGGGTCAAAGACTATGAATTTATTCTCAAAAATCATAAATTCAAGATGGCGGCTCCACATGGTTGTGATAATGGAACGTTTCTATTCAAAATTGGTACGTCGGGGTTTTCGGGGGTCAGAGATTATGAATTTAGTCGAAGATTACTGTTTTTTTGTCAGAATTCATAAATTGAAGATGACGTAGGAGTTAATCTTCAGATGGTCTCCTCATTGAAGAACTAGATAGCTCAGAATTTACAGGAAAAAGGCCTCTTAATGACTATGCATTAACAAAAATGCATAGATTAAGGTGTACTTACTGAAAAGCACAAAATAAAATAATTAATAAAAAAACCTTTTTGAAGACAAGCTTTTATTCAAATGCGCTAAAGAGTAAAAAATAATAGCTTTGGATGTGCGACGTATGTCATTCCGTGAGTTATAGATTCAAAAGCTTGTCGCGCAAAGTTTTCAGTTCGAATACAGAAGCGACAAGCTTTTAAATCTATAACTAACGGAATAACCTACGTCGCACATCCAAAGCTATTATTTTTTACTTTATAGCGCATTTGAATAAAAGCTTGTCTTTTGAAAGGTTTTTTTATTAATTATTTGTAGTCAACGAAGTCAGCAATTGTTTTTCTTGGTTGACTAAATATGAATGTTTTCAGTGCCTTTTTAAAAGTGTGGAATATATTCTAATTGTATGAGGGATAGTGTTGAACAATTTAGGTGCTAAGTACGTATAAGAATGTTGGACGAGTGATTTTTGCGTAAGTGGGATGACGTGGTGATCTTTTTTCCGTTCATTATAGCTATGAGATGGTCTTCTTTTTATAATAAGTTATGATGGTGTTATTTATTTATTCATTTCATTTCTCAAACAGGTTACAAGTACCTCATTACATGAGAAACACAATAATTCTTAAAGTCAATATTAATTATTAGTCAAAGCTATCAAGTTCACTACACTAATACGGTTCATAATTTTAGGAGAGAATTAGGAAAAGTATTTACACAGATCACTAAAGAATATTCTGGGGGCTAGGTCAAAGCTGAGTTCAGATAGATGCAATGCATTATTTGTTGTTTTTAACACTGTAATGATTGGTGAACATATGCTGGAAAATTGGGTGAGAGGAATTTCGAAAAATTGAGTAAGTCTTATTGCACGAGAGGGGACTCTCTCTCTTAGGAGAGATTTGAGGTAAGGGCAGTTGTACTGTTTGTTATAGAGTTTATAGCACATTACTACCACTGTTATCTTTCTCCTGGTCTCCAGGCTTGTGATTTGGAATTCTGATCTAAGATTAGTCGTTCTAATTATATTATAGTCGGGGTAAACATAATGTTTCCTCCAGTAGAGGAACAGGCGGTTCTGAACTTTTTCAATAGAATATGAGTCTACCAAAGTAGTAGGATTCCAAACTACAGAGAGTTTGCTTGGTATTTACCTGATGAATTGCCGCGATATTTTACTTTATACGTCCTGTTTTCAAGATATGACACAAAAAAGTTTAGACTATGTAGGTTTGCGCCATAGCTCTGTAGTTCATTTAATAAAATATCGTGGTTTACTTTATCAAACGCTTTTTGGAAATCGGTGTATATAACGTCAACCTGTGCATATCCTGAAGGATATCATGTGAGAAAACCAGTAAGTTTGTAGCTGTTGACTTTTTTGGGGTGAACCCGTGTTATTCTTCGCATATATTGGGTTTGACAGAGTCCCACACTTTCATATATATAACGTGTTCGAAAAGTTTAGCTATTGCACATAATACTGACATTGGTCTAAAAGTTTTTAATATCAGAGGTTTTCCCAGACTTATGGATTGGTGTTACAACTGATTCCTTCCACATTTCTGGAAACGCTGCTGTTCTTATAGAAAGATTGAAAATAAACCGCTTTGGTTCCAGAAGCCACTCTGCGCATCCTTTGATTAGGTAAGGTGGGATTCTGTCAATGCCAGCCGACTTTTTTGGTTTGAGTTTTTTCGTCGCCTGATAGTTCTCACCGACAGATACCCCATTAACGAATGCCATAGTTTCGCTATTTATTTCCTGCTTTACTATATACGAGGCCTTCTCTATTTTGAAGACGGACTCGAAATATTTTCCAAAATAGTCAGCCACTTCGCAAAGGGAAATTTTTTATTTTCGAATTCCAAGTTTGGGATGTAATTATTTTTTTTTGTTTTTGTTTTTGTGTAAGTCCAAAAATTTCTACTATCCGTTTTGATAGAGTTTTCCATAGCTTCCGTGTATTCATCATTTTATTTTAATTAACGCTTTCAGTTTACGCCTAATTGCTTTGAATAGTTCCATATGGTATTCAGAGAGGTGTCGTAATGAATGTAATTGTTGTTTCCTTTCTATACAACGTCTTATCTCTTTATCAAACCAGACAGGGTACTTAGAATGTCTCACGCGGTTACAGGGAACAGTGGTATTTAAAATATTGTATAGTTTGTCATAATAATAATACTGCTTCGTTGACTTCTTTGATTTTATACAGTGGCATCCAATCTGAATCTCTAATCATGCGAGTAAGAGCTGGAAAGTCACATTTTTTTAAATTATAGTACTTCAATCCGTTAGCTGTCATTTCTGGCTGTTCGTAGCAGAAGAGTTGACGAATATCGAGAATTTCTGCTTCAGCAAACAGTTTTTCTGTTGGGTAGCGTTTAGGTTTCGATAAAATTAATTTCAGAAATCTGTTTTGTAACATCGTAAGTGGGTGAAGGTGTGTACTGTAAGTAGCTTCCTACAAGTGCGTAGTACAGAATTTTTAAATAATAGGGGCTCAATAGTTTTCTAAGGAATTTGAATTTATAAATGATGTATCGAAGTTTATTGCAGATATTTTTTATTAGGGCATCCCATTCTAGGTGTGGATCTATACTCACTCCAAGGTATTTTACTTTTCTTTCGGAGAGAATTACTTGTTCGTTACCCACGGGTGTAGGTTCGTTTGCGGCATTACAACTGAACGGAAGGTACTGGGTTTTTTCTAAATTTATTGTAAGTAATTTATGATCAAGCCAATTCTTTATAATAATAAAGTCTAGTTCTACCATATTTTTTAATTCTTGCCAGCTATTTGCCTTGTAAAATATTGCTGTGTCGTCTGCGAATCCGATAATTTTTCCTTTACTTCCAAGTAAAAATAATCCGTTTATATATATGTTGAATAAAATTGGTCCGAGGACCATACCTTGTGGGACACCAATTTCAATCTTTTGCCTGCTGCTAAAGACTTCATCTATCTTTACACTTTGGAGTCTGTTGGTGAGATAACTGCTGAATAAATTCAGTGGGATACCCCTTATACCAATATCTTCCATTGTTCGTAGTAGTATTTCGTGGTCCACTGTGTCAAATGCCTTTGATAAATCTATGAAAACGCATAGGCTCGTCTTGTTTTCGTTAAGAGCAGATGACACTACCGATGTTAGTGATAGTATTGCGTCTTGTGTTGATGATTTTTTGCGAAATCCAAACTGACGGTCAGAGATTAAATTAAATTTTGAAATATATGTTTCAAGTTTTTTTTTAATGATTTTTTTCAAACATTTTGGTTATATGTGTAATTAGGGATATTGGGCGGTAGTTTGTGATGATGTCATAACCCTTTTTATGAACTGGTACTTCAATTGTTTGTTCAAAAGCTGCTGGCCAGTCACCTGACTCCATACACCTGTTGAATAGGTATACTAGAGGCTCCTCAATATACTGAGAAATTGGTTTCAATATATCTGAGTTAATACCATCAATGCCACAATTTTTTTTTCAGATCAATAATTGCGCTTTTAACCTCATTCCTATCAGTTGAAGATAAGACAAATGAGTTCAGGACAGTTGTTTTTTTATGCGTATAATTAGAATTTCTGTTTATTTTTTTGGCCATTCCTTATCCCATTTTGGTATATACAGAGTTGAATTCGTTATTCTTAGATTCAGCGACTCAACGGGACTTTCTAGTTATTTTTCGACAAGAAATCGGAACACCCAGTGTAAGGCTTTGGGGGCCTCATTATATCATATGTGCATAGCTAATAACGGAGCCTATGACATCACCTACGTTTATAATGAGCGGCTCAACCCTGATGTCAATCAAGTATGTGCTCCTTTTCCAAATATACATTTTTTGTTTTAATTACATGATCACAGTAGTTCACTATTCCTCAAATTTCTTTGATTGAATTTAAATCCCGGTGATATAGAGGCAGCCGTGAAACTGTATGACCGTGTTCTTCTAACAACTGATCGAATTTGTAGGTAATATGTTGCGTTTTGTTCACCTTGATTAATTCTTGAAGTTGAGGTTTGGTCATAGTTGACGAAAGAGGTATATTCTTGTCAGAAAGTCAGGGGCTTTATTCCCTCGTACGTTATGATAAGACGCATTATCATTGACCACTACTGATCTGGGAGGTGAATTAGGTATTAATTTTAGTCAAACATTTTTCGTAATCATGTCGTCGTGATGGTGTTGCGAAAGGACTTGCTCATTGGTGGCATATTTGTCAATATGCCATCTGTTCATGGAAAATTAACTTATTTAAATTACTGTGACAAGTAATTATTCATTGATTTGTTCGCAAATATGAACAGGGTGTTCATAAAATCGGAAGTCGAATCATATCTGCGACTCAAATATAAACTTTAGTCACTATCTTCCATCATTCAAGATAACCTCTTAAATATTCAATTGGGAATGTTCACCTTTTTAATATTTACTCATATTTTTCAAGAAATTAGACACACTCTTTTGTTAAAAATTCACTTTGGAACCGCCATCTGGAATTTCCATCGTATAAAATTGAAGAAATATATTGTTTTTGGAATCATATATGCCTTTAGAAGTAGGTGAAAGTTGTTTTCCTTACATGCCAGTGGAACTAATAGAAACCATGTTATAATACTCATTACACTCTGTTCATTCTACAAATATTCCAAGCTATACCATAACGTACTTACTGGTCGAATCCAGAAATCGCTATCATAATTGATATAGTATAGAACGATATTGACTATAAGATTGGAAAAAAGTTAAAAATCTGTTCAAATGGTTGTTAAATTTTTGCAGGATTTATTGGAAAAAATTGGTACTTTACTTGTCTTGAATTGAAATAAACTCATTGATATATTTGTTTTGACTGTGGGACGTTACGTATTTCATGAATTATAATTTTGTATGTCACAGAATATTTTCGAAAAAAATCAAAGTGATTCAAATAATATTTATCAAAGTTCTTCTCCACTTCAGAAATAATGAAGGTATTTCACGAATCACCACAAACATTGGGATTTCATCATAGTGTATACTTGCTGTCATTATCTGGATTTACTTACCCTGGAAAGGAGAACCCTTTCCACAGCTCTTTTATCTTTGGATGTTTCAGTGTCAGGAAAATAGCTCTGTAAGCTCAGCGTGATTCCAATTCTTCCTGAAATTAATGAAAAGTATTGAAATCGGGACTTGATTTTTTTTTTTTTTTTTTTTTATGTTCCTGTTCCCACGAAAAGGGATATCCTGTAATGTTCAGAGAACATCGTGGGAACCAAGGGAAAGAAGGTAGGAGTTGGTGTTATTCTTAAATTTCTGGAGGTTGTATGCCTCGGGGAACACCTCCCTAGGCAATGAGTTCCAAAGCCTCGCTGTTCGTTGGATGAACGAGTCTTTGGAAAGTGATGCTCTGCAGGTCTCCAAAGTGACCACGAAGGGGTGTGATGACTGAACTTGACGGGTTAATCTTGAAGAGACTGCCAAAGCAGGAACGATTGTTGATAGTTCAGAAGAGCATCGTCCATGAAAATATCTATAAAATAGAGACAAATCGCCAACTTTTCTACGGTGTTCCAGACAAGTGAGCGAGTTTGTAAGCGAGGCATCACCGACGAGACGAATTGCTCTTTTTTGGACAGAATCCAATAGCCTCAGGATATGTTTAGGTGCCGCGCTCCAAATATGGGAACAGTATTCCAGGACAGGTCGGATCTGTGCCTTATAGATCATAAGCAGCTGAGTGGGGTGAAATAGCTCTTGGCACGAAACAAAAACTAAGTTTTGGGATGCACTTTTGGCAATGGACCTCACGTGATTTTTCCAGGAAAGGTTATTGCTGATAGTAATACCAAGCATCGATATGGATGACTTCAGTGGTATGGTTACTCCTGACAAAGTTATGTTAGGCACAGTGAGATCGGCTTTTCTAGAGAAAAGACATGCTTGTGTTTTGTTTGCATTGAATTCTACCAAGTTATTAGATCCCCACTCGAGAATTGTTGCTAAGTCCATATTTATATTATTAACATTTCTTCCTCGTTCATTTCTGGTTTCACGGGCTGATATAGGGGCCCTGGAAGAGAAAGCGGTATGGAGGGTACTATCATCGGCAAAGCTGTGTACTGGACATGAAGTTGCTTTCAACAGGTCGTTGATGTGAAGTAGAAATAGTGTTGGTGCGAGAATAGATCCTTGCGGAACACCAGCATTTATGAGTAGAGTGTCAGATGAAACTCCATCGACCACTACATGGAGAGACCTGTTTGAGAGAAAACTAGCAAGCAGAGAACACAGCTGAGGGGCAAGCCATAAGACGGAAGCTTGGCGAGGAGTCCCTGGTGCCAAACTCGATCGAACGCCTTGGAGATATCTAATGCCACAGCTAAAGTTTCTCCATACTTTTCAATAGATAGCTGCCATATATGTGAGACGTAAGCGAGCAGGTCACCAGTTGATCTCTGATGGCGGAAGCCATATTGCCTATCGTTGACAATTCCTGAGTCTTCCAGATATTTCATGAGCTCGATGTTGATGGCTTTTTCTATGACCTTTGAAATAATAGATAGCAGTGCGATAGGTCTGTAGTTGCTAGGTAGGGCCTTTTTGCCTTTTTTAGGGACTGGCTGTACTCTTGCAATTTTCCAATTGGACGGAAATACCCCCAAATTGTAAGAGTGGTTGAACAATTCGCAAAGAACAGGTGTTAGTTCGGGGGCACATTTCTTGAGAACAATCGGTGGGATTCCGTCAGATCCACAGGCTTTGTTGGTGTTGAGACCCAGCAAAATCTTTCTGATAGTACGTTGGCGAAAGGTGATCTCGGGCATGTGACTGTCAATAGGTGTAATGTTCGGGGGTTGTTTTCCCGATGAATCCAGAGTGGAATTTCCAGCAAATAGGTGCGCAAAGATATTGGCCTTTTCCTGGGCAGTCGTTGCTAGTGTTCCATCTTCTTTGGTTAGAGGAGGAAATGAGCTGGAAGTGAAGTTTCTTCCCACAGCTTTGGCGAAAGACCAAAATGAACGGGATCCGTTAGGACATTCAGCAAGTTTTGATCTTATTTTGGCATTGTGGGCATCATCTTTTGAGCATTCTATTGTCTCTTTGCATATGCCTCTAGTCTCGACATATGCTGCTCTGGTCTCAGGGCCCGGATTCTTTAGCCATCGATGGTATGCTGCCTGTTTGGAAGCCACAGCTCTAGAGCAGTTTCTGTTAAACCAGGTCTTATCGGATGATGTTCTTCTTTCGGTATTCGGTATGTAAGTTTGCATCCCCAACATGATGATTTCAGAAATTGTCTCAGCACATCGTGTTGGATCTACTGAAGAGAAACAAACTCTTTTCCATGGAAACGCTGAGAAAAACATACGAAGACCTTCCCAGTCGGCCGAATTGTAATGCCACATGAGACGGGGTGGTATTGTGCAGCTCGATGGTAAATGGAAAGAGCATGTTGTGGAGATGAGGGTGTGATTAGAGTTTCCAAGTGGGGCACAAACTTCTATTCTATACGGGTCAGGATTGGTGGTGAGGAAAAGATCTAGTGTATTGGCAGACTGGTTGTTGACATCAGGGATGCGGGTTGGTAGCTCGATCAGTTGTTCTAGACCATGAGTGATGGCGAAGGCCTCGGCTTGACGACCCGCATCATCTGTTTTGTTAGAGAATTTGAGCCAGGCAGCGTTATGTCTCCCATGATTATGGTTTCAGCTGTTGGATGGTTCTCCTGAATGTAGTCCAGTTTGAGTGATAAAAACTCAAAGAGGTCGTTATATGAAGGTTCATTAGGTGATAGGTAAAGGCAGCAGAGGAACTTAGTCAGTTTGGTATCAGATAGCTTGAACCACATCACATCAAAGTCTTTCGGTTCCAAACTCTCTTCACGCTGGCATGAAAGGTTAGCCTTAGCGTAAAGGCAGACTCCACCTTTGAACCTGAATCGAGAATGGAGTTCGTAACCAGGACAAAGCATATGGACCTTGTTGGTGGACGAGTTTACTTGTGTTTCTGTTAGAGCCAGAATATCCGGTTTTTTCGTCTGTAGGTGATGGTGGACGTCATTGATGTTCTTGTTGAGTCCGCGGATGTTGCAAAAATTAATCTTTAATGTTGAGTCCCCTCGAGTACCTCTCGCCCGGAAATCCGAATGGAGAGGTATTTTGCTTCCGGAATGTTTTACTCTAGGAGACTTCATCATTATTACTATTAGGATGTACCTGAAAATAAAGGAGGAATTGGGGAAAAGGAAAGAGGGAGACCGGAAAGTATCGACCGAACACTGAAACATGGAATGATCCATTTCACAGCA
The DNA here is from genome assembly GCA_018342105.1 of Gonioctena quinquepunctata. NCBI lineage: Eukaryota > Metazoa > Arthropoda > Insecta > Coleoptera > Chrysomelidae > Gonioctena > Gonioctena quinquepunctata. The sequence continues at coordinate 384,124 of JAFIRS010000872.1, forward strand.
CACAAAGTCGATATGGTGGTATTTCACCGGGCGATGAGACCATCTTCCACCTACGGTTATCCTTTTTGTCGCCTCTTACGACAGGCAGGATTTACCATGGGGCTATTCTAAAGCCGACCCCATACAGCTACAGGTAGGTGATTGGGGTGGTATCAAGCAATATATATTCCATAATACGAACACTTTCTACTAGTTCATAGTATTCGAAAGATATTTCTGAATTTTGTGTTGTGTTTTTTCATTGTCCATTGTCCGAATTCCACCCCCCTAATCTCTTCAACAGGAGAATGTCACCACCGTTATTCACCAAACAAAGTGGCTGCCGTTCTTCGGAAGCAGCGTCCCTTGTATGTTTCACAATGCGGGAGCTTTAGAAACACTAAATTTTTTTGGGAAATTGACTTATCGAATTGTTGCCGAATGGCTGGCGAGTGATTTTGCCAAATTTTAATTGCAAAAAGAAGTTTTCATTTGGAATGTCTATACGAAGGACAACATGTTTTCTAATTACCACCCCCCATTCTTCATTATTCACTATGAATATTCTTGAGAGGTATGTTTTTATTATTACACGCTTTATATTAGCTTCACTTGTATGTTTGTTTGTTTGTTTGTTTGTAACCGACTCCTTTGGGCGCGATTTTGACTCACTTACAGACGTCCGAATGATTCGAAATTTGGCAGATGTACATAATTCCGGTGACAATGCATCAAGAAATTTTTGTGTCCAGAAAAAACATAATGGCGGCTCCAATATGGCGTACGAGTTTTGTGATTATGGTCCGATTTGCTTCAAAATTGGTATCCGAGGGTTTTTGTGGTCGGAGATTATGATTCTTTTGTCAATATTGGAAAATTCGAATTGACGGTTCCAAAATGGTGGACGAGTTTTGTGATTATGGTCTGATTCTATTCAAAATTGGTATGTGGGGGCTTTTGGGGTCGAATATTATGATTCTTTTGTGAAAATTGGAAAAATTCAGGATGGCGGCTTTAAAATGGTGGACGAGTTTTGTGATTATGGTCTGATTCTATTCAAAATTGGTATTGGGGGTTTTTGTGACGAATGTCAGGATTCTTTTGTAAAATTGAAAATTAATTGGGCTTAAAAATTTGTGATTATGGTCTGATTCTATTCAAAATTGGTATGTGGGAGTTTTTGGGGTCGAAGATTATGATTACCTAATTTAATAAGATAATTCCATTCTTTAACTTGCAAAAAAATAATGAAAATAATAGTTAAAAAAAAACTAAAAAAAACACGCTTGTATAAATAAACCACAATAAAAAGTAGGAAATGAATAATAGTTTAAAAAAACTAAAAAACACGCTCTTATAGAAAACCAGACTTAAAAAATTGAAAATAAGAAATAAATGTATTTTATTTAAAAAAAAGCGTGGGGTGCATGATATCAATAATTATATGGTACATTACACACCGAGGCAATACCATGCACCCCACGCTTTTTTTTAAATAAAATACCTTTTTTTCTTATTTTCTATTTTTTGAGTCTGGTTTTCTATAAATGCGTGTTTTTTAGTTTTTTCAAACTATTATTTATTTAACCTTATTTTCCACGATATTAACATCAGTAACTTTCATTTCATACAGTTCGTCACTTCGACATGCACCTGATCAATTATGAGTTGAATCATTATCAGTAGCTTATCGTAAGGTGCATTCTTAAAAAATACGCGATACAACCCAACCCGGGGCCCAAACTTCAATCCGACTCGTTTTTGCAATTAATAAAAAAATATGCCTTACTTTGAAAAATAAAATAAAAATTGTCACACTGGGAATCGAACCCGGACCGCCCGCTTCATAACCCAAGACGTTACCATTGAGTTACTACGAACCTCATACCGGTAATTGTAGAAAACAATGTTAAAATATACGTAAGGACGTATATTTGTCACAAAAACAATGTTAAAATATACGTAAGGACGTATATTTGTCACAAAAACGTCATTTCTATTTAAAAGGTATGGTTGTAAATAAAATAGTGTACAAACCTCGGTAAAAAGTTGTATCGAGACATGGTTCACCACGGTAATAGGCCAGTAGAGATAGACAGGATTTTCCCAAAATTTAATAATATTTACAGAAGTTTCAAAACTTCAGTAGAGTGAAGAGTACGTTCAAATGATATTTAGTCTGATTTGCAACCTTTTTTTCTGAACGGAAGTTGTTGAAAATCAGGATTTAATAAATTTTCACATTATCAGCGCGGAAAAATTTGCAAAAGTTCTGCAAACTTTCGATAATTTTGCAACCATTCAAACAACATGGAATGTTTGTTTTATCGAAAAAAAATTGTTGTTAATCCTAATTATATGATGAAAATTCCAAAAGTTCAGCAAACACGAAAAAATTACCAAAATAATGTTCTTGAGAAGAGTTTCAATTCGCAACCTCTTGCGTCAAACGGAAAATATATTTTTTCATGAAATTGTTTTTGTTTATTAAAATAAGTATCGGGATTATTACAAATGTTTCAAATAATGGTTGCAAGTGGAGATGTCCTGACGTACAATGTTTTCATTGATTTGCAACACGGTAATAAAGGTAAAATCAAAAGAAAAATATTTTCGTATTTGTACGCTACCAAAAAAAAAGAAAAGTTCTGCGAATCGGACAGATAACTAATTTCACCAATTGGTGGCAGTATAATAATTTGCAAACTATGTTACAATGCGGAACATTGGAAATTGAAAAAAAAAAAACAAAACACCTGTGTTATCGGAATAATGAATATTTTAATATACCTAATAAACGACATCCATTGTGTTACCAAGTTAACCATCGACCAAGAAGCTCGTCAACGGTAGGTGAAATCATTCAATGTTGAAAGCTAACGTTTTCGATATGAATTCAAAACATCATATTACAATTAGGAATTTGCATAAAAAAATACTCTTGAGTACGTTTGACGGAGGATCGAGAATCTCTCGACACATTTTCATAATTTTCTTGATTCAGTAAAATATGGAGGAAATATTGAGATTTGAAAAAACTCTAAAAGTTGTACATTAGTACAATTAACCTACAACTGTGTTACGTCACAGTGTTTTTCATGGAAAACCACAATTGGAGTAAGAAAGTCGAGTGGAAAGTTGAATTATAATTTTATTTAATTCAAGAAATACATACCAATAAAAATTAAATTTGAGATAGAATATTGATTTCACAATCTTTTTTTCTACAACGTTTCTGTTTGATGATGAAAATTATGTGTAACTACATGTTAAATCAATAATCAGGTTTATGCTCAAAAGGCCTTACTATAAATTAGAATTGAAGCATCAATTAAACACGAGAAATGCATCTCAACAAAATGTACTACTTCCCTCTGTCAAGCACTTAGCCATGCAAAAGCACATACATTTTAATGGTCCAAAGGCTTTTAATGCCTTGCCCCTGCAATTGAAAACTAAAACATACAAATGAAATAAGCTCAAGATTGATATGTGAATTAGAGAAAGCGGGTTTAAGTTTAATTTTCGCTGAATTTAATTTGATCAAGAATTGCTTTAATTTCCTCCGAATTCGGATTTAGACTTAGTATAAATTTATAGTTAGCTTAAGGTAAGCGCAATTTAAATTTAAATATATAATGCTTGAGAGATTTTTGTACATACTGGAGAATATCTCTCAAAGTACGTCATCATTTTCAATATACCTAGATAATATAGATAATATGTTCATTAAGTTAGGAGTTACTGCACACACAGTTTGTTATATTCTATCGTGCAGCTCATTGGATATAGAACATAATGTAAATAATGTAATGTAATATTATTGAATATTATTATTATATTATATTATTATTATGTACTTGCGAGATTTACAATCGATAACGTTTTGATATCCACACTTCCATAGAGCATCGATTATTCATTTTAAAATCTTTTCGATTGCTAAAAAGTCATGTTGTGACAAGTGAAAATTTTAAATGAAGAATGATTGCGTGTCGTTCCTAATGCGATAAAAATGTATGTCTTCCAATAGTCTTTTAGCTGAATTTAGCAAAATTTTTTACTCTTTCGATTGTTGCATTCGTTGCATTAGATCAAATTTATTTCGCTGATTAGTCGAAAACAATGATTGCTTCTAAGATTAATCATTAGTTTCAAATTTTGTAGTGGTTAACTACGTAACCATATTATTCTTCGGATGCAATTCCGATCAACCAGTACAAAATATAACAGATATACACGATGGATAATCAAGTTTTTACCTGGACCACTGTAGACATATGTCGGTCTAATCCTATCCTACTACTATTATAAACGCGAAAGTTTGTAAGTATGGATGGATGGATGGATGGATGTTTGTTAATCTCTCACGTAAAAACTACTAGATGGATTTTAATGAAACTTTACAATAATATAGCTTATACATCAGAATAACACATAGGCTACAATTTATAAAGATATTGTGTGAGTTGTCCAAAATATGACGATAAGTGTCAAAGTAAATAGGAAAAAATCTACCATCTGCGAGCTATTCTGGCGTGCGCTGCCAAAACCACTAGAGTTACACATGTGATGTATGGTGGTATTTTTATACCCGCGACTTCGTCCGCGTAGAATTTGTATTTCTTCCTGTATTTTTTTTGTGTTGTTCCATCTAGCTTATGCCTGTGGCTTCCCTTTTCCAATTTGGGTGCCATAATTGATTTTACAGCGAAAGTTTTACAGTTCTGTGACGACTATTACAAATTCACTAACCCCTTTTCAACCCTTCAGGGATAGAATTGTCAAGTTAGGTTGAACACGAATGTTCATGACTGTAACTCAAAAACTAACCGAAACCCCATAAAAAAATTTACCCCCTATTTCACCCCTTTAGGGGATGAATTTCTAAATTCACTGAAACAAGTATTCCTTTATTTGTTTCAATGACCTTGAATACAATTTTTTATGACCCTAACTTAAAAACATATAACCCCCCATTCCACACCGTCAGGGATTTAATTTTCAAAAACAGAAAAACACATATTTTTTCATTTGTAACAAAGACCTCAAATACCAATTTTCTTGAGCCTAACCTAAAACTAACGGAACCCTCATACTAACTGTGAAATACTGTAAAAATAAGTGAAAGAATTAAATGCTGTAATAATGATAGAAACTCCAATTGTATAAGTATTATTATAGGTATAGTTCATTGTCATTAATCATTTATTATTTTCAATCATACGATTTCACTATTTCATTGGTCGATATAAGCAATCTATAACCGAACAAAATATTTGTATTGTAATAATTTTATAATTTATCTACCTACATGTTGCCTTAAATTTTTGAATGTATGACTGCTATTTTTTTAGAAATATTCTTATTCATATTTTTCACTCATAGTTATGTATATTAGGTTTCCTATTTCAAATGAAGATGTATGTATTATATTGGCAGTTAGTATGAGGGTTCCGTTAGTTTTAGGTTAGGCTCATGAAAATTGGTATTTGAGGTCTTTGTTACAAATGAAAAAATATGTGTTTCTCTGTTTTTGAAAATTAAATCCCTGACGGTGTGAAATGGGGGGTTATATGTTTTTAAGTTAGGGTCATAACAAAATTTATTTGAGGTCATTGAAACAAATAAAGGAATACTCGTTTCAGTGAATTTAGAAATTCATCCCATAAAGGGGTGAAATAGGGGGTAAAAATTTGTATGGGGTTTCGGTTAGTTTTTGAGTTACAGTCATGAACATTCGTGTTCAACCTAACTTGACAATTCTACCCCTGAAGGGTTGAAAAGGGGTTAGTGAATTTGTAATAGTCGTCACAGAACGTTAGTTTCGCTGTAAAATCAATTATGGCACCCAAATTGGAAGAGGGAAGCCACAGGCATAAGCTAGATGGAACAACACAAAAAAAAAACAGGAAAAAATACAAATTCTACTCGGACGAAGTCGCGGGTACCAGCTAGTATATATCTAAAACCTATTTGCACCAAGTTTTCGATTTATGGCCAAATTATAAAAAAAACAAAACAATTATACAAAAAAATGTTCCGTTGAACAATAATGGTTGCAAATCTCTTGCGTCACGTGAAATATTAGTCGTAATTGTAACTGAAATTTGCAGAACTCTTGCAATTATTTCATCAGTTGTGAAAATGCAAAAAAAATATTAGTGGATAAATAGGTTCCGTTTTTCGTATGAGGTTGTAAAGTTACATATCTACTGAGACCGATATTTTCTTCATTTGCAACCACAATAAAAAACTTTAATTTCAATGCTTGTGCGTATTGAAAATGGAAGCGTCGATAAAAGAGTTTGTTAAATAAATGATGCGTTTTTCAGAAATGGTTACAAATGTACGTGAATATGTTAAAAAAATTCCGTTCACTTATCCAATTCGCTGAACTTTTGTAATTTTTTTAAACAAATTACAATGAAAAACTTGTACAAATGACAAAAAACAAGGTGTCGTAACTTTTACAAGGTTGCAAACTTAATGCATGTTGTAAAACCTGATTAATATCGGTATGCCTGGTTTGCAGAACTTTTGCAATTTTCAGTGCAAAAATAAAGTATTTAATTTTTTTTTTGCAGTTAAAACAATGTTCCGTTTATGGCAGACTCCTGCAAAATTTCATAGTTTGTTTTCATTAATGCAATAACATACCATTGAAGTTTGAAAACTTTTGGAATTAATGTTAATTGATTGTCTATATCTACTGGCCTATAATCCTTTTCTCTCGACAATAATGAAACACTTTTCACCTTGGTTAATTACTCACTTATAGGTGAGCACTGATGATGACTTAACAGTCGAAAGCATTAATTTGTTTGAAAATATGAACAGAATGTTCATAAAATCAGATTATATCGATACGTACACATAGCTAGACCTTTCAAATTATTTTTAACGGTCGGGTTTTTTGTTTTTTTATAATTTGGTTCATTCGAAGTACTGGCTCCTTAATTTGTATGTTCACCTTTTTGTTGGTTCTTATACTTTTTCTGGTAGAGATTCCATATCCCGCTATGCGCTCGCAGTACATTGTGACCGCAGAGGTATTCTTCCACACCGGATGGTAGGGTGTCATCAATTTTTTTTTGATACATCTTAAGTAAGACACAGAATGAATGTGGCTCGTTGATGGTTATCCAAGTTTTCACTCTGTCTCCGTAGAGCGAAAAAAGTAAATCTGCATACTGAACTAAGTAATCGGCCATTATGGGGTTCGACCATCCTCCCAGGTGGTCCAGGGTTCTTGGCAGGTCCCAATGGTAGATGGTTATCTAGAAAACGAAAATGTATCTATACTTATGTTATAAATAGGTAAAATTTGTTTGTAATCCCTGGAACTACTGAACCCATTTTAACAATGTTTTCACTAATAAAAAGCTATAACTCATATTGATAAAAATGAGTTTTGGTTCAAAATCTCAATATTAATAATTTATGTCGAGAGAAAGAGCGCTACTTGGGTGTTCTGGATGTGCATCAACCAAATGGTTCATTCCAAATGAATAAACACGTATTTCAGGGTTTTTGAAAATTCATGCCTAAATGTGGTAAAAGGGGGGTTGAAAGTTTGTATAGGAGGTCTTTGTTACAAATAAAGAAGTACGTGTTTCAATGTTTTTGGGAATTCAACCCCTAAAGGGGTAAAATGGGTGGGGAAAATTTGTATGGAGTACTGTTAGTTTTGAAGTTAATGTCAGGGAAATAAGTATATGGGCTCCTGTTTTCAAATAAAGAAATACCTAAGTCTGTCGTGCTCACTCTTTTGTCATTACCAAGTCGTAACAACAAGTTACAGAGTGAACTATACAGAGGGTTATATTCCGCTTGGAAAATATAAATCGAAAACTGACTTGAGCGGCTAACTTAGCTTCGGTTTTTATGTATGCGTGAATTGTGTATTTTTCTAATCCCTAAATATTCCTGAAAAATAATAATTGAATTGTCTAGGAGAATTATGAAAATCATATTGTTATGTTGGATGACTTTTTCAGTCTGGTGTTATTTGATGTATATTTCGCTTGCTTTACCTTGTTGTTTTTGCAATGCTTTCCATTTCGCACACCATTTTATGTTATTCCTTTATTTCATTGTTATATACCATTTTGACTTTGTTTTGTTGCTCATTTCCATTTTTAAAATCAAATGCAATATTATAGTGATAAAAAAGTTAACTGTAGAATTCTTCCATACATGACATTTATTTCAGATTAGAGCAAAACCACCTTGCCATTTTACAGAAAGTACTTGATTACATAATTTCTGAGTAGGTTTATGTTTAATTTATTGTTTATTTCATTAGATTTATTGATTATTTTCAGCTTTTTATGTTGATGACTTTTCAGTCTTTATTTGATGTATATTGTTGTTTACCTATGGTCTTTGCAATGTTCCATTTCTCACACCATTTTATGTAATTCCTTTATTTCATTGTTATATACCATTTTGTCTTTGTTTTGTTGCTCATTTCCATTTTTAAAATCAAATGCAATATTATAGTGATAAAAAAGTGAACTGTAGAATTCTTCCTACATGACATTTATTTCAGATGAGCAAAAAACCACCTTGCCATTGTTCGGTACTGATCAAATTTCTGAAGGTTATTACATTAGAGTCTGACATATCTCTCATCATGTAGGTTCCAATCTTTGCCAAACTACCCATAGAAAGTTCATATTGACACAATTGAAATGTATGATCTGATATGATTATCTTCACATGTATTGACATCAAGGTTTGGAAGATCAAATCAATGATGTGGAGCTTTACATGTGATGCGTGTAGCTTCTAAAATGTAATTTTTAAAATCTCTTTGTGGAACTTCAAACAAGTGGATATTCATACCTCCACTCACAATGGAGTAGTTATCATTTGAATAAATCTCATACAACTTATTAAGATTTTTTTTTACATCACTATCAGGTGTTTTATATATATGCACACAACATATAATTTGAATTTGTTTAAATTCATACAAACGAAGTCTTTTTCGCTATTCTTATTGGATTCTATGGATTTTGCAAGTGAAATATACTTTTCTCTAATACAGTGTGACCCATTTAAAATGGAACCACCCAAAAACAAAAAAATTTTATATGAAGCATCGAAAACTGTATCTTGACACAAATTTTCATAACATAACAGTTTTATTTCTAAGGCACACTATGGTTTTTTTTCTTTGTCAAAAACGGCAAAAGTTCATTAGGCAATTTTTATTTTCAAGTTTGTCTACACCACTGGATTCGTAGTCGTTATAAATAAAAACCATCAAAATTCCATAAAAAAATATTGGTTAACAACGAAGTTACAACAACTTCAATTTTGGGAACAAAGTACCTATTTGATTATAATTTTTATTTAGATATAGACATATTTAAAATCTGGCAACTTGTACAGTGTAATCCGAAGTCAATAGCTCATTCCGTTCTACAGTTATAAGAATGGTAATGTAAGCGATTTGTGGTGGAAGCAATTTTGTAATAAAAATCTGACTATGCCACTGGATTTGTAAATTATATTCCCTTAAAATCATTTATTAAGTGTAGGTAGGTTATAAGTGATTCGAAAATAACAGAAAATTGAAAATTCATTTTCAAGTTATGCAGTAGTACATTCTTCCATAGCCGATAAAAACGAAATGAACAGAAACAAGTTTTAAAGTATTTTTTTACGTTCATGCAAAAAACAAAAATTTATTGAACTATTTTTAGTGAAAAAAGTGGTTCTTTATTGCACTGTGCAATAAAATGTTCATTGTACTCATCTGTCATTTGTGATCATGACAAACATAAACGTCAAATCGACGCAATTTTTAGTACGCTTTTTATTTTCCCACACTTAGTGCCATCTGAATAAAACATTTTTTGGTTTTTGCAGAACGTAGAGAAAATATTGTATGCAACTTGTGCAAAATTGTTCATTGCACTCGACGTCGAGTGCAATAAACACTTACTTTTTGCACTTGTTGCATAAATAACTATTATTCAACAATAAAACGCCATTAAGCAAAAACTAAAATAAACATTAATGTAAAACTAAATATTAAAATTTTTTTGGCTTCTACCAAACCTCCAATTAGTTCGATACATTTATCATATCTCTTTCGAATATTTTTTACATTATTTCTCATTTGTTGAGGTGTAATTTCGGCACAAGCTTGTCGTATTCTTTGCATGAGTTCAGCTCGATTCCTTGGTCTAGCTTCGTATACTTTTTGTGTCAGGATACCCCATAGAAAAAAGTCTAGTATTGTTAGATCAGGCGATCTAGGTGGCCATTCAATTAAGAAGGGGGGGAAGGGGCCCGGGTCTGAAAATTTTTTGTTGCTGCGCTTTTTGGGGACATTAAGTTTTTGAGTCGCCGGCTTTCTATTACAAAAAATTTTTCTAGAGTCGATTGGGGGGGCAAGTGCCCCCCTTCAAATAATTTTTTTTGTCGCAATCGCAAATCGAAAATTCCTTTAAAATTTCTCGATTCCGTCGAAAATAATTTCCTAATTCAACTGTCTCGTGGCGGAACTACCTCAAAACTTGATTCTGTTCATTTCGTTTTTATCGGCTATGAAAGAATGTACAACTGCATAACTTTGAAATGAATTTTTAATTTTCTGTCATTTTCGAATACACCCATAACCCACACTTGAATAAATGATTTTAAGGAAATATAATCTACAAATCCAGTGGCGTGGTCAGATTTTTATTGCAAAATCGCTTCCAACACAAATCGCTCACATTATTATACTTTCAGGAGTTATAACTGTAGAACAGAATGAGCTATTGACTTCGAATTTTCGCTGTACAAGTTCACCGGTGTTCTACTTTGTATCGGCAGTGTTGCCAGATTTCAAATATATCTATAATCTAAATAAAAATTATAATCCAATACAATGTTTCCAAAATTAAAGTTCGTTGTTAACCAATATTTTTTTATGAAATTCGAATGGTTTTCATTCATAACGACTACGAATCCAGTGGTGTAGTCAAATTTGAAAACAAAAATTGCCTAATAAATTTTTGCCGTTTTTGACACAGAAAAAAACCATAGAGTGCCTTGGAACTAAAACTAAAGATATGAAAATTTGTGTCAAATACAGTTTTTGATGCTTAATATTCGAATTTCTTTTTTCGAGATTCACTAAAAAATGCGTCTTCTACAGGGGTGGTTCCATTTTAAATGGGTCACACTGTATATAATTACATGTTCTGACTAAGTGACTCACTGATTGACTGATATACGATCAACGCCCAGATCAAACCGCTGGACCTAAGAGCTGAAATTTTGACAGCATATTTTTTTGATCATACACCCCTAAAGGGGGCGAATAGGTGGGTGAGAAGTGGGTGAAAGTGAAAGTAGAGTTGGTTTTGAAATTATAGTCACGGGAATTAGTATTTGTGCTCTTCTTCACAAATAAAGATAAATGTGTTTCAGGGTTTTCGAAAATTCAACCCTGAAGTGGGGAAATGGGGGTTGAAAGTCTATATAGTTAGTTTTAAAGTTGGGATAATGAAAATTGGTATTTGGGGGTTTTGTTACAAATAAAAAGAATGTGTTTTTGGTATTTTTGGAAATTCAACCCCTAAAGGTTGGTGAGAAGTGGATGAAAGTGAAAGTAGAGTTGGTTTTGAAATTGATCATGGAAATAGTATTTGGGTTCTTCTTCAATAAAGATAAATGTGTTTCAGGGTTTCCGAAAATTCAACCCTGAAGTGGTAAAATGGGGGTTGAAAGTGTGTATAGTTAGTTTTGAAGTTAGGATCATAAAATTAGTATTTGTGGGTCTTGTTACAAATAAAAAGAATGTGTTTTGGTATTTTTGGAAATTCAACCCCTAAAGGGGTGAAATGGGGGTTAATTGGGATTGGAGTTTGTATAGGAATTTAAGTTGGAGTCATAAAATTGGTATTTGAGTCTTTGAGGAAAAAAATATGTGTTCAGGTTTTTATAAATGCAACCACTAGGGGGGTGAAAGGGATGGAAGTTTGTCTGAGGGTTCCATTAGTTTTGAAGTACCCCTACTGCATAAAAATTGGTATTTGAGGTCTTTGTTACAATTGAAGAAACTCGTATTTCAGTATTTTTAGAAATTCCGTCCCCAAAGGGGTGAGTGAATTTGTAATAGTCGTCACAAAAAAATACAAAGTTCAACGCGGACGAAGTCATTGGTACCAGCTAGTTAAAGTATATAACAGTTATTAATTGTGGTGAGGTAGGTAGGTAAGTGAGTAATCTGAAAGTAGTCCAAATTAAGTAGATAGCAATTAGTAGACTTTAGCCACAAAAAATAAAAAAAATTAGCAAAAAATTAAGCCGACGAAAAAATCCAAAAATAAAATGAACCTTTTTAGTCGTGATAACTGAGCTCCTAAGCTAACGTAAGTAACTAATTTCGAGGTGGCGCCAAACAAACAATCATTAAATTACTTTAAAGAAATGAACAAAACAAAATAATATAAAAATGCAACGTGGAATCTTCAGCGATAAACAATAACATTTCAAAAATGTGCTCTCCGCTTGACCACTCGCAACGACGTGTGCCCTTACGTGTGTGCCCGTTCGAGAACGCTCGGCAATCTCCGGCAAAGGGACGCGCCGTCGCCGCGCACCTCGCCGGCATCATTTCACGCTTTACGTAATTATTTTGCTTGCTTGTTTGTTTGGCGCCGACTCGAAATTATATTGTATCAATACTATCACTTACCATGGGTTCGATGCCAGCTGCAATGAGCTCATCTATGAAATTACTGTAATAATCTATGCCTGCTTGATTTATGTTATTTGTCAATCCGGTTGGCAGAATTCTCGGCCAGGAAAACGAAAACCTGTAATGGTTGACGCCCAATTGTTTCAGAAGTTCGATATCCTCCTTATATTTGTGGTAGGAATCGCAAGCGATGTCCCCATTGGACCCGTCTTTGACGAGGCTAGTATTATGAGTGTAATAATCCCATATGCTGATGCCTTTTCCAGATTCATTCCAGGCACCTTCGACTTGGTATGCTGCAGAGGCGATTCCGAATTTGAAAGAGTCGTCGAAGGTGTAGTCTGACGGTTCCGTACATGTGGCCCTGAGGATGAGAGAGGAGTGAGAGAAAATGTTTGGTTAGAGGTTTCCATACTAAAGTATAAATAATTCTCATATTCCGTTGAATATTTCTTTTGGAACGTAGTTCCTCATCGCGCGTTGCGAACGGGGGCTAGACGGGATAAATTAAGACCAAAAGTTGTAACGAGACTTTCGCTATGGTTGCGTGCGGCGTGCGCGTGTTTCTCTGTCTGTCTCTCTCTCTCTCATAGAAAGCGAGCCAGTTATTTTCGTCTTTCTATTTCACATTGAACAGTGTGGTGTCGCGACGATTATTTTTGTTGAATGTATACAGGTTTTTTGTACAAATAATAACAATATTGAATCCTGACAGTGTTTCTGCACAAGTTCCGGATATTGCTGATGAAGTTAGGTAAGTAGAGATTTTATACAGACAATAATAAATGCTTATGTATTTTTAGCAAGTACGCATTATAACCTCTCTTTACTATTGTGCTAACCAAGTCATACGCGTTATAATCTCTCCATTATTGTGTGTTTGGCAAGTGTACGCGTCATAACTTTAATAAATTCAAAAGCAAATTATATTTTAATATTACAATATCAATGCGTATGTATTTAGCAAGCCGTGAGTGTTCTAACCTATACGCTGTAGTGTTTACGAAGTCGAGAGAGTATATATATATATATATATATATATATATATATATATACACTCTGTTGTGTTTACAAAGTCCCGCGCATCTATGACGTGTACGAAGAATAGACAGACAGAGTGCATATATATATAATATATAAAAATATAATTATAACTTAAAAAAAAAAAATTATTACAATTCCTTCACTAATAAATCGAAAGGAACTTCGTTCCATCCGGGTGTCCCTTGACACTTCTCAAGTTATTTTTTTTAATTTTGATTTCTCACACAAACCAATGGTATAACCAAATTGGGTTTTTTTCGGTTCGATATGACTATAGAATTCCATTAAGATGCTAAAAAATTGTCAATTCAGATTCAAAATACTCCTGAAAATTCAAAAATGCACTCAGGTATTGAACAAAAGCACATAAAGCAAGGATAAAAACAGTTTACTCTTACCAGAGATCTAAGAGACTTATTATAAATGCTAATCCCATAATCTCATGATGGCCTATTCTCAAGGGTGTGATATTTGATAGAAACATGTCTAGGGATTCCAGGTACGGATTTACAAATACGTGAATAATCTCTTATATTACACTTTCATGTGCGAATAAAACTTTTTATATTAGGTTTGAATTATGTATTAACTAATTTTTAACTACGAAATCAAAAAAGGAGGAGGTTCTCTATTCGACGCGTATATTTTTTTATTATTTCTTTTATGTATGATCACGCACAACTTTTTACAGAGCGGTTCGATTCCGATGATTCTTTTTTCATTGGGTAGGGTTAACTTCGAAGGTGGTCCCATTCCAATTTGAACATCAAAATCGATCCCTAAAGGTAGCAAAATGAAGGATATTAATCGTTCACCCTCTGAATTTTGGTCCGTTTACCGATTCTATCAGGCATAACTTTCTAGTGGGTTTTCCGATTTGAATGTTTTTTTTTATTAGAAATGATATACCTCACAGTTGATCATATTCCAATTTGAAATGAAATGATCCACCTCTATGGGTAGAAAAATAGGGGATGATTGATTTTTCACTTGTGAACTTTGGCACACATATGTAGTTGACATTGACAGATTCTCCTACATCCGTCAAAATGATTACATTCTATGAAAGGATGGAATTATATACAAAGTGATGAAATCAACCAACCAGAACTTTCAAAATTTATTTATATTATATAACAATAAATAGTTAAAATAGAAAATCATATTATTTGATAGTTAATAGTTGAAGTAAGCTAGGTAAGTAAGTATTTTGGAAGTAATCAAAAATTAAGTGGGTAGTAATTAGTAGATTTCAGCAACAAAAAATTGAAAAATAAAAACTTTTAACAAAAAATTAAACCGACGAAAAAACTGAAAACAAAAATAAAAAGAACCTTCTTAGTTCAATGATAATTGAGCTCTAAACTAATGTAGTAACTGATTTTGAGTCGGCGTCAGTCGGCGCCAAACAAACTAGCAATTGAATTAGGTAACGCGTAAAAGGATGGCAGCGAGATACACGGCTACGTTTTGATTACTTCTTTCAAAGTAATAAAATGATCTTCGATAATTGTTTGTTTGGCGCCGACTCAAAATCAGTTACTTACATTAGTTAAGGAGCTCAATTATCATTTAGACTAAGAAGGTTTATTTTATTTTTTGCTTTTCAGTTGATTTTTTCGTCGGTTTAATTTTTTGTTGAAAAGTTTTTATACACTGAATATTTCTGAACTGAATTGTTCAATTGTTGGTGCTCCTCCTGTTACGAATATGGATATTATCTCAAAATAATTAGGACATGCCCAAGTTTCCATGCTGATTTGTTTCAAAACTCAATTAGCAGTTTGTATTTGCTGAGGAAGGAAGTTATTTGTTGTTCCGTCCGTGGGAAGAACCTCGTACATCGCAAGAAGGAGAATAAGTGACAAAAAACAATTAAAACGCGATGTTAACACAAAAAAAATTATTTTTGACGTTTATACCACCCTTCGTGAACGTGCATTATCAAAATTTAGTGCAGCGAAGGAAGCTGCAGCCTTAACACGCAGGCCAGTAAAGACAGAGTGGTTCTGTAGTAAATAAGACTATAGCAAAGAGAAGAAAAAGAAGGACTCTGGTACTGCTGAGAAACTGGACGTGTGGATATAATTCGTCGAAAAGTACTTTAAATACTTTAATGCAAAGATTTAAAAAATATGACACTGGAATAGAGTGTTGCCTTGAGACACTCAAAAAATGCAGTTTATAAAACGGATTTGAAATGAAAAAAATTATAAACGGCAAATAATTATGGAATCAGCCCGTTTTTAAAGACGGAGGATGGAATATTAAATTACAATCCTGGAATAAAGAGAGGGTGGGTCTGGTCACTGCAAAACTGAAGCTCCATCGAGTGAAGGAAAGCGTGTTACAATAATTCATGCCGGAACAAAAAATACAAATGCTTTGGCCTTATCAGCAGAAAATATAGAGGACTCCCGTGTTGACTATCACGAGATACTACGGCAGAATTATTCAAAGACTGGTTTGAAAATAAACTTTTAGCAAATATACCACCAGTGTGATTGTGATGGATAATAAGAGCTACTACATTAGAAGAATAAATGAAGTTCCGTGTTCAAATGACCCAAAACTTACCATTCAAGACTATATGCTTGAAAATAATATGCATGTATTTTGAAGATGATTATATAAAAAAACATTTGCTGGAAAATAAAATTATATTAAAAAAAAACAATACACACACATTGGCAGAAGAAATGGGTCATACAGTGGTATGACTTCCTCCTTACCATTGCATATTCAATCCAATTGAACACATATGGCATGAGTTGAAAGCAACGGTAAGGAGGAATAATTTTCGCCAACTTTAAATTCATCTATGGTAGCTTTGATTCTGTCAGAAATGCAGAATATTCCAAATGAAAGCTGGGAAACTTGCGTAGCATGTATACAGAAAATAGAAAAATCATATTTAATATAGATATAGAAAAAGTTGTTGTCAACTTGGATGACGACAGTGACAGTGGAACTGACTTTTGAAATTTATTAATTATTTTTATGACACTCTACCTTTTCATTAATTTCTCCACCATTTTTCACATCAAATAAATAAAGTTGAGTTTTTATATTCTACAAGCAAGTATATTTCGTAGAAATATGCATATTATTACGTGCATATAGATAAATAAGTGTCCTATATTGATTATACTTTCTACTTTTCCGTACTGTTTCCGTATTATTGTCAGAAATATGCCCTCCAAAGTTGATCGACCGATATTCTCTTGATCAGGGTTAGCACACTCAGATGTTTGTACAACTCATTTTGTTTGAATGTGATTGAACCTCGAATTGTTTGGGAATAAATCACATCGGACAACGTGTGTTGGATATGAAAGAGGTTGCTAGCACTATCACGGGATTATTAGTGGTTGAAAACCATATTAGAAGTTACCTTATTCTATCTTGAGTTTTGTGATATAGTATGACAAGCTGAGCTGAGCTGCCTGTTGGCAGCATTGTAAATATAGTTATAGGTGTAAGAATAATTGTTGTATGTATTTATTATCTTATTAAATGTTGTATGTTTGTTTGGATTCTGAGTTTATAATCTCTAATCACAAAAGTTATCCTGAGCTACCAACCCCCTTAAGGCCTATTTGGCTACACAGACTTATGATATATGGTGGAGGCGCCGGTTTATTCTTCATAATAAATCTCATTGATGTACGTCGAGCTAGTTTTTTTTAACATTTTCAAATGGAGAAATCGAATTAAACGGTTTTCTTCACATAAAGGATTCAATATAAAATTGAAACAGAAAATGGTAGATCTCAGGTGAAAAACAACTACTTTCCTGGCAAATACCACGCAGAACGTTGAATGATATTCACCTGAAAATCCATGCATACTTCCATATAATATCAATGGAAATTGAATGCAAATGTTTCTTTCTGATAAGCTCGATTATGTTTAATTTATGTCGTGTTCACCTAACAATCCGCATACCGGTTTCAGGCTTCTTGGCCCTCATCAGTACGGAGTAGTCAACCAGCCAAAGGTCCAAAGAACTCTGGCTGAAAGTGAGACACAACGTAAACAAACCATCATCGAGCTTGTAACACCTATAGGTACGCCGGAAAAGATAAACTTTAACTGGCGGTACCTAGTGACAGAAAGAAACACTCCGAAAATCTCCCACCTCGATAGGTTTCTAAATAAAAGATTCCTTCTCAGTAGGAGTGGCAAGCCCGTCTAGCACCTGAGATCTACCATTTTCTGTTTCAATTTTATATTGAATCCTTTATGTGAAGAAAACCGTTTAATTCGATTTTTCTATTCATTCCACTTCACATGGCACTTATCTTTCATTTTCTAATGTGTTTCTAATTTTTATCAAATTTTGTTGATAGCCAGATGATGAAAAGTATGAATGAATTCTAGGGTAAATATTTTAAGGGTATTTTTTGAGTATATGAGCATTAAGGATATTTTTTTCGGTGGATTTTTGTAATTTTTTATTCAATGCATTCAAGATACTGAACAGAGTTTCAATTTTGGGTTAATAATTTGGAGATTATTCTTAACATGGAATCCATTGGAATATTTTTGTTCACTTTTCGTGTAAAAGTAAGATGAATTTTCAAAAACGTTTTATGAAACTATTTAATTTTTTGAGATTCTATAATAGAGCAAAACTAGTAAGTTAGGCATATTATTGTGATATAGTATTAGTATGACAAGATGTAGACCTAACGGCTCAGCTGCACTATTGGCAGCATTGTAAATATAGTTATAGGTGTAAGTAAATATGTTGTATGTATTTATTATCTCATTAAATGTTGTATGTTTGTTTTTGGATTCTGAGTTCATAATCTGGTTAACACAAAAGTTATCCTGAGCTACCAACCCCCTTGAGGCCCATTTGGCCACACATACTTATGACATTATTTATTACTTGTTATTGAATCAGACGTTGATAATAATACTAATAATAATAAGATTTATTCATCACTAGAAGTATATATAAAACACATAATACAAGATATCTTATATGCTCATGAACATATACATTCTCATATGCACATGCACACATATATACACATACATAATAAATTTAAGAAATTGAATGAATATGGTTTTTTGTGGAGGAACAACGTTTCTTGACATGTTTTTTGGAAGGTTACCCAAAAAACATGTCAAGAAATTTAAGAAATTGATTATTAAATCATGATTCCACTGAGGGTAAAACCCTGTGTGTGGTAAAATATTAACATGTGAATACACTATACAGGGTGAGTCAGAAGTACTTTGACAAACTTCAGGAGGTGATTCCTCACAATATTCTATATGAATTGTCCAAATAATATATGTCCGGAAACGCTTCGTTTCCAAATACAGTTGAAGTTTTATTTTCGTTTTTTTTAATAACTTTCGAAATACTGACCTCAATTGAACGAAAATTGGTATTGAGAGGTTTTTTGAGGTGTCGAATTTGAAGATTCATAACATTTTTGAGTGTATTTCTATCACATTTTTTAGTAAAAAAATCAACTCCTCCATCATATCTACGTAAAAAAGCTAGCTTGTTCAAGTCCTATAAGCAACCGTTTTCTAGATATTTGGACTTGAAAATTTCAAGTCGATATTTGATAATCGATGCGTGTTGAAGTTATTACCATTATTTTGCATTTTACACAAGAATGCTAGGAAATTAATTTGACGTTTAAGTAAGTAGTTTTGTTTTTTTTTTACTCGTTTGGAATAGTTATTTTTGTATCAAGAGTGTATTTGTTTTAATAAAATTTGCAAGAAATATCAACATTTTATTTCAAGAAATTTTGAATATGTAGAATAGAATAAAATGAAGGAAACTGAATTGTATTCAAATGAATTGTTCAAAGTGTCCACCTTCAGCGAAGATACAGGCATTCAGTCTTCTAGTCATTGAATCTCGTACCCGCTCAAAAATTATTGGTGTTTCTTATTGTTTCACAGACGTCTACCATTCGGTTTCTTAGATCTTCCTCGTTCGCTACTGGAGTTTTATAAACTAGTGACTCCAAATGTCCCCAAAAATAAAAATCCAGCGGGTTTAGTTCTGGGGACCTCGGTGCCCACGTCTGGTTATGTTCTTCTACACCCCTACCGATCCATTGATTTGGATAGACAGTGTTAAGGAATTCCCTGGCTACAACACTAAAATGGGCCGGAGCCCCATCATGCATAAAACACATGCGAATTTCTAATGGTACATTCTGAAGTAGTCCCCGCAATTCATTTTATGAAAAGTCACTGTAAGTTGCGCCATTCAGTCGGAACGGGAGAAAGATAGAACCTATCAAGTAATTATCAATTATTGCCGCCCATACATTTACAGAAAATTGATACTGATAATGTCTTTCACTAACTGCTCGCGGATTTTCCAGAGCCCAAACATGGTTGTTATGAAAGTTTGTGATAGCATTTCGGGAGAAGTTTGCCTCGTCCGTGAAGAGCACATATTTTAAAAATTGAGGATTTCCCGCCAATTTTCTCAAAAACCACTGACACATAGTAATGCGTTGGGGAAAGTCTCGTGGCGAAAGAGTGACTACCCTTTGAATATGGTATGGATAAAATTGTTGATCGTGGATAATTCTCCCGATACGCCCAGACTACAGGGTGTTATGACTTAACACACCACACCTGTAATACCAGACATTATTCGTTAGATTGGAAAAAACAGTATTAAAAGCATCGACTACCTGAAGGTGGTCGAACCGAAACTGATCTATGGAGCGGTCGACATGGACCAATTTCCTTTCTTTCAATACCGGAACCTGGGTTGTTTATCCAGGAAGTACTACCGTTCAGGAGGAATTTCGAAAATACAATAATTAACCATGAAATAATAAAAATACTCAAAAATGTTAAAATTAATTATTTAAAAACTATTTGGCAGTTAATTTTACAGTTGGCTACAAAATCGAAATAATTTTACTAAAAGAAAACAATCTTAAATCAATTGCCACAAACGGCTAGAAATAATTCTCTTTTGAACTTTGTTAACTCGAAACTATGGAGATACTTTTACAGACACATGCACATAAGAAAAAAAGGTTGGGCTTGCCATACACATAAATACAGAAAACAAAACATTTGACTCACCCTGTTCCACACTTATTCACTGGAGTGGGTGTTTTAACGACAATTAGTTTTGATTTTATTATTATTTCGATTAATTCCGCGTCAATTGGTTATTATATTTTATTCGCCCGGTATGTTAGTATAGCGCGATATGGCTATGGTTCTTCTAAGAGATCGTGAGCTATCGAATTGCGGACTCCCGTTGTTTTATCTCTGTTCTGGAAGCGAATGACAAAAATAGGCAATTTTTGAAAAAACTATTGTTCCCTCGTGCTTTGACTTGGAGCTTCAATACTTGATTTGAACCTGTCATCATTATTGTACGATACTGTGATTCGATGGACTTCTGAACCTCACTTTTGAGAGGGATATTTTACCGTGTAACAACGATGATATTATGACTGGCTTGGCTACTGAACACCGAATGAATTGTTTTGATATGAAACTCGCGCTTTTATAAGATCTTCAGACCGCGGTATTCGGAGGGTGAATGAGATAAAGAGTTGTTTTGTTGTCGTTCAATTGTTTTCTTTTCAAAATGAATCATGGTCATAAAAAATAATGGCTTTGTTTTTCTCATTGTATCATGAATAAATCGCGGGCTGTTATCTATGCTTAATGGAGTTAATCTCATTTGTCGGTCATAAAATATCGAATTGATAGTGTTTTTCTGTGGTACAATTACATTGAATCCGTTTTTATGATCGCGCTGTGATGTAAACAAGTGGCAATCAATAATCTTGTTTACCATCCTAGATGAGTTATTTATGAATCCGGTGTACAAGGGTTGTTTCTTGATAATTATTTTTAAGTGCATTTAATTGTCTTCCAAGGATGAAATATGTTTTTACGAGCATATATTATATCAGTTTTCAGTCAAGCATGTGAAACCTATTGAACTATTCTGTCTATCACGATCTTGTTTGAGAATATTATGCTGTTTTGTAGGAAGAAAGTTTTTCTGTAATTACAGGGCGTGACACTCCAAACTGTGAACTGAGTAGGATTGAGAGCTTCAGCAGTAATTCTTGTACTTGTCTCTGGATTCTCATCGAGAGCGTTCAAAACAGCTTCTTCCAATTCTGGAGTTCGGACTGCTCGTGGTCTTCCAATAATATCAGCTGCCCTCTTGAAGCTACCGGTTTCTGCCAAACGACGGTGGAGACTGGTAAATGTTGGAGCTGAAGGCAGTACTCGATTAGGAAATCGCTCCTGGTGAATACGTCTTACTTCGCGCGCATTGCCATCCGCAAGGCCATAAACGAGATGCATATCGGCTATATGAGCATTATTCTTTAAATAATCCATTCTTTCAGAATTAGTATTTAAAAACTTACAGAAACTTTAACAAAACAACAAAACTTTTATCTGTCACATAATATGTGATTACCAAAACTACTTACTTAAACGTCAAATTCATTTCCTAAGCATTCTTTGAAAAATGCAAAATAATGGTAATAACTCCACACGCATCGATTATCAAATAATCGACAAATATCTAGAAAACGGTTGCTTATAGCGACTTGTAACAAGGGTAGCTTTTTTACGTAGATATGATAGACAAATTGATTTGTTCACTGAAAAATGTGCTGGAAGTACGCTCAAAAAAGTTATGAATCTTCAAAAAGAAAAAGACGTGTAGGTGGCGCTCCCTACGAGTAAGAGCATTGATAACATCAGGTTCGAATTTGACACCTCAAAAAACCTCTCAATACCAATTATCGTTCAATCAAGGTTAGTATTTCGAAAGTTATTTTAAAAAAACGAAAATAAAAATAAAACTTCAACACCCTGTATCTTGGAAACGAAGCGTTTTCGGACATATATTTATTTGGACAATTCATATCAGTATATTGTGAGGAATCACCTCCTGAAGTTTTTCAATGTACTTTTGAATCACCCTGTATAAATGAACAAAATTTGTATATAAAGATAATACATAAAACATATAAAACATCAACCAGTGAACTTTATTACAATTTAATTTCATGTAGAACTTCAAGTTAGACAACTTACATAACACTTGTAAATTGCAATTTTACATAAATATACAGACATTTTTTTATTCTTTAACAATTTTATGTAGTTCCTTCCTTGGTGTTGCTCGTATAATAATTTTCGATTGTTTTTTTAATACAAATATGGACTGTTCGGCACTCCACTCGTGAGGAAGAAAGTTGTATATTTTGGGAACTAAATAATTATATCATCTCTGCCCTATAGCCTTGTTCATTAGAGGTGTAACAAAATCATGTTTTCTCCTGGTGTTATATGAATGTGTTAACTTTAGTAGTTCTTTTTTATTGGAATGTTGTCTAATGGCCAAGTGAATAATGAATAATTGCCTACTATCTAGAGTATTGGTTTCAGAGTAAAGTAGGTCACTAGAACATCTTGTTTCTTTTTGTAGTATTAGCCCGAGGAACCTCTTTTGGGAGATTTTCAGGGTGTTGAGGTAAGTTCGTGATACTCCTCCCCACCCAATTATTCCATACGTCAAGTGCGACTCCACTAAACTCAGGTAAACTATTACTTTTTTTTTGAAATCAAGATGCCCTATCACTTGTTTAAACCTATACAGAATACAGCGTAACTTCTTTACTAAATATTGGACATGGTGGTTCCATCTAAGGTGAGGGACCAAAAAAAATCCTAGATATTTCAGAATGGCAAATAATGGGTTTTACTGAAATTAATGGACAATAATCTGCTGTCAAAGCAGTCTTTAAATGTGAGCTAGATCGTTTTCTGCATTTATTTTCAGATCATACCAATTTTTAGCTCTATAAACTATGACGGTATCATCAGCGGAACTAATAATTTCCCCATCCCTTTGTTGTGCAAATAAATTATTCAAATATATAGTGAATAAAATAGGTCAAAACACTGTGCCTTGGAACCCATTTGATTATTTCTTCCGAACTCATTTCATTTGAGAGTTTAACTTTTTGTTTCCTTCCGCTCAGATAATTTTTGAATAGATTGTGAGCTGTGCCTCTAATTCCAATGTCGTGTAGTGTATCGAGAAGTATATAATGATCTACTGTGACAGATCTAGGAAAACGTCTATTGTTGGAACACTTTTGTCATACTTTCATATATGTTGTTAGTTAATACATGTATTGCACCTTGAATAGTTTTTTTTTTTTTCATCACAAACAAGGGCTATCGTTCATGAATCAATCAGAATGAAATTTAGAAATATGATGAAAGATGAAGTTTTCACAATGTAGAAACCTTCGAAAAATATATTTCACACAAGCGTCGCTCTTATGAAAATAGTATCCGAAGAGAACCTCAGAAAATTAACAGATATGAATAGATCCACACCGATCATGAACTCAAAACCCAGCACTGTTTCCACCGGGGAATACAAAGTATTTCAGATTAAGTTACATAAAAGGGCTATCAGAGAAACTTAGCAAAGTATTACAAGGGGAACAATCATCAATCAAAATAAATTGTTTTTTTTCCGAAAGTCAAAGACAAAGTACCTAAAGAGTTACAGTCCAATGAAGTATACAAAATTGAATGCGTTAACTGCGAAAAGGTATACATTGGACAAACACGGCAGTTATTGGAAAAGAGGTAAAACAACATAAACATGATTGTAGAGATCTATCACTATTCAGAAAAACAGCATTATCTGAACATTGCCATTATCAGGGTCACAACTTCGATTTTGATAACACACAAATATTAGATCATGAATACATCGAGCGCAGAAGATTTAGAAATGATTTATTTATTTTTTATTTTAGACATAATACATCCAACAGGCCTAAGCCCAATAACAGGAGTATATAATAATAATTATAACAATTTGAAGTGAATGGTAAATCAGGAGTGAATGATAATCAATGGTAACAAATAATAACAAAATCATAACAAAAAGATGCCTAGCTATATGTCATTCGAAAGAGTGAAGGTTAGATTAAATAGAAAAGGTGATAACTTAGAATAAAGTACAGATGCACGAAGGAGATACAAGTAAAAAATTCAAAGTGTATATATGGCGAAGCCAATTTGGAATAAGTTTATACAGTTGCTTTCTAAATTCATTCAAGTTAGAAAAGAAGATGTATACAGAGGGTACATTGTTGAGGCTTCTACACATAGCTGAGATTGGACTATTGTAGTGATGCTGTGAATTTGGCATGTCGATTCTAAAAGACAAGTGTGACCTTGACGAAATACGTGGAGTATTGGAATTTAATAGTGATAATAGAGATGTTGAGTCAACTTGGTTATTTATCAGTTTGTATACAAATATGATATTTGCTATTTCTCTACGGTTTCTCAGGCTAACAAAATTGAATTCTTCCAATAGTAAATCGTATTCGTAGTGATGAATGGGATAAGTGTGGTGTTTCTTGTAGAACAGGAATTTAAGAAATTTCTTTTGAACTGATTCAATGGCTGATATGTATTTGACGTGGCTAGGGTTCCACACTACATCACAATATTCAAGTTTGCTGCGAACTAAACAGTAGTAGATACAGAAAATAGCCCTGAGATTTGAAAATTCTTTACAATTACGTATTAAAAAACCCAGAGTTTTTCTAGCATTGTTTATTATTTCTTCAATGTGCTGATTAAACGTAAGTTTGGTATCAAAGAGAACACCTAAGTCTTTGCATTCATTCACTCGTCTTAGGATACCATCACCGATTCTATAGTCATATATAACGGGAGAAACTTTTCTGGAATAGCTCATAATTTTGCATTTATCAACATTCAAATATAACTTATTCGCCGAGCACCAGTCCGATAAGAGATTTAAATCGTGCTGGAGACGAAAGCAATCGGTAGTGTCTGAGATTTCTGTAATATTTTCATATCATCAGCAAAAAGTAGTTTACTCGACTGAAAAATAGTACATATTTCATCGATGAATATTAGGAATAGGAGTGGCCCTAAGTTCGATCCCTGTGGTACTCCTGAGTAAGCTACGAAATTGGAAGATTTGACACCTTCATATTCAACAAATAGTTGTCTATCGCTCAAGTAGGATTTCAATAGATGCTGAATCTTGGGCGAGAGACCAAAAGCTCCCAATTTTAACAATAGCTGATTGTGAGATACTGTATCAAACGCTTTACTGAAATCAGTATATACAACATCAATTTGGCGACGATTATCAAGGGAATTAGATATGAACTGCGTAAACGTGCAAGGTTAGATACAGTGCTACGTGATTTCATAAAACCATGTTGGAAATCTGACAGGGATTTACTCACATGTATATAGATGAGATCAAAAGAATAATTTCGAGTAATTTTGAGAAACCAGAAATTAAGGCTATTGGTCTATAGTTACAAATGTCTCCTATTTTTCCTGATTTGAAGACAGGACAAATACGGGATTGTTTCCATATGGTGGGAAAAGTTCCGGTATTCAGGATGAGGTTATAAATGAAAAGTAGAGGCCTACATAGCACTTTCACCTGGAATTTAATTAGTCTAACAGGGACATTGTCAGGACCGCACGTCAATTTGTTTTAGCTTTTTTGCCGCCGTTAGAATGAGTTCCTCGCTGATTTTATTGATATGTAAATAATGACTGGAACTGATAGAACATTCAAGTGAGAGAAAGCATACGTTGCTGATTTCCAGAGATTCGATGATGACCATCATTGTGAACATAATGATCAGATTTGCTGAAGCCCCGTTTCAGGGTATAAAGACTCTGTAGCAACTATTTAGAAAAGTCGCGGGGGTGATGTTCAAGAAAGCTTCTTAATTATATTATTGATAATGTTTTGGCAAACCACGTTGGGTATTTGCGAGGATTAATAATTACTAAAGGGTGCACTGACAAATTACACTTTGTAAGGTAGCATTGAACTCTTCACAAGCTATATCAACATCGGAGATAGATTCTAAATAATTCCAGTTAATTTCGCTAATTTTTTGGGAAAACTTTTGGATGTTAATTTTACGGAAATTGTAACGTTTAGCATCCGATATAAATACCTTCTCAGTTTCACAATCAAGCAAGACTAGGGTGGTGGACATCAAGTTCAACCAACGGATCAGAGTCAAGTAGCACTTTGCAATCCATATTCTCGGGTGACATAACAAGATCTAAAATTCTACCATTTACATTTTCTATAAAATTGTTCTGTATTAATTTACAATAACTAATGAATGAGTTAAATTTGAGAATTAAATTAGATGATTCATTGGTTTCGTAATATTGCCGTAATTCAGTAATATTGAAATCTCCTAAAACTATTGATTTATTGATACAATCCAAATTTTCCAGAAATTCAAACAATTCGTCATATTCCGCAAGGGTAGTTCCTGGAGGAATATAAATTACTAGTATAAAAATGGGTGCATTTTTAACAATTATTTTCACACATACGATATCAATAGACTGAATGGGACAGTTTATTTGACAAAATTCCGATTCATGAAAGTCACTATCCACAGCAAGAAGGACACCACCTCCTCTGGTACCATAATATCTGTCTTTACGATATACCACATAGTTGTTGGGAAATAATTCGGAATTAAAGACACCGTCCCTGAACCAGCTTTCTGTAATAGCAATAATTTTGTGTTCACTTGCCAGAACACTTTAAAGAATTTGTGTGTTTTCGAATTGAGAACATTGCAATTTTGATAGTATATTGAGGTGGTCATATTACTGATAACATTTGGCGAGTTGGATGTCCAGACTGGCTTTTTTTAATCATGGGGATGCCGTTTCTGTAGAAGATATATGATCCTTCGGCACCATTGTTGCGCAGGACATTCAGCTCGTTCCAAATTCGCTGATTATATTCTCTTTGATGTATGGTTAGATCCGGTTTTATTTTTATTTTTTCATACGCATTTATGTCTAATAATGTTTTCCTCTGCTTTACCATCATCAAGGCATGGGTCTTAGAGTTGAAACTTATTTTTATTGGACGAGACTTGTTGACTTGTTGGCGTCCTAGGCGATTAATTTGGAAACTGTTGACATCCAAGTTTGGGATGATTTTATTTCAAATGGTGTTTACGAAAACTGTTTAATCAGGAGTATCTTCAGGAACACCAAACAGTAACACATTATTCTCTCTTTGTCTTATCTCGTTGACTTCTGATACAACCTGTATAATATTCGGAGATTCCTTGTTGGAGTTTCGCACTCTTTCATTGAGTTCAGTAACCTCATCGGACAGTTTTTTATGTCCCTATCGTATTTATATTCGAGATTCTGCATACTAGTTTTATCTCATCAATTTTATTTCAAAAAGTTTCGTTCAGCATGGTCTGATATTTAGGAAACTATGCTCGCGTTATGAACATCATCTGACAAATTTTCTTTCCAATCGTCGGAGTTTAACTCAGTCTGTTCGTAGATCTTGAAATGATACATATCAATCGCCACAGAAATTCAGTGAACAGGCATACAGATATCGAATATCTCAGTAGAATATACAACAACATCATTGACTTATCAATTACTTGAACGGGAAACGGAATTGAATTTGTGAATCTGTTTATGTAAAACCTGATTTTGTTCAAGTATTTGTAGTTAAAAACTGATTTATTGTATAATTTTTCATTTGTAATGTTTTATTACACTTGAATGTTAGTCATCAATCGACCAGCCTCTTTTAAATATTTTATTTCTATTTTATTGATCCATACCCATATTTCAACGATGCATTGCCACAATGCACATCAACAAGGACTAAGTATTATGTACCGTTAATTACGCCTGAGGTGAGTTTACCAGTATTTACAGTTGAGGTGGATTGTGTCAGTGTTTTGGTAAAATATTATGTATTGTTTTCTTTTCAATTATTTTAGCTCTGAAGAAGGGAGAAATAAATCGCGAAACGTTAGCAAAGACGTAGAAAGGTTGTTTTTCTGTCCAATACCCAGCAATTTTTGCGAATTTACTTTTTTTCGATACATTATAAATAAGTACCTATTTTTCTACTGGTATTTGGAAAACTGTACTTTGTCGCCTACGTCAATAGAACATATCATCTTGTGTGAAAATTTCATTATATCGAGTACGTCTCTGCTTGTGGTCGGTCCCCCGTTGAGCCTCATCAGCAATGAATAATAATTAGTCTCTTAGATGTTTGGCAAGATTCCAAGAAAATGTCAATTTTCAATAACGTTCTGACTTATGGAGTTTGTTCATTTTGCACACATTATCAATTACAGAAAGAGAAAGACTGATAAGTTTCATCTGTCAAAGAAAGATGATCCAATGATATATGATAGCCAAAGTTTAAAATTCTTTATAGTAGTTGGCAATAAGTTGAGAATTCTGGGGGCCATGAGGTTAGGAGAATTGTAAGTTAGTTTGCTCTTACCAAATGGGACATTGTCATTTTTGTGTCTAGTATTCACATTATGTATTGCTTATTGGAAAGAAATCTTTTGTCAACATTTTTATAGACATACAAACAATATTCAAATATAAAGAGACAAGGTAACGTTAAAATATTATCATTAATGAATACGTTTCTGCAAGATTCACTTATAAGAATACCTAGCATTGCTCGTAATGACCTTTTTTGAGCTATAAAGATTTTTTTCCAGTGGGAGGATGAGCCCCAGAAACACAGGCCATACCTAAGTCTGGAGTCAACCTGAGCATAATACAATGTCAGCAATTGATCCAAGTCCAAAACTTCTTTCAAATTTCTCAATTGATATGATATTGTGTTAGCTTTTCCATTGAAAGTTCGCAATGGTTATGCCATCCCAAACATTTGTCAATGTCGAGACCCACGAACTTGGTGCCTTCGTTCTCTGCGATGACTGGATCAGAGTATTCATTTGCCCGAAAGCTAATGGTGTCACAAATCCTCTGATGATTGTGAAAGCGAATTGAAACCGATTTGCTTGCGTTCAAGTAGAGATTGTTTGATGCAAACCGCCTATTCGAATTATGAAAAACTTTATTGCATTTATCCTCAAGGGCCGAGTCATTCCTATCGGACACAATGATTTAGTTATCGTCTGCATATAGTGTTGTAGATGTTCCAATTGATTTATCCAAATCGTTAATGTAAAATGGAATAATATAGGACCTAAAATGGATCCTTGCCGGACTCCAAGATCTACTGAGATAAGGTCGGATGTAATATTATTAATTTCAACATATTGTTTCCTATAGCGTAGATAACCTGCTATCCAGGCCAGTGGAACACCCCCTCAACATTTTTTCAAGCAGAATTTCGTGATTGACGTAGTCGAATGCCCTGCTGAGATCACAGAATATCCCGACAGGACACTCTCCTGCCTCAATACATCTAATTACTTCACTATAGTAGGAGTGAATAGCTGTGGAGGTTGATTTTTTGTTAAGGAAAATGTGCTGATTCAATGTAAAAGTGTTACGGGCTTCACAGAATGGAAGAACTCTATTTGAGAATGCATATTCTAATATTTTTGAAGAGCCAGGTAGAATTGTCACAGGTCGATAGTTTTCTAGTGAATGGGGACTATTCTTCTTCTAAACTGGTATTATTCTTTCCGTTTTTAAAGCATTTGGAAATGAACTTGAGGTGGAAGACATATTCACTAAGTGGAGCAGAGGTTTAATTATGACCGATAGACATTTTTTTAGAAGAAACAAAGGAAGTTCGTCAAATCCCGAGGATGATTTATTTGGCTATTCACAGTGATTTTCTCTTTGTGTGTACATCTTAGAGAAAATCTCCACCAATAATAGTTGTGGAGCTCATAGGAGCTCTATCAAAGGACCTATAGTTTACCAATATCGGTATCAAAATGTTCTTTGCGCCGTACTGGCAATGGTCTCCATGTTTCATCTATGTATTTCCCACCACACGGACTTGGTATGTTATGAACACAATTTTGTGTGTATTCATCGTCGTTTTCTTGTTTAGTTTTTGTTATTATTGATCTCAATGTATAAGTTGTTTTGGATATTTTGCTAACATCATACCTATGGTCGATCAGTTTGATCTTTTCAGATGTGTTCGTTGGAATGTAGTTGGTTGCGGAAAGTATTAAGGAGGATAAGGGAATCATATTCAAGCAGTTGTTCAGTGAGACGTCCACGTGTATCACGATTTCTGGATAAAGGGTGATGTGCAAGTCATCAACAATAATGAAAGGACGTGGAATTTGCAGTATGACTTCTTTGAGGTTTCTGAATTGCCTATCAAATCCGGGCAGGTGAATAATGTCAATTCCGCGGAGTGTGATATCAAAAAAAAAGTGATGAGATCTCCATAGATTCACTATTCATAACAAATCTTCAAGATCTTTTTCAAACAAAAGCAGTGGAATGGTAATAAATTGCTGATATGATTTCGAAAAATCGGATTGGCATTTATAAAAAAATTCGGACTTTTGATCACCTTCCGTGAGATTCAAAGCAGTATCGCTAAAATTGAAAAAAAAAACATAGCTGAAGCTCACCGAGAGTTCACCAGAAGTAGTATCACTAACACTTTTAATGAGAAACCACCTTTCATGTTGTCTAGAAAAAATATGAGCGAGAACCTACTGATAAGAAACCATGAAACACACAAAGTACAGAATTCAATGAAAATTTACGCACCCTCATAAATATATCGATAACAGATAATAATTATCATTCAATCTGTGAACATCTTTCCGATCAATGTTCTATCGGTGGATCTGTTTATTTTTCTATAATCGGTATAGATTATCTTAGATGATGACATGGATTTTTCTGAAACCTTCTGATATTACTTAGATATGATTTGCAGAAAAAGTTGTGAACTTAAAATTGTGCGCTGATTGTTCATTATTTCTTTAAACAATGGAAAACAATTTTTTTTGGCAAATTGGAAATAACGTAATGAATTTTGAAGCATTTCTACCCAAATTAGAATATCTATGAAATTACTGTATAGGGGTTTTTGAGGTCGCTGAACAAGAATAAGTTTAAAAAACCGATGGCATGGCCAGTCGTGAAGGTAGATTTCATGAATGATAATTTAAGCTATTTTTTATTTATGTGTACATCTCGGAGAGAAACTTTTCGGGAAAAAGTTGTGGAGCTAATGCAGCTCTATCAAACGACTTATAGTTTGCCGATATTGGTATAGAAATGAAAGTTTGCGAATTTTTTTAAATCTTTCAACAGCCGTCATTTTGAAAGTACTAGAACATTTTCGAAATTATTCGAGTTATTGATGAGAAGTATTTTTGTAACAAACTTTGTTTCATTGAGTTGAAAAATGTGGCCTCCACTTAACAAGTTTCGTTATATCCCATATCCCATATATATATATATATTGTTATGATATCAAATATATGTTAACTATTAAAAGAACAGAAATTTGATAAAATGATACTTATACATCACATGAATACCTGCTATCATGGTTTTACAATTTTTCTGTGCACTTTGCATTTCTGAAACCTTTGATCATCTTATGTCCGACGCAGATCATCAAAGAGTTTAGCAGTGGAGCTTTTCCATTGACATAAATAGGTTTCCAACTATCCATTTAGATTGCACAACCTATAAAAAGAATAGACATCAAAATCTACAAACAAAATCTTAGAATTCGAACAGATTAAAGTTATATATAATGAAGAACATCCTGTATGCTAACTTAGAAACTCAAGGGAACATGACAGGGACATGTCAAATAATTTCTAATGAAAAAACGATAAAATATCAAATATGAGAACATAAGAATGTAGGTATAACCACTTTGTATACATAATATTATGTATAGAAATATAAGCTGTATATAAAATAAGTTTCATAGTGTAGAATAAGAAAAGTTGCGTTTAAAAGTGTGTGGAAACTAAAATTTCGTGCCCAACAACAAAAATTGATTATTTTGGAGAAAGCGTTCGAAAAATTTTCATCAGATGAATCAATCCAAATGAGCAGAAAACACAACTGTGAGAGTAATTCCAATCAATAATCCAAACCAAGAAACAGCCTACAACTATTTAAAAACCCTTACCTGCTATCCAGATCACATTTCACACAGGACATAACCAACAATAAAATGGGGCCAACGTCGGACAGGTTCACTTTCCAAAGCACTGGACACAGCCAGGAGTCTTCGTGAGTGCAAAAACGAACTTTATTTCATACTTATGACCACTGTGACAATATAACCTGTAAATATTTATTTGCACATACATTCTATTACGCATGAGCAAGTCATGTGATGAGTTTTCAAAGTTCATAGATTCAATTATATTCAATATGAGCTAGATATCGCAGGAGTAGAGAGCAGGATTTTGAAACCTTTGGAAATATTGATTTCAATAAAAACAAAAACAAATTTAATTATTGTCTGTTTCATTATTCATCATTTGATCATATCACGAACGATATTTTCATGAAACAATAACTTGACTTCAAACAAAAAGATGGCGCTACCGAACTGTGCTGAGCTGTAGGATGATGTCTCCACAGGCGTACCGACTGAGCTGGAATGAGGTAACAAAGAAAAGATAAAATGGTGTTTGAAGAAGAGTAAGACCAACATAGCCGGACTTTCTATTGATATGATAAGTATTTTTGAAGAATTAAATGAAATTAATAATAAATCAAATCAATCAAGCTTACTATCATAACAAATTGCAAAATTATTGTGATGACTAGTGGTTAATAAAATAATGATAATAATCAATCAACCAAGAATTAAATAAACAACCCACATCATCAATTGACTGAATCAGACCTTTATTCCGAGCAATTGAAGAATATATATATATATATATAAATATATATATATATATATATATATATATATATATATATATATATATATAAATATAAACTTTCGAACTGATGGTATTTTTGGGTTCTGGGAACCATGGTCGACGATGATTTTTTGACAGTCATGTTATGGTGACGTCCTCAATAGGTAGTATTTCTATTGAAATCTACCTAAAAAAGAAATTCAGAATTACATACATGTCATGGCCGTCTTGTAAGAAAATACTATGCCAAAAATTAAATCCGTCTCGATGAATTTGAAAGAATTATGACTTGTATTGATACATAGGGTATTGCTAAGGTGTCTGGAAAAGAATGTACTGCATTCACATAAAACCAATTTATTCCGTACATAAAGAAATAAACTTCAAAATCGAAATTTTAGACTGACTCTAACTTGACTTCAACAACTGGTCGATGTCTTGTTCCACTTCAGAAAATACTTGGCTGTTGAGGCATTATGTTCCGGAGCATGCTACGATACACAATAAGCCTGCACTTATTATTGCAGCCAGTTTTGCATCAACAAAAAATAATCTACAGAAGTTCACTGGAGGCTGGATCTTGAACCATAAATATTGGATTAATTACTAAAAAAACGTAATATTTCAGTAGGAGATATACTGAGCTCTGAATCGACAGTTGAAACAGGAGTGCCACAAGGTACAGTATTGAGACCCATATTGTTTCTATTATTAATAAACAGTATTGCAAAAATCAATAACTTCAAAGGTCGAATGGTCTGTGATGCTGACGATACAGCAATTATCTTTACTGGAAAGAATTGGGATGGAGTAAAAACAACTTCCGAAATAGATTTGAAAAATGTAAAAATCTGGTTGAATAACTGGGTTTCTGCTTGACAAATTGTTGGAGCTCAAATTGTTGGAGCTTTGCCTAGGGATTTTGAAAGCCTGAAATTAGGACCAGTTACTCCCACTCCAGCCTTTTTGTCCATATTGGAACCATCATTATACCATTTTAGAATATAACCATCCCCACAAGAGAGGAATGGAAAGACAATGCGCCTGACAGACCCCCAAACCATGGATCAACCTGGTACACAGATGGATCAAGATTTGGGGAAATGTCCGGCGCAGGGGTCTACGAAGAAGGAACAAAGAGAGAAATCTCAGTTCCTTTGGGCAAATATGCCTCAGTGTTCCAGGCTGAAGTATATGCTATACTCACCGTGTCCGGAAAATCTCGACAATAAAAGTCGATGGCCTACTGCCATCTACTCGGACAGCGAAGCTGCTATTATGGCGTTAGGCGGGAATAGGATTGTATCCAAACTGGTGTCCGAGTGTAGAAACGCCATAGGAAGTTTATCGAAAACAAGCAAAGTCAGCCTCATATGGGCCCCGGGACACTCAGGTGTCCCTGGGAACGAGGATTGAGACAGATTAGCCAAGATAGGATCGGGAAAGACCCCAGTGGGACCTGAACCCATCTTGGGAATACCCAGCAGCCTGGCAATCTCAAATATGGAGGAACTGCTACAAAAGCAGTTCCTTAAAACATGGCAAGATGCACCAGGCATGAGGCAATCAAAGCTCCATATGAAGGAGCCAAGGAAAAAAATGTCCTAAGAGATCCTGTCACTTAACAGACGGGACATGAAGAATGTGACTGGGCTCCTAACGGGATATAATCACCTGAACAGGCACATGGAGCTCATCGGGATCACAGATGATCCCCTATGTAGATGGTGACTGGAAGATGACGAGCATCGTCGCACATCCTCACTGAGTGCCCAGCTTTGGTGCACCAGAGGGAGATCAACCTTGGGAGCATAATTCTGAACCCAGAGGACGTCAAGGAGATTCAGCTGAGAAGTTGCTGAATTTTGTCGAAGAAATCGGCATGCCCAGCTGATTTTCTCAGAACAAGTGGGCGCACAAAGGGCCCAAATAGAGAGGCCTACGTGTACGGGATTCTTCAGAACCAGCCCACCTTGTGCGAAGAAAAATACCATACTGATGTATTGTTTCTAGTTGATGCCCGTTCGTTGTGAATATATGGTGGTCGTGCCAAGCTGGCATAATAGCTGATGGCTTGGGCTTGGGGAATATTTTCCAGAATCTTCAGATCACCAATCAGATTTCCAGCCTCCAAGATTGATGCCTGGTGCAGTCTGAAGGCTTTTTTGCCGCTTCTTTCATTACACACAAGTGCAGTGGCGGAAGATTCAGCATCACCTCTTGTGCTGCAGTGGGGCACGTGAATATTGTCCCTGTAATTCCCAGACAGGCTAACCGCTGCATTTTCTGCAGCTTGATTTGTGCCGAGTACTGTTGGGTTTTTGGCCACTATACTAATGAGGCATAGGTGACCATGGGTTTGATAATCGTTTGATATAACCAGTATATCATTTTCGGTTTCAAACCCCATGTCTTACCAAAAACCCTGCAGCACGTCCAGGTTGCCCCTGTAGCCTTGGAAAGAATATTTTAAATATCAACGTTCCATATTAGTCTCTGGTCGATTATGACGCCCAGGTATTTGACTTCAGTGGAAAAAGTGAGCCATTCAGTTCAGTTCAGCCCCTTTGTGAATGAACCAGCACTGTTTTTCTAGGATTTACATTCAGTCCCTCATCTGCGCACCAGCTTCTGATTATATTTAGGGATGTCTGCATGCGATTGGATATTATCCCGTCATGTTTGCTCCTAATAGTCACGACCAGGTCATCGGCCTAACCTTGAGTCGTAATTCCAAATTCATGTAGCTTCACTATCAGAGTATCCACGGTCAGTGACGATAGCAAAGGCAATAGAACCCCGTCTTGGGGACAACCTTTTTCCGCTGTCATCCTGACCATCTCGGGGGTTAAAAACAGCATAATTTCTTGAAATCCACTTGGGCAAAGCCAATAACATCAAATATTATGATTTTTGTCAAAGGAGAAGTGAGTTTGTTGTACATCGATGTGTGGTTCAAACATTGAAAAAGACTGTTTTCATTCCCACTTTGCAAGTGAGCTTCCATAAATTCTACCGGGGTGTTTGAAAACAAACTTCTTCAGTTTCAGCTGAACTGAAAAATCATGTAACAAAAGCTACGATTTGAAATCTATTTTGAATCCTAGTCGATATTATGTATGTGGCGTTTGAAAAGGTTTGTTATTGACATGTACTTTAAAATTGTTTTGTTTTTGACATACATTTATTTTTTCGTCGTTGTTTACCTCGCGATGTATTTGACTTACTTACAGCTTACAACTTTTCGATTCACAAACAAATTTCAGCAAATGATAAAAAATATTACCAAATAATGCACGTTGTTTTCAACGATTGGCGATATTTGAATGGTTGTGAACTTTGCACCGTTTTTTTAACAATAATCAAGGAATGTTGGTTCCCAGATAACACAGAATATCCTATGGATATCCATTTCATGTCCCTGGATTTGAAATGGACATCCATGAGATATCCATTGAAGGATTTGAAATGGATATCCTTCAGAAGATATCATATGGATGGCCATAAAATATACGGAGCAAATATGGATAAGTTTAAATTGCAAGATTGATTTTTATTGTGTCAATTTATGAGTTTCTCCTTCGTTTTTCTACTTGATATGAATAGAATACTTTATTTAACTATGTTATATACAGATGCATATTTATAGCAGGTCAAGGGTTTACACTGTAGTTAACAAAACTGGAAGAATTAGAATATGTGAAGAAACACAAACAACACAAATCCCTGTCACATTTCAAATCGAAGTTCAAAATTCAAAATACAAAAATTTCATATTAATTTTTTTTTTAATTTAAAAATTTAAAATCTAAAATTTAAAATAAAAAATTCAAAATTTAAAATTCGGTGAGTCTGTTCCCATCAACAAAAAAATTTTCTGAAATGTTCTCAGCGTATTCACTGACAGAGTAGAAACAGTTATTTAAAAAGTATGTTTTCATAATTTGTTGGAACTTGGTAAGATCTAATATTTTGAGATGATGAGGAAGCACATTGTATAGCTTATAATCCATAAAAATTTTCTGTGATATAGAGAGCCTATGTCGAGAAATTCTGATATTTTCAGCATTTCTAGTGTTATAATTGTAAATATCACTCTGAACAATGAGGCTACCTGCTCTCTTATGAATTTATAATGACGGAAGAGTCATAATTTTTATCTCAAAAATAATGGTCGGCAAGATTCTCTCAGGCCTACATTAGCCAAAATTTTCATTGCTTTTTTTTGCAGAGTAAAGATGGTATTTGCTGCAGATGAATTACACCAAAGAGGAATGGCATAGCTCATATTAGACTCGAACAGGAAAAAATATATTGCTCTTTGAGCATCACTATTGGAAATATACTTAATCTGTCGAAAGACAAATAATACACTAGATAGCTTGTGCTTTAGTTGCTCCGTGTGAGCATTCCAGTTTAACCTGTGATCTAGTGTGATACCAAGTAACTTAACCTTCTCTTCGTGTTGTCTGTTTTGATGTGTAGTAATGG
Source organism: Gonioctena quinquepunctata (assembly GCA_018342105.1). Taxonomy (NCBI): domain Eukaryota; kingdom Metazoa; phylum Arthropoda; class Insecta; order Coleoptera; family Chrysomelidae; genus Gonioctena; species Gonioctena quinquepunctata. The sequence continues at coordinate 422,107 of JAFIRS010000872.1, forward strand.
TTAATCTCTGAGATTTATCGTTATTCAGTTTGAGATTATGTGCTACAAACCATTTTTCTGCTTTTTTTCAATTTCTCTGGATTGATCTAACAATAAATCGTGGTCCGGGTTTGAGAAGATGAATGATGTATCATCAGCAAAAAGAACACATTTGTATGGTGACATAAAATTGGCAGGATCGTTTACACAAATATTGAATAAAAGCGGTCCCAATACAGAGCCCTGAGGCACTCCATGGTTTATTCCTTTAATGTCTGATGTATTATTTTTGTAATAGACAGCCTGGAAACAATCTGCTAAATACGTCTCCAGGAGAGAAAGGGCAACCCCCCTAACGCCGTGGTAGTGCAGCTTTTGTAGTAGAATGTGATTATCGACATAGTCAAAAGCCTTTGACAGGTCACACAGCGTAATAGCTGTATGGTTCCCCTGCTCAAGACCCTCAACTATCCCGCTCACCACATTCAACACCGCCGCTGTAGTTGAACATCCAGTTCGAAAGCCAAACTGAGTGTCACTAAAATATTTTTTGTCTTCAAAATATTTTGTTAGTCTAAGTTTTAAAAAAAATTCCACTATCTTTGAAAATATACATATGATTGTACCTTTTCAAAACTTATACGTTGTCGCGTGGCCATACTATACGCATAATTACTGGCGACGTCTGTCATTTTATTTTGTTGAGGAAGGTCATAGCACTGAATCCAAACAAAAAGATCGTCTATGGAGTTTTGCATTGGTGTTATTTTTGAGTTTTTTGTCTATTTTCCTTCGTTTTTGATACCCTGTTGGTCTGGACATTATGGTTTTCATCTGTAGCAATTGAATGTTTCCAAAGGGAATTATATATTGGCCGAATACAGGTAAATATCAATTGAAAAGAACATAACCTATAAACATCCATTACTTCCAATGCATTTATGTGTTTGCTATTTGAGTTTCATATTTTCAGAAATTCTGAAAAGCACGTCGTTACATTTGCCACAATACACGAGTTTTCCAAATGTCACAGTGCCCATATTAAAAATGGTGTGAATGCCTACAACAGTGGACATGTGATGAAGATGATTTATCAGTAGATTCGAACATTTTCCTATTGATTGCACTGAAAAAATGAATCTTTCGGAAGAATATTTGGGAACTGAATCGAAATTCAAAGCTGCTGTAGGTAAGTTGTATGTTTTTCTATTCCTTTTTCTAGAACTCTTTTTTGGTACCTAAATGAAATCTCAAAAATAGGAGCAGGAACTCTGTATGACTTTGTGAAACGATGCCTTTCTTCCATGCTCACTAATATGTTTGCCTCCGAATATAGCTGGTATGAAGCAAAAAAAATAAACTGGACAACTAAAACTGACTGAATTATCACTAGGTGAAAAGCCCATTCAGTTGTTCAATTTATTTGATAATAATTTGTATTGCCTCATAACAGACTGCTAGTTCAGTGAGAATGCAAAATTGCCAAGAAAAGTTTATGTCAAAAATGCTTATATATATATATATATATATATATATATATATATATATATATATATATATATATATATATATATATATCATAGTATACCAATAAAAAGAGAGAGAAAAACTATGGCAGTGGTATATATTATCATCATCAGTATTCGAATTCAAAAGAAAGCATAATATTTCTCAGTATTTTTCTGTAGATTTCAACATAAATTATACCCGTTGAATATATACATATCATTTCAGAAGCGGCTGACTTAAGTGATTCGACGGAAAATAAAAAAGCTACTGAAGAAGCCATCTAAGCTTGGCTGAGAAGGGCCAAAGAAAGGCATCTGTCATCTTCTAGAATAAAGGGATACCAATAACATAGGAATTACTCATTGAAATGAAATTATATATCACTAGCTTATGTCCGCGGTTTTGCCCGCGTGGATTTTGAAAGGTTATACTTTTTATATTATTTTTTTATTCACCACGTAAGTTAATTAAATAATTCATTTAGTGCAAATTGAATGAAAAAAATATCCCTAATTCAACATTTCTCCAATAACTACACTGAGATTGGACTGTTATCATAATTATAATTGTATGCAATGCACCAGGATTTAAATCAACGTGCAGTATTCGTTTACATCGAGCAATACATACTCGAACGGTTTTCATTGCTCGACTGTTTTGAACGAACGGACTTGGCAGAGCGTACTAGATCAGATTCCAGTCTTGCTTCCTATTGCTCGTCTGTTTCTGAGGCTCCAAATGCATTTTTCTTAAGTACTGGAGGTCTTTATCGACCAATCGCTTGTCGTTTGTGTGGCATAATTGATTTGACAGTGGACATAATGCTTTGTGACGACTTTTACAAATTCACTTGCCAAAACCAAATAAAATGCGTGTGATATCAGTTATAATCAACACACATCAGTCACAATCAACATTACTTCTTATGTCACACATGAAATGTCACGAAAACACACGAACTGCCACTAAACTATATGAAATACACTCAGTTGTTAAAACGACTCGTGCGCCACCTATTGTGAAACGGTTGTAGTAATTCAGAATAATTTCGCGGGCGTACGCACCAAAGTTTCATCGCAATCGGATGAATGGTATATAAATGCTTACGGTAAAAAAAAAACTAACGGAAACCTCATACAAACTTTCACCTCTGAAATGTTTTTTCTTGAAAACTCTCGTCCGCGTAGAATTTGTTTTTTCCTATGTTTTTCTTTGTGTTTTTCCATCTAGGATATGCCTGTGACTCTGTCCGCTTTCCGTTATCCTGTTATCCGGTTTTCCGGATATACCGTTATTCAGGGCCGGATTAAAAGGTGTGGAGACCCTGGGGCAACAAAGGCGTGGGGGCCCCGAATTATTTTTCAAACAAGTTAAAAAAAAATCTTTCAAGTGTTTGAATAATTTATTGCGGAACGAATCAAATTATTTCAACACAAGCATATGTAGGTATAATAAAATAAGAAATAAATCTAAATAAATTACAGCGATACGATATGATATTTTCTATTTTTCCATGTAGATGAATTCATTTTTTCAGTGTATAATAGTGTGATGATTTACTTTGTGATTGTTTCCCGCATATACACATGATTTATCGGATAGAAGATTGATATTAACCATTAATTTTGACAAGAATACGAAACGCGCTTTGGAATGTTTAAAACGAAAAATGAGTGGAAAAAGTGGGAGAACTGCTCTTCTGTTTTTATATATTGATTCGTTTGAAAATATGAACAGGATGTTCATAAAATCAGGTGTGGAATCATCTGCGACTGAAAGATAAACTTTAATCACTATCTTCCATCGTTCAAGATAACCTCTTGTGGGGAATTCATGTTGAAAAGGAAAACATTCTCTATTGAATAGAAATATTTTTCTGTAAATTGAAAAATCCACTATAAAAATTAAATAATATCTAACAGAAACAACTACTTCCCCGGCTAAATCCTCGCTGAACATTTTGCATATAATTCGGTATTTGTTAGGAAATTTTACTTAATGATTTCCATTGTGGGGGGCCCTCTCTTGTGGAGGCCCCGGGGCTACAGCCCCGGTTGCCCGGCTCTTAATCCGGCCCTGCCGTTATTTCCTCATTCCGTTTTCCCTTTATTCCGTTTTGCCGCTATCTATCCCGTTATCTAGTTTTCCCGCTATATCGTTTTCCCGTTTCCCTGTTGTCCCGCTTTCCACTTATCCAGTTATTCCTTTATTCCGTTATCTCGTTTTCCCGTTCTCCCGTTATCCCGTTTTTCCGTTATCACTTTATTCCTTTGTTCCGTTATCCCGTTTTCCCGTTTTCCGTTATCCCGTTTTCCGTTATCCCGTTTTCCGTTATCCCGATTTCCGTTATCCCATTTTCCCGTTATCCCATTAACCCGTTATTAACAGCGCGAAAATACTTCATATATGTGTGTATACCAATTTTCATGACGATCGGTTGAACGGTATAGAAATTGATGCGTTGCAGCCGTCTAATGGCGTGTTAAAGTAAAATGGATAGCATTAAAACCTTCTCCAGGGAAAAACACTTACTTTCCAAAAATAATCAACTAAATATGTCGTGGCTATCGTCAGATATACAAAAATTATGATTTTAACGGTTTATCCGAATTTTTCGACTTTCCTTTGTAATTATCCCCATTTTTTTTTCCTGAAAACTTTACCAGGACCATAATGAACAAAACAAAAAAATAATTACGCATATACAAAAATCCCATAGCGAAAAGGGCTTTCCCGATTTTTCCAATTTTCCGAGCCACTTTTACAATTTTTTTTATGAAAACCTTCATAAGACTAAACAACATTTAAATTACCAAATCGGTCCAGCCTTCCTCAAGTGATAGGCTCAGCAACACAATTTGACATTCATTTTTATTAGATATACATAGCATTGTATCAATTGTATATAGTAGTCTATATACCATGTACATAGATTTCATTTCAGTAGAATTACTATGAAACTTGTTGATACTGTTGCGCCATCTGTTACTGAACAGCCACATTCACTGGCATGTTTCAGGATAGATTTCTCTATGGTGCGTTCGCCTATTTGAAAATAAAGAAAAACAAAGCCGTTAGAGGACGGCATATGTACCGCAATGTAATTTTCAATACCTCCTTCATTTATATTTGAAATATCCTATGTATTCATTTCTTTTTCATTCACTAGGTTTGAAAAGAGGTTTCTGAATTTTTATTTTTACTATGAATGTTTTAATGAATGTGGGGAAAATGACTGTTAGGGATAATATCTATTTCGAAACCGAAATATCACTTACTTGGGAGAAAAAGATCTACCTCAGAGGTACCAGAAATCATCCCATAGTAGAGTTTTTTTACTGAACGAGGTCTACTCAATTCCAAAAACTGAAAAAAGTTATAAAAACATAGGTATTAACTACGAATTTCATCGAGAATATTATTTTTTAGCATTAAGCCAAAATGTGTTGAATTCGATTGAGACAAATAAGTCATTTACATGAACACAATGGAAGCAGTTGATAGACTAAAAAAACACCTTTCTAGCTCTCATATAATGAAAAAGTTATCACACTGAACATGAAGTCTAGTTACTAATCGAAAATATGTCACGTACTGGAGAAATGCCTTACTTTTACCACGTTTTTATGAACTCGCTTTCTTGTCTGTCTGTTCGGGAGGAATTTTTGCCATCGATTTTCAACCGACGAAAAAAGAAGGAGGTATTCTAGTCGCAGCGTATATTTTTTTATGTATGACCACGCATACCTTTTTACAGAATAGTCCCATTTTGATGATTTTTTTTTATTGGATTGGGTATACCTCTAAGTTGCTCCCATTTGAATTTGAATTTTAGGAAAATAAGGGATGATTGATAGTACACCCACTGAATTTTTACCTCTTACCATTTTCTACCACGCATAACTTTGTACTGGGTTATCCGATTTAGATTATTCTTTATTGAATAGGGTGTACTTGAATTTGAGAAAAATCCACTTCTAAGGGTAGAAAAATAGGGGATGATTGATTTTTCACCTGTGAACCGATTCTGTTGAAAATTGGCACACATATGTAGTTCTGATGACACTACAACATAATGGAGACCTGGAATTAAGCTGATGATGGAGACGGAAAACAGTTGCTGAAAATTTATAATGGTTATTTATACATGAAGAATATAAAGCGACTCTTTTTTGCTAGCGCGAGTTTTCACAACGAGCTCTAGGCGAGTTATGAGCTACCACAGTTGAACTCGAGGTTGGAGAAGTATTATTTCTTCGAACTGCTGACTTAAGCTGATGCCATATATGTTCAATTGGGTTAAACATACAGTGATAAGGAGGAAGTCTGAGCACCGTATGTCCCAAGCTTTCAGCCAATGAATCATAAACATATTTCTTTTTTATCGAATAACTGCGTAAAACTTCTAGTAACTGTTTTTTGTGTACTTTTCTTCATAGTACATATCATTATTCAACATTCATTCTTGTATAGTGGCTTTGGTGTCATCTGAACATGGTGCTTTATCTAGTCTTCGACTGTGTATCCATGACAATAATACTGTTGGGTGGAATATTTGGTATGAGTTCATTTTGGAACCAGTCTTCAAATAATTCGGCTGTAGTATCATGATAATCGACTAAAGAGTCCTTAATATTCTTTGCCGATAAAGACAACGCATTTGGTATAAAACCATTTTCGGTTCCTGCGTGAATTATCGTAATGCGTTTTCCTTTATTAGACGGCGCATTAGTTTGGCACAAGTCAGATGAGTCTACCCAACTTTTGTTTTGGAATATCGTGTGTATCGAACCAAGTTTCATCCAAATACACTACTGTTCTACCATATTCTCTTAATTCGTTTATTGCCAATATATATTCAAATCTCCATTTCTTAAGGGGCACAGATTCCATTATTATTTTTCTACTAGTGAGTTTTTTAAATTTGAATCCGTTTCGTAAAAGAGACTTCCTTAAAGTCTCTTTGCAACACTAAATACCAGTTTCATTCTTTTTAAGCCGTTGCATTAAAATATCTAATGTAGGCACAATTTGCTCTTTATACAAGGCATATACTGTTCTTCGTATTCTACCTACATCACAGACATCTAGTTTTCTTGAACTGCCAGAGTCTTTTCGTTTTTTCATTTTAAAATAAGGTTACTTACTATTTTAAACACTGTGGAATACCGTGTTTTTGTTAAAGAAGCACTTTCTTGTACAGCTTGATAATTGGACATTCCATGTTCCAGAAGGGAAGTATAAACATTCAATATAATTTGTTTCTCATGAGGGTGTAACATTTGTCGACAAGTGGTACTACGACCACCAGTTGAAGTACTAGCTTCAGGATGAGCCCATGGACGCCACATTTTTTACGACACAAAAATCGAATAGACAGTTTAAAATAGACACAACTGACACAACGGAATATTAGGTGGGTAATGACTAAATGTTGTTTAGCTTCCCCTTTTTATTTCTGAAATTGGAAAGCGGTCAGTTCTCAAAACAGTCTTGTTTTTCAAATCTGGTAGGTAATTTATTTTGTAACCGTAACTAGACCATTATCGCTATAATCTCGTTAATATCCCATTAGTACTGAAAGTCTGGTGGCCAGGTAAGTAAATTTTATTATTTACACACATTTAAACATATCCTTACCAAGGGTTCTGAATCAACCTTACGAGATTTTTTATTATCAAATAAATGTTAATACAAAACTGTCAATAAAAGCCAAAAATAAAGGAGAACCCACTATTATTAAAATGCCAAACTATTTCATGAGATATTTTAATCCGGACCTGGGAAATCTTTCAAGGGACACACATTTTCATTGCTTATCTATATTTCGAACAATAGGTTATAATGAGGGTCGTCGGCTAATATTGATTTACGACCTTCTTAGATTTCTGGTTCTACTTTACATGATGTTTTTCAATACTTTGGTTTTTTAATATAAAAATTTAAATACCCTTTATAATTAACGTTTTGAAAACAAACGTCCAATTTTTATTGTTTTGGCAATGACAGTCGGCAAAATTATTTCAGTCCATCGTAATACATACCTTCCAGGAAAAATTAGAACAAATATTAGATTGTCAGGGTGCATAGTTACAATTTCAATTATTGAAGTCGCCATAGGTGTAAAACCGTAATCAGATAATTTTCGTAAATTTATAAAATATCGCTTCAATTATGGATGAAGAAAGTGATTTTAGTGATACATCTGATATTCCTGCCGATGTGATGGAGTCAGCGAAAGCAGTTAGCTCAGAACTTCTACCAGTAAAGTACAGACTACTATACGGAAAAGAATATAATGCATTTGATATTTGGTGTACTCAGGAAAAAATATATAAGGTACCAGAACCCGTCATTCTTGCGTATTTGGGAGAAAAATCTAAAACTATCAAGTCGTCAACCCTTTGGTCGAAGTTTTCTATGTTAAAATCAACTTTAGCTGTTAACAAAAGCATACATTTAGGTGATTATCCCAAAGTTAAGGCATTTCTCAAGAGAAAAAGTGCCTGCTATAAGCGGAAAAAGGCAAAAGTTTTCAGGATAGAAGTAGTTATGATTATGAGATTGTCAGGCGCGTGTTTCCGGGAAGTACTATCTCAAATGACAATACATGATATTGAGGACAAGGATTCTCATATGATTGTTGAAAATACATGAAAGTTTATAGTTATTTAATCAACTAGTGTATTAATGGTGGAGATTAATGATCGTGAGAGCGAAGCGAACGCGTTAATGTTCGAGACCATCAATCGCCATTTTAATATACGAGTTGATTACAAAAATCGACCTCGTTCCAGGGATCAACGTGAAATTTTGAATATGGAATATGGATGGATGGATATGGAAAAAAAAATTTAACGTATCATTCTTCAAACTCAAATCGCTATATAAATTCAAGTATCAGTTATCTGAAGAAATGAAACTCAGGCTAGTTAAAACTCTTATTTACCCCCATATCGAGTATTGTTGTTCGGTGTATTACAATTTTTTGCCGCAATATAACAAATTGAAGTTACAACGCATACAAAATGCTTGCATGCGATTCGTATGCTGCATTCCATATGGTGAACATGTCACGCCATTTTTAGTATTAACGAAGGAGTTGAATGTGAGGTACAGAGTCCAATATTTGATAACAATTTTTCTGTTTAAGTTGCTCCAAACTAAAACTCCTAGTTATTTATATAGTCTATTGAGCAGGCATTCTGACATGTATTCGGTCAATTTGAGAATCAACTTATTCAACATACCTAGCCACCGTACTTTCAAATAAGAAGGATGTTTTTCAAATATTGCCCCTAGATATCTGAATGAAATTTCACCCATTTTACATCATAATATTCATCAATTCAAGAAAGAAATAAAATCACAGCTGCTTACGGCTCAGTGCTAATATAAGATTCAATGTATAATATTGTAATGTTTTCGTTAAGTTGACCAATGGAATGTCAAGAATATTTATGATTGTATACATTTTTGTTTGTTTTTTGTTAGTAAATAAGTATTTTTATTTTATCATTATTTTCTTACACACACTATATACTTTTTGGGAGGGTTGGAAGATAGCCTTTGGATAACCCTTTTCCTTTTATGTATAAAATGTACTTTTTTTATGCATAATAAACGATATTATTATCATTTTTAACGATCGATTTCGAGTACATTAAACAGACTCGTTAATACCAGGTCACTGGAAAAACAGTTTATTATAGTATTGAAAAGACGAATTTACCAAAAATATTCTGTGAATAACTACAAAGAACTTTTTATAACTTTTATTACATCAAATAATTTTGTTTTTATTAATTATAATTATGGCTTCGGAAAGTAAGAGAACAAAGTAACAAAATATAAATTCTCAGGCAAAAAACAAATTTAACTCAATTCTTCATCAGAATTTCACTACCGCATTCAGATTGCGTAGTATCTGCATCAGAAATGGGCTCATTTTCGCATTTTGAAACATATTATTTTATGATCGAAATAATGGAAAAAGTGCGGGGCTTCTGACTCCAGTACCGGCAAATATGTACGGCGTTGCTAAAAATTGAATCTACGTAGTTATACAAATCTAATTATACAAACGCCGTACAGTAAGTAAATCACCTATATTGTGGGCAAAAATGTGGAGAAAATAAAAAAATCCTGGCTTTCAGTACCGTTACTTTTGTACGGCAGTACGTCCTGCTTGATTATTTTTCAATGAGCTATCAACTTGAGAAATGCCGTTCAAGAATATGTTGTCAAAATATCTCTTCCTTCGATAGGAAGTTTCTTTTACCTGCGTACTCACCTGAACCGCTCACAACTGACGGCACAGTGCCTAAAGGAGTTGTTCCGTATGGTACTATAATTCTGAACATAATTAATGCTGAGTCACATCCCCCGCTTCCCCCCAAAATTGGCCTGAGCTTGTAGTCTAACTCCCCAAGGGACACAATCCCAAGTTGAGATATTTCCAATGTTTAATGGGTGTAATGAATTTTTAAATTTTCAGTTATGCATTCATAATTTTATATTCAGAATAACTTTCACATACCCGTGATTGCAACTGCTCCAAACAGGATGTTATGAGAGAAGATAAATCTGAATAAAACGTTGTAAGGGAGCTATTCCAATCCCGTCGTTACTCTAGCATTACCAGCCGCACAAATGACCGATTTGTTGTTTCTACTTATCCACTTAATCGCCGTAATTATGAGTAATTAAATTTGCCGAAGAATCTTGAAAATGTCTTTAAAATTCGTTCGAGAACCCGACTCAACGTCTGGTATTCGTGAGGACGCATCGAGTTTTTCCGAGATCCAAGTAACGGCCGCCTAATCGACCATCAATATCGTCGACGACGATTTCGATAGTGATTTCCGAAAGTTTCCAAAAATAGTCGCTTTCAAAAAGAAATCAAACGAAAAGAAGCCGCGCAAAACTAGTGCAAAGTAAGCATTTATACATTTGGTATACATCAGTGGAGGTCCAATAGGGGTAATAATAATAATAATAATATAATAATAAATAATAAATTTTATTAGCCATTTAGGTACAATGTGTATATATGGTAAGTCCTACAATACTTGATACATCAAAACCATATTGTTGTCATTGAGTATGAATAAACTAAATAACGATCATGTGTATAAATAAAATCAAACGGACATGACGACAACCCAATACATATTTAAGAGTGACACGATTATCAGATAAACAAAATCGTAACCCAAGTACAAATGAACCACGACCATACATAATTAAAATCATTGAATTGAAGCTTTATCAATGAACAAGTAAGATGACAGCACAATGATGCGAAAATCCCGTCATCCCGTTATTTTTTTATTTGTTAACATTTTTATATATATATAAATATATATATTATATATATATATATATATATATATATATATATATATATGTTCCTGTGATTTTCTTGGGTTTTGGTTATTTGTGGGATAAAACGTGGAGGCAAATATGGTATTATTTCATATTGCAATTTATTTTTTTATATAGAGATTATAACGTTTCGCTCAAGTACTTAAGCTTCATCAGATACAGTATATATCAGCACAAATTCGGTTGGTTTTGATTAGATGTTTTTGGACCCACACGGATTTTCGCATAGTGGGTTTCTTTCTTTGGTTTATTCATTCTTGAATAGTATTGCTTTTACTGTGGTTGAGTAGTCAAAAGATATAACTATTTTTACGTTTGTCATCAGATAGTTTGGAACCTTTCTGTTTCGATATTCAATACTCATATTATATATATATATATATATATATATATATATATATATATATTGTTATGATCAGAAATATTTGTTCAATGTAAAAAGAATAAAAAGTGATATAATGATACTTATATATCACATAAATACCTGCTATGTTTGTTTTGCTATTTTTCTGTACATTTTGTTTTTCTGAATCCTTGTACCATTTCCTAGTCGACGCAGATGTCTCAAAAGTTTAGAAGTGGAGCTTTTCTATTGTCATAAGTATGTCGCCAACAATTCATTTAATTTACACAACCTATAAAAAATATAGAAATCAAAATTCACGAATAAAACTTGAATTGAATTGAATCATATTACAACCTATATTTCCACAAAATAGTATATTTACTTCAAGCAAAAGAATTAGATGGCACCACTGAACCTGCTTCGAGAGGGAGTTATAAAATGTTTCCATAGGCGTACCGACTGAGCTGAAATAAGGTAAAAGAATACAGGTAAAAGAGTATTTGAAAAAAAGTAAGCAACATAGCCGGATATTTTATTACTGTTATGATAGGTATTTCTTTTATAAAAATTCAAATAAAAATAAATCAATCAATCAAACTCATCATAACAAATGGCAAATATTTCATTATCTTGACTAGTTATTAAAAAATAATAATAAAATTAAAAAAATATAAATAAAAAAAAAAATTTTTTTATATATATATATATATATATATATATATATATATATATATATATATATTGTTATGTTATGTTTTGTAAATTTTAAAAGACTAAAACCCACAAAAAGAATAATTACTAAATAGTTATTAGTTCCAAGAGATTTTTTTTTGAATAACTTTTGAAGTTCTATTTATTTATAAGCCTTTGTATAATATGGATAGATAAAAATGTCAAAATAATATAACCAATCAATTTCATACACTGTCATAATGATCATAAACTATAATTGGAAAAAAGCCAACAAAAAGTCTAAATTTACAAAATTTTCATGAATAAAAGGTGATCAACACATTTGTAAATTTGAAACATACAGTATATGAAATTGGAGATAACTAAAAGTAACCAATGGTAGAACAACAAACAAAGCCAACGAGGAGATTGAAAATAAAATTAGAAGGGAATGGACGCAACATTTTGAGAGAACAAAAATTGAAAGAATTCCAACATTTGAAGAGCAAAACCAGTATTACCTTAATTATATATCATTTCCACGTCTCCAAAGCTGATTTTCGCATCTGTATGGTTCCTGATTTATGGTATTGGAGTTCCTGATAGCGCTTGTAGTGACAAGGTATCCAGTTTCAGGGCATATCTTGAAACACCGACATCTCCAGCAGTAAGGACAATATATCATTTCAAGGCAAAGTCAGGAAAAAAAAAAAGGAAAAATATTATTTCTTAATATTTATTGCAATACTGGGTGAACTTTAGCAATTGGCATTTCAACGTGTAAAGCTAAATATTGGTGTATAAAAAATGGATTTAAGAGATGGTAAGAAAGTTGGTTTGGAAGAAGGTGCAGAAGGTAGAGATAGGGGTGACCAGGAACAAGGAGAGAGTAGTAATGTGAGAGGGATAGGATTAAAAAGTGAAAGAATAGAATGGGAGAGTCAGTTTCAGAAAATGATGGAGGTTATGGTAAAAGAAATAGATAAAAATACAGCAAGTATGAATGAAAATACAGCAAGTATGAGAAAGGATATGAATGAAAATATGGCAAGAATGGATGAGAAAATGGATAAAAATTCAGAAGAATGGAAAAAATGGATAAAAATTCAGCAAGATGAAAAAATGATAAAATTAGAATATGAGAAAGGATATGAATGAAAATTCAGTAAGAATGAATGAAAATATAGGAAGTATAAAAGATGAAATAAAACAAATAAAAGAAAATTCAGGAAATATGAAAAATGAAATGAAAGAGCAAATAGAAAGAATGACAGATAGAATAATAGAAAATATGGGAAAATGTTTAAAAGAAAGTAGTGAAGGAATAGGTAAACCATTAGAAACAAGTAGTGAGCAAAATAAAATTCATGAGGTTAAAAAAAAACAGATCATAGGAATAATTTATTGGAAAAAGAGGATAAACAAATACGAAATATAAAAATAAATCATGCTGACAAAAATAATGAGTTTATAGATAATATGAATGTGAAAAATAAAAAAGTTTTGCTGCAAAAGGGTAAAATAAGTAATAAAGTAAAAATAATGAAAATATATGACATAATAATGGCGAAAATGAATTTTGAATTGAAAAAAAGTAACGAAAATGATAAAATAATAAAAACCAAAATGAATGACATATACGTGGCTAACAAAATATTTGAGTTGGAAAAAGGAAGTATAAATGTAAAAACAATAGTAATGCAAATAAATGACATCTACAGGGCGAATAAAATTTTCGAAATAAAGCAAAGCAATACAAATAATGAAATAATAATAATAATGGATAGAAAAGATTAAATAAAAATAAAAAAATTTAATAAATTTTATTAAAATACAAAAAAGTTTAAATTGGAAAAAAAGGAAAAAAAAAAATTGCAGTTATAAAACAAGCAAGATTCCATAGAAGGAGAGACGAATAATTAAAATGAATATTTAGGAATTATTAAATTGTAGGTTAACAAATTTGATAGGTAAGTTGAGAAAAAAAAAAAAAAAATTAATAAAAAAAAATAATAATGAAAAAAAATGAATAACAATAAAAATATGAAAAACAGAAAAGTTGATATAAAATTATTGGTACAGGTTAGTTAGATGAAGTAAAGTGAAAAACAATATAGATTATAAAGAAGGAAAAATATAGAAATGGATAACAAATGATGTGAATTTTGAAGAAAAATGAAAAGAAATGAAGATGAAAATATTTTGTGTATAAAATGAAAGTATGGAGAAAAAAGTGGATATGATAATAATAATAATACTAAAGAAGTATATTATAATAAATATGATGATGATGATGATAAATGTATATTGATAAATAATATGAAGGTATATTAATAATTAAAATGAAGGTATATTGATGAATTATAAATGAATATAATATGTTAATTATGTATGAATAATGAAAAAGTGAAAGAGTATATGCACAAAATAAAAGTAAATGAAATGAGAGATTCAGATAAATAAAATATCCAATTCAATATGAATTTAAAGAACAACTGAAAGAAAAGATAGGAAAAATGATAAAACAGTATAATTGAAAAGAGTACCAGTAATTGTAAAATCGATAATTGAAAATAATATCAGTATAAAATATAAAATGAAAGTAAGATAATCATAAAATATAAAATGTCATATATGATAATATCTTGAAAAGTTTTCTATCTTGATACGAAAAGAAGTCCATAGTCAAGTTTTTCTGGAACGAAAGAACGTGGTACTAGTAGTTGTAAATAATAGTTGTTGTTGTAGAACTTGTTTTTCTTGAAGTCCATCACAAGAAGTTTTCTGAAAGTAGAAAATTAGTATTAGTTAAAGTAAAATTAAAAATATAAATGAAGAAATTGATATTTAAAATTTTCTAACTTGTAGAAAATTATTAAATATAAATTTAGGAATGTTGTTATGCCAGTTGTAAATTTTAAAAGACTAAAAACCCACAAAAAGAATAATTACTAAATAGTTATTAGTTCCAAGAGATTTTTTTTTGAATAACTTTTGAAGTTCTATTTATTTATAAGCCTTTGTATAATATGGATAGATAAAAATGTCAAAATGATATAACACAATCAATTTCATACACTGTCATAATGATCATAAACTATAATTGGAAAAAAGCCAACAAAAAGTCTAAATTTACAAAATTATCATGAATAAAAGGTGATCAAAACATTTGTAAATTTGAAACATACAGTATATGAAATTGGAGATAACTAAAAGTAACCAAAGCCAACGAGGAGATTGAAAATAAAATTAGAAGGGAATTGACGCAACATTTTGAGAGAACAAAAATTGAAAGAATTCCAACATTTGAAGAGCAAAACCAGTACTACCTTAATTATATATCATTTCCACGTCTCCAAAGCTGATTTCCGCATCTGTATGGTTCCTGATTTATGGTATTGGAGTTCCTGATAGCGCTTGAAGTGACAAGGTATCCAGTTTCAGGGCATATCATGAAACACCGACATCTCCAGCAGGTATAAAACTTTAATAGTGCACTTTCGGTCCTGAACTATTTCACCAATAACGTATTTCACATCTGAAGAACTTTATTTCACCTTATTTTGAACAATAACAGAACACTTTACTCTCACGGAAAAAGTGAGGTTCTGTTTATCTATCCATGATTTCAATTTTATGATTATCCGTGAATATTTGTTTGATTCACCCTAGTATAAGTTATTTCTCGTAGGCCAGGTATTTTAAGTCTTCCTGAATGAAGGAGATAATTGTTTTTTGATATTTTGTTGTTTGTTCTTTCACAATGATCAACAAACATACCTACGACCATTGAATAACTTGAGTTTGACATATCAAGTAGTGGCTAAATTGCTTTGAACCGGCTATCTGAGATGAGGGCGTACCAACTGTGCTAGCTGTGGTGAGAAAAGGAATAACAATTGTCAGCTACGTGACGAGAGAACAGTGACGTATCGAGGCCATAGATTCTACTGCATTTCGAGGATTTCGCTTTCCTCTAGAATTCAATGTTAGTTGTTGTTGATGTTGTGATGTTAGTTGTTGTTGATTCCTACTAGAGGATAGTTTTTTCTTCAATTTAAAAAATTTGTCTGCAATGCCACAATTTTCATTTACTTATATATATATATATATATATATATATATATATATTCACAGACGCTATATTTCTCTTTTTTATATATATATTATATATATATATATATATAGGCGCTCTAAATTATGGAACAAATTCGATATTTCGCAAGCCATGTACTTTTGACAGAAATCCTGAAATAGGTCGATTTTTATCTTAAAATGCCGATTTTTTTATGTATATTCTAAAGAGGTTATGTCACTGGTTTTGACATGGTGACGTAATCGGTATTTTTTTAAATTGGAATAGATGTCTTGTGATACCTCATCTGAAAGGCTTTTCAATACTGTATTCAATGATAATAATTAATTGGATTTCTTTTTGTACACGGTGAACAAAAATTAATATTTTATTTCAATAAGAGAATAACTTTATATCCAACAAAATAGAACAGTTAAATAAGATGTTCGAAATGCTATCCACCAGTCTCTCGACAATGAGCAAATCTACGTACACATTCCTCTTGCACATTGCGAATAACTTCCGGAGTAATTCTGTTAATTTCGATCCTAACTCGATTTTTCAACTCTTGTAGATTTTGGGCCTATCTACAAGACCTCCGATTTCAAATAACCCCACAAGAAAAAATCCAGGGGCGTAAGATCTGGAGATCTTGGGGGCCACTCTATCGGTCCGCGTCTACCAATCCACCTTCTAGGAAAACAGTAATTCAAAAACTCGCGAACATCACGTGCATAGTGCGGGGGTGCACCATCTTGTTGCAACCAAATACTTTCATTTGGTGAGTTAGGATTGTTGGCGTTTGGAAAAATATCGGCAAGGCTAGGTATGAGTTCATTTCTTAAAAATTTCAAGTAACGCTCCCCTGTGAGATTTCCTTCGAAAAAATACGGGCCAATAATCCTGTCGTTTATTATCCCTGCCCAAACATTGACTTTCTGAGGGTATTGAGTATGCCCGTCCATCATCCAGTGAGGATTATCCCTACTCCAATATCTGCAATTCTGACGATTTACTGAACCATTTAGGCAAAACGTAGCCTCATCGGAAAACAGAATTTGTTTTATAAAACGTGGATTGCGGTTACACAAATCCTGCATTATTTCACAGAACTCCACACGGCGATCGGGATCATCATCATTGAGTTGTTGATGTAGCTGTACTTTGTATGGATGGTACTTTTCTGCTTTTAGAATACGTAATACAGAACTTTGGAATATGTCAAGGTCTGCTGCAATTTGTCGTGAAGTATTGTGAGGATTATTCTCTACACCCAATAGAACATAAAGTTTCACGTTTTCTTCTATTTTAGGACGTCCAGCATTCGGAATATGTTTGACATGACCAGTTTCTCTAAATTTTTTCTCAATCTTACTGACTGTTGAACGACTGATAGGTCTATTTGGATACTTCGCATTGAACAAGTCGCATACCTCTTGCTGAGTTCTGGTACTATCTCCGCATCCAATAAAAATTAAAATTTCTATGCGTTGGGTTTCACTCAAAGTAGCCATAGTTTACTTTTAGAACCTTTTCACTTAGAATTTGTGAAGAATATTTGTTGATATTTCAACCGACATTCATGTGACGCTAACCCTATTATGGCATTAATTTGTGATTGTCTTTTGTTTCCATTTTAGACTAGGAAATAGCTAACTATTAATATTTGGAAAGGATCCATTGGTGAAGTAGAGCACTGACTCACTAGTCTGCCAGGGCAGTCTGAGGGATTAGAGCCTTGGCTCAAAAAAGTAAAATTTTGCATTTTTAACACGATTTTATTATCTTTACTTGAAACTAAATAACTCACAATGTAATAAAATCTTGGAACTGAATATTCACCCACTTCCAATCTTCCGAATGACCGATGACAATACAAGAATTTCATAATCATTATGTAATAATAATAAAAATATATTTTTCCAAACGCCAACAATCCTAACTCACCAAATGAAAGTATTTGGTTGCAACAAGATGGTGCACCCCCGCACTATGCACGTGATGTTCGCGGGTTTTTGAATAACTGTTTTCCTAGGAGGTGGATTGGTAGACGCGGATCGATAGAGTGGCCCCCAAGATCTCCAGATCTCACGCCCCTGGATTTTTTCTTGTGGGGTTATTTGAAATCGAAGGTCTATGTAGATAGGCCGCAAAATCTACAAGAGTTGAAATATCGAATTAGGATCGAAATTAACAGAATTACTCCGGAAGTTATTCACAATGTGCAAGAGGAATGTGTCCGTAGATTTGCTTATTGTCAAGAGACTGGTGGACGGCATTTCGAACATCTTGTTTAACTGTTTCATTTTGTTGGATATAAAGTTATTCTTTTATTGAAATAAAATATTAATTTTTGTTCACCCTGTACAAAAAAAAATCTAATCAATTATTATCATTGAATGCAGTATTGAAAGGCCTTTCAGTTGGGGTATCACAAGACATCTATTCCAATTTAAAAAAACTACCGATTACGTCACCATGTCAAAACCAGTGACATAACCTCTTTAGAATATACATAAAAAAATCGGCATTTTAAAATAAAAATCGACCTATTTTAGGATTTTTGTCAAAAGTACATGGCTTGCGAAATATCGAATTTGTTCCATAATTTTGACGCGCACTGTATATATCGTTCTCGACACCACACTACTCCTACCCTCACTCTGATAGGTTTCGTTCTCAGTGCCCGAGTTGTTGAACAGTATCAGTAATCAAAGTCGAATAGCAGATTCTATCTCATGAATTGCAACCCAAATCACACCGTAATGCAATATCCTCTTCACTGCAGTTTCCACTTACAATTCCAGCTGCATCGTCTCCGATGGCGTCCAGCGACGAGCCGGCACCAGCGTCGCCGTCTAGACGACAAAATGGACGCCAAATTAAATGTACCGGAGAGATGTAGGCTACGGAGAGTATTTCCAAGAATTAATCTCCAAACGCTGGTACGTGAACAAAATAAAACAACCGAACGTCACAAAACTGGAATTAATTCGCCGAATACGATCTGGTGGGCTTTGGAGGATAAACAAGTGAATCATTGTGTCTGTTTGTTGCCGGATTTTCCTGGTGTTCATGTTCATTTTCTCCTCGTCCTCTGTTCTGTTGGCTATTTCGTCTGATGCATCATAATGTTAGTCAAGGGGAACTACATTATCTTTAGGTTTTGTGAAAGAATAGTTAGTTGTCTGATGTCTAAAATCGACGTTTCTTTATATTGTCGTGAACTGGGGTTGTTTCACGACTCACTAGGTAGAATCTGATCCTTTATTGATTGAACAGAAATAGAAAAAGTATATTAAAATGAATACAAAGATTGAATGCATAAAATAAAGTAATAAATCTCTTCCAGTAGTTATAAATTTTGAATGAATATAACCAAAAGTTACTTACAAAAATAAGTCGAGAAAAATTCCAAAAAAACCATAATGTTCAATTGATAACAGGGGTTCTTAACTTTCTAACTCTCCCATTCCCCCCATTGCCCTTTTGGATACGACAAACACCCAACGTCGACTCCCCGATCAGTCGTCATTTTTAAAAACTCTTGTTTATGTTTGACACTAATTCGTGTTTTGCAGAATAACAATATTGTGACCCACATGAAAATTATACTCATTGACAATATAGAGTTGCCGAGAGTCCTTTTGTCAATACTAGTTTTTGTATCTCATTCTGTATTTTTACGTAAATAGTGTTTGCTGCGCCCCAGTAAACTATCCCATATGAAAGGTGTGACTCAGAAGCATAGAATAGCATGCGCATCTGTGCAATTTGCAAGAAAGGCCTCAGGTATTTCATTCTATGTAACAATACGTGATTTCTTTACCAAATAGTTAATATGTGTATTCCATTTCAGATGGGCGTCTATAAATACACCGAGGAATTTTATTTTGTTCACTTGGGTGATGGTGTAATTCACGTCATTGTATTTGATCAGGACTTTCGCTTTGCAGAAAAGGGCTATGAGAATAATTGAAGGAGTACCACGAAAGACAAGCTGCAAAGACATCTTTGTCAGATTCAAAGTTCTAACACTACCACCATCTATCTATATCCTACAAGTGCTAGGGTATGTCAAAGAAAACTTGATTCTATTCAAAGGGGTCAATAAAAATACCTACCATACCAGAAATACCCTAAAACACATGGGCATTAAACTGTATAATAAACTACCAACTGAAATAAAAACATCACCATTACCTAAGTTCAGAAGCAGTATTAAACATATCCTCCTAGAAAAGACATACTACTCGGTGGCAGATTTCCTAAATGATGCAATTCTTCTAAGTAATTCCTCATTTCATTATGCTGTTGTTGATAACCTACTACTGCAGTGATATATCCACCAACATGCACTGTTGGAAATGTTAATCAAATGTATCCATGGATTTTCAATGTCTGTTTATGTTAGTCTGTTTCTTTAACTTTATGTATGTCATACTCACTTCAATGTAAATATTCAACCGACCACAATCTATAATTTGTAAATTTTAGCTATTAAGTGATGACTGTTAAAATGCTATTCACATGTATACATGAGTTGTTAGTCTACTTTTTTACCCTATGCATGTCATATTCATTCTAATGACATTGATTCAACCAACACACTAGTTTATAATTTGTTATATTTTTAGCTATTGAGTACATGACATGTTCTTTATCAAATAATTTTGATATTGAAGAACGAATAAACCATCATGTATCTTCATCGAGAGTGAATTGAGATTGAGTATTCAGCTTTTCTTTTTAGTCAGTTCCATAATTCTGAATGATAAACAACCGCTGTATCATCTGCGAAGCTAATTATGTCCCCTTATAATTTTGATGTGAAAAGATCGTTGAAATAAATATTGAAGAGCGTCGGACCCAAAACAGTACCTTGAGGTACCCATGTTTAACTGTTTGAAATTCACTGGGGATGTCATTTATTTTTACGCATTGTTTTCTTTCGTGAAGAGGTAACTGTAAAATAGTTGGTAGGATACACCTCTGAATCCAGTACTCTCAAGAAGGAGCTGATCGTGACTGACAGTATCAAATGCGTTTTTCAGATTCACGAATATACATCATGATGGAAGTTTTTCATCAACATATTTACTTATTTTGTTAATGGGTGTTATTGCATCTTCAGTTGATTAGCCGCGTTGGAATCAGTATTGATTTTCGGATAATATTTCATTTTTGACCAAGTACTTCTCAATACGTGATTTCGAAATTATTTCAAAATTTGTTATGACGGATATAGTCAATAGTTAATGATCTTTAATTTATTTCCAGACTTGCGGATTGGTGTGATAATAGCACATTCAAATGTGGCCGGACATATTCGACCACTGAAAGACCAGTTTTTTAGACAAGTCATAACTTCTAGAATATTAGGGATATCAAAATGAGATTTGGGATAGGTGGATGGTATGTGAAGAGGAGATTTTTTGCATATTTTTCACTTTCCGGTCACTTCCGGTTTCACCGGAAATGGCTCTGGTTTTGAATTTTTGAATAGAACACCCTGTATATTGTAACATTTTTGGATTTATGAGACAATTCAGGATCAGAATGTGACATTTTAAAAAGTTTTTACGCCTACTTCATTTTTTTAGAGTTACTTTCAATATTGCATCTAGGTGGCCATGATCGGACGTAAACTAATCTGAGGATCTCAGGTGATGTCGGAAAATTAAAATCGCAAAGTTTTAGTGACTAGTATGATTACATGATGATTATATTTTCGTGTCTAACTTTATTTTTGAAATGGCGACCATTTTTTGACAAGCACTTTCCGAAAAAAGGATTTTTTGGCGAATCTAATGATACTAATTTATTTGCGATTGGATTGAAAATAAGAACATAAATTAAATATTACTAAGGAAAATACTGGATAATAATTTATTTACTTTTGTCCAGTGTGCCATGAATAATAATTTATTTACTTTCACTGTAGGAAATTTTCAAAGTGCATTCCTTTTTGTCCAAGACACATTTCAGCTCGTTCAATTGTTTCTCTCAACACGTTTCGTAACATTTGAGGCTTTATACTTCTAAATACCAGTAGACTTATTTCTTCTAAGATTTCAAGAGTGGCAGGAGCTGTTGCATAGTGAACCTTTTCTTTAACATATCCCCAAATAAAGAAATCGAGCACAGTGAGATCCGGTGAGCGGGCAGGCCACCGTACTGGACCATTGGTTGCAATAACTTGATTATTGAAATGCTCTATCAAGTAATTTAGAACTCTGCTGGTATTATGAGCGGGTGATCCATCTTATTGGGAGTAAATTCACCGTGAAACTGCTTAAGGTAGATTATTAAGATGATCCTCGATTTCATTCTGAAGGAAACCTAAGTACCTAACCCCTGTTAACTGACCTTGAAACAATATTGGCCCAATTATTCTGTTTCCAACAATACCAGCCCAGACATTGACGCCAAACCTTCCTTGAAAATTGTCCTCTCTCATTGCATGTTGATTTTGTTGGGCTCAGTACCGAGTATTTTGCTCATTGAACATATCATTATTTGTAAATCGTAATTAATAAAGTTGATAAAATTTGGTTACTCTATGATTTTGACGCAGCCAATCCCAAAACACCACCCGTCTATTGCCATCGTCAGAATACAAATGCTAATGTAACTTTGTTGAAAAGGGAAACATTCTCAATTGAATTATGATAGAAAGATTTTTCTGTGAATTGAAAAATCCACGATTGAAATGAAGTTATTTTTTGTGAATGTCTAACAGAAAACAACTACTTCCCCGGCTGAAGCCACGTTGGACATTGAACTACATCTGATAGATATTCTGAAAAGGCCCTAACTCGAAAGAAAAAAATCTGAAATTGAAAATTTGCATTTTCATTCAGATAGTTATTTGATTTTCTATTCCAGTCTCAATTAAGAACTCATAAAGATGAATGAGGCAAAGAAGAATGTTTTCCAAAAGAGAGTACTCACCAGAAATCATTCATAACATTGACGCAGGAGAGACATCGCATTCACTAGGTATTCAATACATTTTTGTCGACGAAAATCTATTTCACGCTTCCACGATCATCAGGAAGACCGGAAGAAATGGGAAACACATTTTCAAGAAGCAATCTCACTTTGCAAAGATGGAAAAAGTTAGAATCATTTCTTTTGGAGAGACACTTTGAAATTAGTGTTTTCTGACATTAAAACCTATCATGGGGTATGATGATTGATTTGTTGAAAATATAACAGGATGTTCATAAAATCAGATGAGGAATCATCTGCGACTGAAAGATAAACCTTAGTCACTATCTTGACGATGGAAGATAGTGACTAAGGTTTATCTTTCAGTCGCAGATGATTTCACATCTGATTTTATGAACATCCTGTTTATATTTTCAACAAATCAATTAATGTAACTAATATTCAAATGCTCGATATCCGTGCTTTTTCAGTATTTTTCCTGCTGATTCGTGACTTATTAGCATTTCTTGACTAATTTCTCTTAAATAAACATTTTATCAACCATAGCAAGAACGTTAAACTCAGTCTCTTCATTTATGATAAACCTCTGTTCCGCCTCTCGATTTCCTTCTTGCCTAAAACGATTCTCAACATACGGAATATACTGATAGGCTGGATGTTGCCGATTGGGATATCTCTGAGCATACAACTCAGCAGCATTCTTTGAATTTCTATGACATTCTCCAAATATTAATAACATCCACTTTTTCACTTTGAGTATATATTATTTTGAAGAAAAATTAGACTGAAATTTAACGAAAATTAAGAAACTTTCACTATCTGCTCATAAAGCTTATATCACTGTCATTACCTAAGAGAGTGTTTTGTTTTCCAAAGAAGACTTGATAAAAATAACTGCAAAATATTATGCATCATGACTATCCATGGCACAATTGACAAAATTAAATCAATTATTAGTAATATTCAATTTAGTTCTTATTTTCAATCCAATCGCAAATAAATTAGTATCGTTAGATTCCCCTCAAAAAATATTTTTTTCGGAAAGTGCTTGTCAAAAAATGGTCGCCATTTGGAAAATAGTAGTTCGACACGAAAATGTAATTTTGCCCACTTGTCTTAGTCCCATCTATCATACTAGTCACTAAAAATTTGCGATTGTAATTTTCTGACATCACCTGAAGTCCTCAGATTAGTTTACGTTCCTATCATGGCCACCTAGATGCATATAAAGTTTTTGTAAAAAAAATGTCAAATTCTGATCCAGAATTCTCTCAGAAATCCAAAAATGTTACAATATACTAGGTGTTCCATTGAAAAATTCAAAACCTGAACCATTTCCAGTGAAACTGGAAGTGACCGCAAAGTGAAAAACATGCGAAAACTCTTCTCTTCACATACCATTCACCTATACCAAATCTCATTTTGGTACACCTAATATTCTAGAAGGTATGACTTGTCTAATAGATTCGTTGACACCAGGTGGGGTTGAATCTGATATTCGAAAAAAAAACCTTTTTGATACTTGTAACTCAACTACTAATTCTCCTAACAATAACACTTCTAATCCGAATAAAACTGTCAAAAAATTGAAACGTAAAATAGCAGAAAATAATCTGGTAGTATCGAAAGCCGACAAAGGTAATTGTGTTGTGATCTTGGACAAACCGATTATATTTTGGGAGTAGAATTGTTTCTTTTCGAATATAATATTCAACCCCACCTCTAAATTTCACACTTCATGTAAACAAACTTTCAATGAATTACATGACACGATAATCTTTTTAGATTCCAACAAATTTTTCTCTCTCCGATGAACCCCTCCACCCCAAGATTATACGGATTACCTAAAATTCACAAAGAAAATATTCCCATCAGGCATATAGTTTCGTAACTAACTCACCTGCCTCCAAATTAGCTAGTTGGTTGAATTCCATACTTCCTTACTTATGGCTTTTTCCAGTCCTTATTCAGTCAAACATTCTCTCGAGCTTACGAACAAAATTTCATCCTCAATATTCCCCCCAATTGCATATTAGTTTCTTTTGATGTTTCCAATCTTCTTCCTAGTATAGACCCTGAAGATTGTCTCATGTTAGTTAGACAATTACATTTTTCCAATTCTAATTTACAGACTTATCATATATTGAATCTATGCCCTCTAGTGGATCTAGTTCTAAAACAAAACTTTCAATTCAATAATTCTTTTTATTATAAAAAATCAGGCTTAGCCATGGGCTCTTATAATAGTCCTCTTTTAGCTGAAGTATTCATGTCAAATTTTGAATCTACCAATTCTAGTTTCTCTAAAATTTTGTTCTGGCATCGATATGTCGATGACATTTTGGCCCTTTTCAAAGGCACTTTTGATGACCTCAACCACTTTTTAATTTTTATAAATTCATTCAACCCAAGAATACAGTTCCTCATGGAAATGGAATCTATTAAGGAATTACCTTTTCTTGACCTAATGATTCACAAATCAGACACCCTTGAGTTCTCCATATATAGAAAACCTACCAACACTGATAATATCATACCTTTTCACTCTTACCATCCGTACAATCAGAAATTTTCATCCTTTCATTAACTTTTTCACCGCCTTTTTACTATACCTCTCAATGATTCCAATTCCTCAACAGAACTTAACATCATCAAACAAATTGCTTATAACAACGGCTTCCCAATCCACACAATCAATAGATTATATTACAGAAAAGTCAAAAAAAATTCCGACTTCAGATTAACACAAACTAATTCACCAAATAAACATATTTTTTTGTCCTATTTTGGTCCTTTATCTCTTAAACTCAAGAATATCTTGTTTAATAAACTCAACGCCAATATTGATTCAAATTTTTCTATCTCTTTCAAAACTTCTAACAACCTGAAAGATTTTTTGGTAAACTCTAAAGATAAAATTCCATTGTTGGATAAATCTCGTATTCATAAACTGAATTGTTCTATGCCTAATTGTAAAACATGTTATATTGGTCAAACAGGCCGCAAGATCAGAACACGACTATCTGAACACGTTTGATTGATAGATTCTAACTCTGAAAAAGAACTTAATAACTCCAATTCTGTTTCCATATCATAAACGAAAACCACAATTTTGATCCCAACCCTGACCTAGAAATTTTACATATTTGCGATAAAGGTAAAAAACTCAATCTCCTTGAAACTCTTGAAATTAACAAGGCAATCAAAAGTTCTAATTAACATTGTATCAATGAACAAATTCATTTTGATAGCCCAAAACTTTTTAACTCCTTACTATTCTGATGTCCCATCTCTAGATCGAATTTCATAACACATCTCTACACCACACTTCTTTTTCTCGAATCCATGGCACAGTCACACACATTTCTCTGTAACTTTGGAACTTGATGTTCCATAGGCCAAAAGTCTGTGTCATATGTCAACCATTAACCTATTTCCATCCATGCGTATTTGATGATTTTATAAATCCTTTGCAATTTGAAATATTTGTTAGGACTAACCACGGTCCCTAACACTAGTGAACCCGAACTAGATGCGGACACAATAATGTTATTGTAGTTATATTTTTTGTGTCAGTTTTTCATAATTTTTTCCACCATACAATGGTAGGTTATTTTTATCTTAATGTTTGCCCCTTGTAATTGTAACATTTTACTTCCCCTTTAGATCTGCTTGTAACCCCTTTCATTTTGTTGATGATGAAGGATTAATCCTTCGAAACATGTCCAGTTCCTGATGTAAATCTTCGTGCCACATTTGTATTAAAATTATTTTTTGATGGAGTTAGACTGTATTTTTGGTGGAGTTACCTAGTAATATCACCTCCACTGTATGAGATGGATCGCCTACGTTGGATAATCAAATGATTACTGAATGTTTCATTTGGGATTGGAAGGTAAAAAAAAGAACATCAATCAAGTCCGGGTTGTTATTAGTAATATTTGTAGTATAAGAAAAATTTGTATTGCACCACCCATACTATGGTATTTCCTCTTACTTAACTTTCTTTAATTTTCCAAATAGACATTCAATCCAAAGAGATGAATTCATTATTGTTCGTGACGTCTTCCGGTGTTTCCATCAATGCAAAGAGTAACAACCTTCCGCCAAATGATAATTCCTCACAGACATCAGTAAAAAATGTAAATTCACCCTAACAATGAAACGGAAGCCCTTGGGTGAATCGCGTAGTCCGCCAAACCGCAAAAACTCAGCAAATTCCTGTAATCCCGTTTCGTGTTTGGCACGGAACGAAGGCCCCGGGCACAGACCACTTGATAAGAGTCGCCGATAGCGGGATGAGTTTGAACAAAGGGTCATTTACCCAGTGGAGATTTCTGATAACGGAGAATATGGCAAATTACGACGACCCATTTAGGGTTTTGAGCCGGAAGCAATCACTTTTCGCGAAAATGCGATTTTTCGCTATACGAGGGACTCGGAGAAAGTATTAGACGAACTTTTCCCGTTATTCTGGTTTGCTTTTTTACACTAGTTCCTTCCAAATTCTTCTTATTTTCATCGAAGCCTAAAAATATATGAATGAGAGAAAAATACCATTATCAACTATTCGAAGCAGCAATTGACAATATATTGTCATGTAAATTAAGTTGGTACTCCATGAGGAATGTACACAGGGTGTCCCGAAACTATGCTGCTAAATTGAAACTGAATAGATAGGACTTTCCTAATATCTTTTTTCTCAAATGTCGTTCGTTGCAGAGATACAGGGTGTTGAATATGAACAATGGAAGTATTTTTTATTCATAACTTCCACAGTTTTGAAAAAATTTCAATTACATTAGGAGGAATGTTTTGGTTCGATGAGTGCTTTATTATTATAAAAAAAATCACATTTTCAATTGCTACCAGTGGCGTACAAGAAGGGTATCATGGTCCCTTTTCTCCCTTATGTTTTTACGCCACTGGTGAAATCACAAAGATTTTTCGCATTCCTCTTTCAGTTTTAAGTAAAAAGTGTATAAGTGTTTGATGATAAGAAAATCAAGTTTTTTCTTAGCCCCAACTACTGCAGAAGAAGTTGTATCAGCCATAAGTAAACTTAAAAAAACCAGCTCAGAAGACGCTTTTGAAATAAATGCTCTACTTATCAAAGAAACATTGGACATTCTGCTCGAACTATTGGTTGCTCTCATAAATACGTGTTTTTCAGATGGCATTTTTCCCGATCTATTTAAAATCTCAAGAGTTATGCCTTTACTCAAAAAAAATAATAGTGAAACTCTGGACAATTTTCGTCCAATTTCTATAATCAATACGTTCTCTAAAATTATAGAAATCTTACTGAAAAACAGATTAACATACTATTTTGAATCTAACAACTTCCTTGCCAACACTCAATTTGGTTTCCGCCAAAACAAATCCACAATAAGGGCACTGCTGAAGGTCGTGGAAGATATTGTTGAAGGTCTTGAGAACAAGCAACATTCCATTCTCTCCATGTGTGATTTGTCCAAGGCTTTCGACTGTGTCTCTCACGACCTACTTTTAGAAAAGTTATCATATTCCGGGGTTAGAGGAACACCACTCATACTCATGTCATCGTACTTAACAAACAGACAACAACTGGTTAAAATTCAAAATACAACATCTGAACTCAGGATATTGAAACATGGAGTTCCTCAGGGCTCTGTCCTTGGACCCTCACTCTTTATTATTTATACAAACGACATCTGTCAGCACATGCTACAGGACACTACCACCATTCTTTTTGCTGACGATACATCACTTATCAATACTTCTCCAGATTTTTATAGCCTCAAAATTCTAGCTGACAATTCGATTGACTTTGCTAGAAATTGGTTCTCTGCTAATTCCCTACAATTCAATGGTGATAAAACGCAACAGCTGGTTATTTTCAGTAACAATAAGTACACCTCAGGAGCACACTGCAAGCTTCTTGGAATAACAATCGACACTCTCAGCTGATACTATCATACTGAAAAACTGAACAGCGAGCTTTCTAGTGCATTATTCCTCATAAGAAGATTGAGATATGTTGTAGGTTCTGAACTATTGAGGCAAATATATTTTGGTCTGTTTCATTCTCGAATTAGTTATGGAACCATTTTATGGGGAAATTCCAGCAATGCGGTAATTATCTTCAGATCCCAGAAGAAGGCTATTCGCCTTCTAGCTGGTGTTGGATTCCGTGATCACTGTCGTCCCCTGTTCATTGACATGGAAAAAATGACACGGCCATGCATTTAAATTTATCAAACCCTCTGTGAAATTTACTCAAACAAAGGGAGTTATACTCTTTCGTCTGATATTCACAAATACGAAACCAGATCGGCAAACCAAATAGCTCTTCAACGCTTCAGGCTCACTAAGTCGAAATCTAATTCTCTGAATTTGAAACTTTATAACAAGTTGAGCTAAGAAGTTCGCGCCTTGAATGAAAATTGTTTTAAGATTAACGTAAAAAGTTACCTCATAAATAAATGTTTTTATAGTGTAGAAGAATTTCTGAATGCATGAAAAATTTTTACATGACTTTTACCATTAATATATTTATTTGTTTTTTTTTACAACAAAATATTTTTAAATGTTATTTTTAAACACATGTATATGTCGATAAAATGAATGTTTTTACATATTATTCCATCTTATATATTTTACTATTATCTTCCATAGATAATATTTCTGTACAAACTGACGTGCTATAAACCGATGTGTAAACTAGCCAAATAAAGTCTATCTATCTATTGAAATGATTGAAATAAACATGTACTAGATTCCGAAAAAACCAACCATTTTCAAGATAATTGGGCTTTTATGAATACAAACATACTAGTAATAAAAACATTGTTCGGCTGAAGTGAATTTTACAATCCTAACTACTGATTCAACTTATAACTGGATATTCTACCAAAAAAAGAATGACACTTCCACATGCATTTTTTCACAAAACTACTTTCTTGCAGAGGTACAAGGTGTTGAAACTGGAAAATTAAAAAGCATTTTTCTCGTAACTTTCATAGTTTTGAAAGAAAAACAATTTAATTTGTAGGTATGCTTTCCTTCAATGGGTGAAAATAAATCAGTTGTCACAGTGACGTGCAGAAGAGTACCATAGTTTCTTTTCCCACCTCACATCCCACGAGACTATTAATTTTTTTTTAAAACGTGTATAATAATTTCAAAAATAAATTTTTATTTTATATACATGTTTACGATTTCTTAATTGTATTGTTTTATTATTTATAAAACAGATTTTGCATTGGATTCCCACCCAATTATTTGTAAACATTTCTCCTATGGAAATATGTAAAGGAAGATTATGTCGAACTCATTCTCTGAGTGCTTATTGAAAGGGCCCGATTGAAAAGATGAAAGCACAAAATCATTTGATATATATATTAAAAAGTAGCTTTGTGAAAAAATGCATGTGAAAAAGTTATCAATTTTTTTGGTAGATCATCCAGTTGTAATTTGAACCAGTAATTAGAATTGTAAAATTCACTTAGCCGAACAATTTTTTAATTACTACTATGTTTGTATTCATAAAAGCGCAATTATCATAAAAATGGTTGGTTTTTTCGGATTCAAAAAAGGATAGATTTTTTACTCAAAATTGAATGAGGAATGCGAAAAATTATTAATATTACTGATTTCACCAGTGGCGTAAAAAATAAGGGAGAAAAGAGACTACGATACCCTTCTTGTACGCCACTGGTGGCAACTGAAAATGTGATTTTTTCTCAAAGTGAAGCACTAATCGAACAAAAATATTCCTTCGAATGTAATTGGGAAATTTTCATATTCAACACCCTATATCTCTGCAACGAACGAAATTTGAGATAAAATGTATTGGGAAAGTCCTACTTATTTTTCGAGGGGAATCTTCCGTTCCAATTTGCCCCCATAGTTTCGGGACACCCTGTATATATATTAAACCAGGCTTTTTTTGGAAAAGGATATTTGAGCTGATTTTAGAGAACTTCTTTCATGAGATTTAGAATCAGCAACCCCAAAAACCACTTAATTTATATTTTCAAAATCTCAAGAGCTGATTTTAGCTGAAAAAAAAAATTATTTTAAAATAACTTTTTCTATTAGGTTGTTTATTTCTAACTTTTTAGTTTAAATGCCCGAATCCTATTTCAAACACCTCCATACCCTTTCGTTGGATTCAGTATCCTCGTAACTGCCCTTATAGTATAGTATAGTATAGTACCGTTGTAATCCTGACCTGTTTTGTTTTCAAGCAAATTAATCAAAGAGTGCTTTGAAACACAAGTTTTTATTTGACATTTAGTAATTCGTACGAATTGTTAATAAGTCAAGCAGTGTTACTTAACTTTAATAAGATGGCAAAAAACCGAAGAGTAGTTCTTACAATTATAGAAAAAGTAGAAATTATCCGCTTATTTGGTAATAATGAAAGATCTACGCGTCAGGAATATTCAATGAAAGGCATCATGATCGAGCACCAATTTTTCACGATACTGTTGCCAGAATCAACAGATTGT
Organism: Gonioctena quinquepunctata; assembly: GCA_018342105.1. Lineage (NCBI taxonomy): Eukaryota > Metazoa > Arthropoda > Insecta > Coleoptera > Chrysomelidae > Gonioctena > Gonioctena quinquepunctata. Next base: position 453,524 of record JAFIRS010000872.1, read on the forward strand.
TCGCAAGGACTGGATCGGTTTTCATGACAAGACAAAAGGAACAATTTGAATCAAAGACACTATCCAGAAGACAAACGTATCTTAGCAGAATTTCGAAACAATCCAAATGGTAGTGTAAGCGCAGTTGCGAGAATACTGAATTTAACGATAAACGATGTATGGAGGTGTTTGAAACGCAATAGGATTAGGGCATTTAAACCAAAATTTCTACATACTCTGTTAAATGGTGATTTTGAACGGCTGCTTGAATTTTGCTTATGGTTGCAAGGTAACTATCTTAACGACAGACTTATTCTAAGGAACATGATATTTACTGACAAACATGTTCCGTGTTTTGCCACTCAGAGTGATATTTAAGGAAGTCATGCCGAAATTTTGTTCAAGTCTGGGCCTTTTAGCAAACCTCAAACAGTAAGCCATGACTCGTATTAGTGTGGGGTTTCTATTTAAAAAACACAGTGTACGGCGTCATATCAATAGCTAGTTAGTTCTGGAGTTTTTAATGCTACAACGGTCCCAGGTCATATCAATGATTCTCAAGAATGGGGTCATATCAGTTTCTGGGATTGAAACTGCTTTGCTGGATATTTTGATTAGATAACAAATAATTGTTTAGAAAATTGTGTGACACTGTATGACATCTTTATAGTCTATTCCAATGTTTTGGTGAAATAAAACTATTTTCATATATATATATATATATATATATATTGTTATGATGTGTACCCATCACAACAATAAACTCCGACTATGATGATCATAACCCTTTTCAATTCACAATATACCTCTCTTACATCACCTTCAGCACACTATTTACCTTTAGACAGCTCTGTCGGTAGAGATGATCGTCTCTATCTCAGGAGGATTGCAGTTGCGCCATCTAGTTGTTTTGCTTGAAGTCAATGTACAGTTTTTATGGAAATATAGTTTGTAATGTGGTCAAATGATAAATAATGAGTCCAGAATATAGTTAAATGATTGCTCTTTTATTCAAATCAATTCTTAAAATACCTATCCCTGCGATATCTACCTTATCAGTAATATCATTCAACCAATCAAATTGAACAACATAAAATAAACTTGCTCATACGCAATCAAGAAACAATGTGAAATAAATATTTAGAGGTTATATATATATATATATATATATATATATATATATATATATATATATATATATATATATATATCATAATAATGAATGAGAGAGAAAGTTCACCACTGTGAATAGGTGTTAAATAAACCAAAAAGAGTCTGACCCTAATATTATCACTTCATTCAGTTTTTGTTGATAAAGTACCTGTTGTAAGTTCAGCTTGTGCACTCACGCGAGTCCTGGATTATTCTGTGGCTATTGGAAGTGAAGTTTGCTAACGTTGAGGCCCCTTTGCTGTTGGTTACGTTATGTACAGGAAATCTAAACTGAAATGGAGGTAAGTGGTTGCTTGGTCGAATCTGTGCCTGGTTGTTTCTTGATTTGGTTTTATGTGTCCAATTGCAACTTTACTTCTGTTGTCAGCTTATTTGCGTAATTTTTCTTATAAATCTTTCATCACGGCTTCTTTCCAAAAATTTCTTTTTTCTGACCCTTTATTTTCCTTTTTTTCTGGAAACCTTCACTTTTTGTTTTCCAGTACAAATTTTCACTCTTTACACACTTTTTAAAAACACATTTTCTAATTCTAACGTATGATACATATTTTATTTACAATGTATATATCTACACATATTATTTATATAGAACTGTTGAAAATTCACATCTACCAATTTTCTGTTCTCAAATTTGATATTTTTATGATTTACAATGAAAATAGTTTGGCATTTCCTTGTCATGTTTCCCTGTGATTCAAAATTAGCATACAGGCTGTTCTTGCTTGTAGATTATTTTTGACTATTTAAATTCTAAAATTTTATTTGTGGATTTTAATTTCTATAGGTACTTTTATAGGTTGTGCAAATAAATGGATTTCATTCAAATTTATATTTACAAGATATTATGTATATAGAACTGTTGAAAATTCACATCTACCAATTTATTGTTCTCAAATTTGATATTTTTATGATTTCCAATGGAAATAGTTTAACATTTCCTTGTCATGTTTCCACAACCTATACTTTTATAGGTTGTGCAAATAAATGGATTGTTGGAAACATAATGATGATAATATAAAAGCTCCACTGCAAAACTCTTGGATCATCTGCGTTGACTATAAGATGGCCAAAGGTTTCTGAGAGGCAAAGTACATAGAAAAATTGTAAAAACAATCATAGCAGGTATTCATGTAATGTATAAATATCATTATATCAAATTTTTATTATTTTTATATTTAATGTATTTTTCATAACATAATAATATTTATACACTGGTTCTAATATGCAATGTGATGTCCAAACAAATCGAATAACCATGTGTTGAGCCCAAATTTGCCATGAATATCTCCATAAAATATTGATGGTGGATATTCTCGTTAGATTTAATAGGTCTATTTCACATTCATTGAACAGTTAACTCCGAATCTGCTTTTCGTACATAAATAATGAAATTTGCTGAATTTCAAATGAACCTAATGAAATAAATAGCAATTAACTGCAAACTAACGGTCACAGACGTTTTTAATGTTATTCATTGACTATGCATGGATTGTATAGCGCGCATTTATTCCGATAATGAATGTAAATTGTGAATGCGAAAACCCTAATGGCCCTAATCATAGGCAAATATCATCAATTCAGTTATCTGCCGTGCATTCTCGTTCTGGAATTTTGTCGCATCGGTTTCATAATTGTTCACAGTATTTGTGAGTATATGTTCATCATATTTTCCTCTATAATTGTAATAATTAATGTAGGATTACTTTTGCATATACCATACAACACAGTTCCTGAGTTCTCTTGTTTATTATTATACCATTACGTCAAAATATGAGAACAACAAGAACGAGGATGAACATTTAAATATATTTTTCCGACGTTTCGAAATTTTACTGTTTCATCTTCGGGACTCTGAAGTGTAAAAAAACAAGTCATTTGAAATAAAATTCTTGAACAATATTTATATAAAACAAATTTTAAAAGAATGCCTGAAATGACAATTAAGCATCAGGAAAGTTACTTACATTTAGGCTGGTTTCTCTTGTTCACAAAAAAAATCGATATAATATACCGGGTGATTCTCCAAGATGGCTCACCCCTATAACATTTTTATTATTGAAGATAGAAAAACCAAATTTGGAGGTTGTGTATTATAGTTCAATTTACATATTTTGACTTGCTTTGCCGTATGACCGGAAATGACCCCAACTTTCGATTTTTAAATTGGACATCCTATATATTTTTAATTATTTTGAGAATGACTTTCTGAATCCAACAACACCTCACTCGTCAATATTTGACAAATAAAGTCATTTTTATTCCAATTTTTATTTTTCGATCTAGAATGCCATGGATCGTGTAAATCGCTTCATTCTTGATCAAGTAACATGGGAAAAGTACGACTTTGAGGCTTATGACTTCACAGTCGTCTTGAGAACTATTTAAGAGTCGCAAGTGAGTCCATTAAGGTTCTGAATTTTCAAAATGACCTCCTCCTTGCTCACGGCAAAGTTCAACTTTTTCAATTGTTGCGCGAACCACATCGATTAGAGGTTCCGCAGTGATGTTCCAGAATGCCACCCTTACTTTATACTCCAGTTCTCAACGAGTAGCTGATGCTGTTGTACACCTAATTTTTAATTGTTCCTCAGAGAAAAAATCTAACGAAGTAAGATCTGGTGATCTAGAATATGAAAAAGAAATAATACATTATGAAAAAATATGACAACTTAAGAATGTACTTCGCAGGCCACTGAATAGCTCCATAAGTGTCAATTCACTTTTCTGGGAAGGTGTCTTACGACTTGAGAATTGTGAGGTGGCACTCCATCTTGTTGAAAATAGATATCAACTTGGTAAGCCAGTGGCAAATCTTCAATGAAATCATTAATTTGATTTCTAAGGAACTGTAGATATCTTTCCGCAGTAAGTTGTCCGTCGAAAATTATTGGCCCCAAAAGTTTTCCTCCGATAATACCCATCCAGCAATTGAAACTGAATCGCTCTAGAAAATTTTCTTCTTGCATCAGATGTAAATTTGTTTGAGACCAGTACCTTTTATTTTATTTATTGAACAGACCCAAGTTGGTGAATCGAGTTTCATCCGAATAAATAATTTTAAATGGAAAACGTACATCTTCTCTGTATTTAGCAATAAGTGGAACTTTGGTTGTGGTCGTTATCGTAAAGATGTTGGTGTAGTTGGTACTTGAATGATAGATAATTATATTTGTGAAGAATTCTCCAAACGGACGAATAACTTATATCACACTCAGAAACAATTTGGCGAATTGACGCCGTACAATTCACTTCAACATAGGCCAACACGTCTACTTCTTTTTCTTCACTGACGATGAAGTTATTGTAATTTTCTTCTGGTTCATTTCGCATTTTCCTTTCCAGTTTTAGAAAATAATGCCGAGTGGAATGGCGACGATTAGGGAATCTCTGAGCATAAATTCGAGCTGCATCAGTTGCATTCTTTTTTGCTTCTCCGTAAATTAGCAACATGTCAATTTTCTCGTTTCCAGTATAATTTTCCATATCAAATTATTTTATTGATTAATACAGAGGTTTTCTCACACCATTCTACGACTCAAGACACCGTTACATCAGATGTTTCATTCAGAGTACAAATATCCCTCTCCGAAACAACAATTGAAATGTCGTCAGCGAAAAGAAAAACTGAGATGATGTCTATTTGGGAATATATGTCATTAATTAATATCAAAAACAGGATTGGACCTAGTATGGCGCCCTGAGGCACCCCTATGCCAATTTTTACTTCATTAGAATAGTGAACTGAAGAGTTATTTTTAGATGAGATACCGACTATTTGTGTTCGGTTTTGAGGTAAGATTTTATCAAATCATTTGCTTTTCCTCTGACACCGTAGCACTCTAGTTTTCAATCATGGTTAATGATGTCAAATGCTCTCGTTAGGTCAAAATGAATACCAGTTACTTTATTGCCTTTATCGAGTTGATCTATTATGTGATTAAGAGAATCACATTTAATCAGATTTTTCAAATGTTTTACTCACTTATGGAAAAACTTGGCGATAATCATTCCGTTGAAACCACATCGTAGAATGGATGCCAAGCAATGACTTGTAGGTCTGCAGAATTATTTCATATGTACATTGATCAAGAATTTTATTTTATTATTGTTGTGTTTCTATACTTCAGACTCCTGAAGATAATACAATAAAGTTTCGAAACGTCGACTATTCCGACCAAATTCCCGCCAATTCGACACTTGAAGTTAACAAAATAATTACTATTCTTCATGTTCATTTCGCAAATTAAGAACTAGTTAATCTGTCGACAGGCTCAACAAAAAACATTATCTCTTAAAAAATACGCAAAGAATCTCACAATAGGATAATTGACACGCCAGTCTTCCCCGTCTTTTTATTATGCTCCATCATCGAAACAAATTAGTCACGCAGAAAAACTAGACACGATTTTTTTATTTACGATTGCTTCAATCGAGAATCATAGTGTCCTAAGTTCGATGTAAATGTATTTGATGATTGATTCAATGGCAGCAGTTTCATTACTGACGATGATTATGGCTACTATGGCACACAATTATTCAAGACGGCAAAACCACACCTTTGTTTTTAACAGGAATTGGAGAGAACAAGCATTGCCCTTGTTAAACTTGCAATTGCTAATCAAGAATAGACGGAGGCTTACGTCATAACAGAATTGAAATATTTTAAGGGTCCCTTATTGATTTTTTGATCGAAATAAGCTTTTTTATCAACAGCATTGAATTTCTGTAGAAATGTTGCATAGTACCTTTTTGGTAAACTACATCCAACTGAAGGTTAGAAGAAATGGACTACATCAGGGCTATTAACATAAAAAAATTGCACTTTCAATGAAAAATCTTTATGATTTACAACTCAAGGGAACGTATAATAATTACAAACGGAAATTGAACAAACTTACAGAAAAAGCTGGAAAAATATTACCAAAGCGAAATAATTAAAAAGAAAAATAACTCTGAAGGTATTTCTTTGGAACAATATCAAGAATTGAACCCAAAAAAAAATATATTCTTACACGTCACCAATACAGATGAAGTTCTACAGATTATCAGGTCATGGTAGAAATATTAAAAAATATATCGGACACAATATCAATTCCTGTCACACATATTGTTAACAGGTGCTTTGAAAATGGAGTTTTCTCAAACATTTTGAAAACTGAAAACCACTATTCAAGAGTGGAGATTAACTTTAAATTTCGAATTATAGACTCATATTCCTGATTTCAAACATCGCAAAAAAACAAAAAATTATAAGAAAAGGAACGACACATTTCATGAAAAACATGGTATTCTGTCGGAAAAATAGTATGGCGTTTGAAGAGGGATGATCGACAGAAGATGCAATATTTGTATTCACATGTCATATATACAAATCACTTGATATGTCTAAACCGTCACTTTGAATGTTTGTCGTTCTATGATGAAGTTTTCTCAATATATAGAGAAAATTTGCAAAACAGGTTTTATGTTTTTCATTTTCATTATATCGTACATTCAAGAGTGGAGATAAACTTTAAATTTCGAATTATAGACTCATATTCCTGATTTCAAACATCGCAAAAAAACAAAAAATTATAAGAAAAGGAACGACACATTTCATGAAAAACATGGTATTCTGTCGGAAAAATAGTATGGCGTTTGAAGAGGGATGATCGACAGAAGATGCAATATTTGTATTCACATGTCATATATACAAATCACTTGATATGTCTAAACCGTCACTTTGAATGTTTGTCGTTCTATGATGAAGTTTTCTCAATATATAGAGAAAATTTGCAAAACAGGTTTTATGTTTTTCATTTTATTTATCATAACCCTTTAATTTCATATTTAAATTTTAATAATCATTCACACCAGCAAATTCAAAGGGCAGTATATGAATTTAACTTTTTTCAACATAATACCTCAATTCTAATGAATACTTGATTTGAAGCAAGTATTTAAATAAATTTTTAAGCTTGTGAAAAAAATACTTGCATAAAATAGCATTTTTGTAGACATTCATTTTAAGGTTTAATGATTCAGATTTTTTTTATATGCCGCCTTGCACCATAATTGAATCTCCACCAAAAAGGGAGAGTTAGAGTAGAATTAAATCGCACATTTGTTCTACGGAAGAAATTATTTTCTGGGTGACTAGCAGGGGAAGAATATATCGACGTCACAATGGCACAATGCTTTGTTAAACAATGGGTAAGTTGGACTGACTATATTTCGAAAAAAATCTTTAAATATATTAATCGAATAAGAAGAACTACGAATAATAACCATGTAACAAATAAGCGAAGCCAAGGACCTGGAAGTTCCATAAATGTGATTCTTATTGATTATGTTCAATTCAAAAGCTCGTACAAAAAGTCTATGAGTTACATCCTTGATTGAAAATGTACCTATCCTCCTATTATCGGTAGTTGGTTCTTCGCCTATAGTCATTAAACTTCCCATCACCCATTACAGATACTGACAATGTGCAGAGAGAACAGAAGAATGTAGTGTTATTAAGATTTCATTCCATGTACGTTATTGTAGGGCTTATTTATTGATTGTATGAGAAGTGATTCAAAATGAGTCTTTGAAAAATTATTGATGTCTACAAGGATATTTCGAGCACTACTTCAAGAGTTTTTGCTTACCCAGTATGTTCCTAACCTTGAAATGTAACCCTCTTGCAAAATCCTCCTGTTACTAATACTCTTTGGGTTATAATTCGTTTTATAATAGGGGTAGATGTTACAGGCCGCTTGTATAATTCAGTAATGGAAAAAAGGTATTTTCAAGCAATAATAATAATAATGTTCTTCCAATTTTCTTTTAAATTAACAGTTTTATAAATAAAAATTATTCAAATATTTTTACCCCTTTGGCATTCGAATTTTGGAAAAACCTCTTATTATTACTTAGCTACATCTGGAATTTAACCCTCATGCAAAATTCTCGCATTACCGATACTTCTTGATATATACAGTGCGCTTTTAATAGCCCCCACCCCCCTGTTAACTTTTGAACGGTTCGACGTAGAACAATGAAAAAAAAAATTACTGAATGATCACTAATACTACTTTTTGAAATTAATGATATTGTGATTGCCAGATAGATGGCGCGGGGGTGGCACACCAGCTTAAAAATTTCAAATAGCATGGGGGGCTAAGTGGCAAGAAAAGATAACTCAATTATCTTTTCAACAATCTAATTTAATTTCAATTTAGTTAATACGTTTTTTCACAATATGCATTTGAAATGTTACAAAATTTTAAATGCATATTGTGAAAAAAAATTGTTAAAATTCATAAAAATCATATGGTTGGAAAGATAATTGAATTAATTTGTCCCTCAACCTTTTTTTTTGTAATTATCCGAGTTCAATTTGTTGTGATAATTGCCGCACTTCGATCGTGAACTCGAAAAATTAGGAAAAAATGGTTGCGAGGCAAATTAATATCTAATGCACCTTCCAAATTTTTGCAATCAGGAACGAAGAAGCTTTATCAATATGAATTCTTTATTTTATAAAACGAATCATAAACCTGATAATTTATATCTTCTGAAAATGGCGGCACAGGAGTCTATGCTGACAATTTATCCTAGTGCATCAATTTATCCTAGGGTATCAATTTATTCCTACGGCAATAATTTAGCCTGTGCAGCAATTTAGCCTAGAACGGTAATTTATCTTAAGATGATAGAATGGTTCCAAATGGCACTGGCAACTGGTGAAGTACATTGATAAAAAGCATCTATCAAGCAATCACAATGGCTTCAGTAAGGGGCGGAGGGAGGAGGCAATAAAAAGCCGCATTCGCAATTGTGATTCCATAGAACAACCGTAGTTGAACGAAAAATTGAATTACCTTTTCTTTCACCGATGTGCAAATCGACCTCGATGCCTTTCGAAATTTCCAAGTTGATGTGCCCCCAGCTCCCTCTGTCGAGTAGTTGTAATATGTTTCCCCTCAAAAAGTAGGACCGGTAATACCATTCAATAAATTTCATGTCTCATTGTTTCACATCAAACCATTCAAAAGTTATTGAGGTACAATTCAGATCCGTACTTATATTTGATATTTCAAATGCATATTGTGAAAAGACGTTTGAACGAAATAAAAAAAAATATAGGATGGTTGAAAAGAGAATTGAATTATCTTTTCAACGATGTGCCACTTGACCCCCCATGCTATTTGGAATTTTCCTGTTGATGTGCCCCTCCATACTAGAATATGGGCGATATTCAAATTATTGGCAACTTGCCTTGTACTTATTTCAGGATTTTCGTCAACTGAATTTAAAACTGCTACCTCAATTGCTGGAGTTCTTGCAATCCGATGTGCTCCTTTCAAGTGATGATTTGGCTCAAAACTTCCTGTTTCACATAACCTTCTGTGGGTGCTTGAAATCGTTCGAGCATCAGGAACCATTCTATTTGAGAAGCGCTCTTGATACAGTCGCCTGGCTTCATATGCGTTCCCGTCAGCAAGCCCATACAAGTAATGCATGTCTGCTAATTCGGTATTTGTAAAATTTACCATGTTTTTTTTAATAAATTAGTTTTTTTAACGTAAATAATATCACGTATCTAGCTAAAGAAGTGTCAAAATTGTTTATGTTGAAAACAACGAAATATGTTCTAGCATACTATAGTCCATCCAATATCAATTGCAGAAGCTGTTTCTATAGGGAGTGTGCCGATCGAAATACGTTTTAGAATATAATAATAACCTACATCAAACAATGAAAGAAATTATTTTTCTTTCTTAATGTATTTGTATAAATAAAAGCTTGTCTTTAATTTTTTCTTTTCATAATTCATGAAGTATTTTTAAAATCTTAAAATATCTAAATAAAATTAGTTATCTCTGCCACTGCTCTCACAGGATTCCCGCAAGACTTTTTTATGCTTCTGCAATTGATATTGGGAAAACTATAATACACTTAACTGAAGAATGCCAATATAATAAATCAATTTTCGTTCGAAATCAAAGGCGGCCGCATTAATAGTGAAATAAGGTATAGTCCATCCAATATCAATTGCAGAAGCTGTTTCTATAGGGAGCAAATAAAAACTCACTTCGCTAACACGAGCATATATGCGAAGAAACAGAACGAAAAATAATGTGTACTACTCGTAAACATTCGCCGTCGGCGAAGGGAAGATCAAAAGAGCCGATAGTCAACGTGGACTTGAGTGACTGGGCCAATCAAAACGGACAACAATGCTTGAGGGGGTGTCTATACGATGGGAGGTCATGAATCACGCGTTATATTTGTGTTTTAATAGCTCTGAAAGATTAAAAACCAGTAGCGTCTGTGGTCTTGGTGTGTGCCGATCGAAATACGTTTTAGGATATAATAATAACCTACATCAAACAATGAAAGAAATTATTTTTCTTTCTCAATGTATTTGTATAAATAAAAGCTTATTTTCAATTTTTTTTCTTTTTTCATAATTTATGAAGTATTTTTAAAATCTTAAAATATCTAAATAAAATTAGTTATCTCTGCCACTGCTGCTCACAGGATTTTGCCGCAAGACTTTTTTATGCTTCTGCAATTGATATTGGGAAAACTATAACAACTCATAAAAATATCATGATAGCTACGATCTAACCGCTGAACCACACCGCCCCTAGTTACGACGGGACAGTTATTTTATCTCTATTGAGCCCAAAGCCGCGACTAGGTAATTATAGTCCATCCAATATCAATTGCAGAAGCTGTTTCTATAGGGAGCAAATGAAAACTCACTTCGCTAACACGAGCGTATATGCGAAGAAACGGAACGAAAAATAATCTGTACTACTCGTAAACATTTTCCGTCGGCAAACGGTAGATCAAAAGAGCCGATAGTCAACGTGGACTCGAGTGAGGGCTGTCAGTTGTACAACCGATTCGTCTGGACCAATCAAGTTAGACATAATGCTGGCAGGTGTGTCTCTACGATGGGAGGTCATAAATCACGCGTTATATTTGTGTTTTGATAGCTCTGAAAGATTAAAAACCAGTAGCCTCTATGGTCTTGGTGTGTGCCGATCGAAATACGTTTTAGGATATAATAATAACCTACATCAAACAATGAAAGAAATTATTTTTCTTTCTTATGTATTTGTATAAATAAAAGCTTGTCTTGAATTTTTTTTCATTTTTCATTATTTATGAAGTATTTTTTAAATCTTAAAATATCTAAATAAAATTAGTTATCTCCGCCACTGCTGCTCACACGATTTCGCCGCAAGACTTTTTTATGCTTCTGCAATTGATATTGGGAAAACTATGTTTCTAGCCCACAAGATAATCCTACTACTCTTCAACGGCTGATTTCGCATAGGGACAAGCAAAGGAATGCATTTTATTTTCCAACTCAAAAACCGTCCGCCGGACGAAAAAAAGGTAAGAGATTATTTTTATGAGAAGATAGAGAATAATTACAAAAATAATATTTATATGCGAAAAGACAGTGGCGTATCATTATTTTGATCAAAAATATGACAGGGCATGTTAACAGGAACGCCTCTGATAAAAATTAAGAAATCCTTCATCATGGAACAAATGTATTTTTATGCGTACTTTGCATGTACCAAAATTGAAAAAAAAAGCCAAAGCGGTTTCAGAGATATTGGGGAAGAACTGATTTTTTTTTTCAACATCCCGTATCTCAGAAATAAAGCGGTTGCGGACCTATGTTCATATGAAGAATTTTTTTAAAAATCATCCAAGGATTATCGCCCTTTGGGATCAGCATTCAATTATGAAACACCCTGTATATCGTAGATATTTCGTATCTATTATCACTGTAGTATTATATATTTTGGATTCATGAGGCTATTGATGTTCAGCAGATGTTGGCTAGTTGAAAAACTTTGAATAAGGACGGGGGATAATCAAATTATTCTGGAGAGCAGTTCAGTCTTAATTTTTCAAAAACACATCCCTCGAGGGCTTTTTGTTCTAGTCATATAGGCCTCACCACCCTGATGTTTTGAAGTTATTTCAATTTCTCAATATTTACTAAGTAATAGTACAGTTCGGCGAGTAGTTTGCGTCAACACATGTTCACCTCCTACGAGAGATGAAGATGGGTTGCGGAAACTTAGGTGGCTACCTCCAAGTGGTATCGCTGGATAACGGGGTTGACAAGGAAAATCCAGTGGGAATGACCAGAAATGGTCAAAACCTGCGGATCTCTAAGTCAATCTCAAACCAAATGCCACCACAACATGGCTTAATCCAAGGCGTCAAGCGACCCGTGCCGAGGGATGGATGATACCTGAGCCAGTCAGGTATAAAAAACGGAGCCTCTGGGATACATGGCGACCTCCCAGAGTAATCTGCCTTACACCTGCGCAGGGGGCACCGCAGGTGTGGACGACCCTTTCCCCTACACAAACAACCCTGGGGAACTTCCAGTTGAAGAAGACCCAACACCGATAGCGGGTATGGAAGTCGAGGAGATTCCAGTTGAATCACACCTCGGCACCAGAAACCGTAAACCCAACCGAGGAGGGATCAGCAGATGGTCGAACACCTACTGAGAAACTCCCGGAAACAGAGTTGATTCCAAAGCCATTTGGTAAAATGGAAACCAAAAAGATTCTTCAGCTCATCAAAACCCAGGACATGGGGATAGATACTGAAGAATGGCTGTCATCAAGAGACAAGAGGAGGCCTCGGGTCTAACTCTTGTCTTTCAATCTTCGACTGTGACGCCCTAAGTGGTGGGCGACACAGAATCTTTGGAGAGATCGGCCCGGAAACGGGCATGAGTCCGAAGAACCTTATCAACGGGCTTCTAGACCTAGTTAGGAGCACAAACCTGTTTGAATGAGGAACCACTGACGACAGAGTGATACAATAGACCCCAGCTGGTCGCAGTGTCAAGGGAAGCTAAGTGCCAACCCGGTCTCTGGCTCGTCAGCCTTAAACCAACCAACCAACCAATAGTACAGTTCAGAATACGTTCAATTTTGATTGATTTACATTACAATTTGAATACAAGAAATTCCCATATGAATATCCTCCCTTCTGTCATATTATTAGTCAATTTAGGGACCTTGAAGACACATAATGGTTCATTGAACTAGCTTGGTAAATTCGAACTATGTTGTTTGAAAGCTCAAAATTATGTTGTTTTATTACGAATGAATGAGAAAAATTACTAAGAAAGAAATCTGGAACTGATTGCGTAAAAGTTACAGTTCTAAAAAGAGTTTATAAGACTGTCAGTAATCGAAAATATATAAAATATAGTCAGTGAGATTGTTACCCGCATCCATGTTTCTCCCAGTATAAGATGGTCCAGGGATTCAAAAGTAAGCTACTTTGGTAAGTGAAAAATATCTTTGTGATTCTCCAGCAAAATCTTCTGTCTGCATCTCTAAATCCACGCCAATCCAATCCAAGTTATGAATTTTAGGAGTTGGATTCGATTTGGAAACCGCTTGTTGATCAGAAAGTTATTTACATTTCATAAAGTATATTTTTCCTAATTGATCAATTTATTAAAAGGCCGTTGGCACATTTCAGTACCAGTTTGGCATATAAGCATAAGCCCCGGATTAAATTTAATCGCGATCAAGCTATCAATTAGTAACATTGAATGTAAACATATCTAGGTTGTCTTTTGATATTGGTTAACTTCACTCAAAAAAGGTGCATTTGGCCATCAATAATCCACTGTTGAATTGAAATCATCAAATAAATCGACCTGTCGTCAACCAATCAACCATCAACATTTCCGGTGTCCCGTAAACCACTAACGTGCGGATGGTATCTTCCTCTTGACTCTTTCATCAGATATACTCCGCGCCTACAGATTGTGTGACATATGATTATTGCGAATTGTACATCGAATGCACTATCAGATGAAACGTCGAAGCCTACATGTTTCCCATTGTGACGTTGGGAATTATCTCTGGGAGAGGATTGTTTGAAATTTGTTAGGAAGGGAGCATAGTCGGAGAGCTAATCGAGATTATTTTTTTAATTTCTTGCTTCCTCCCCTCAAATGAATATGAAATATTTATTACTATATTTTCCCAGCTATACGAAATCGAACTGCTTATATAATTTGATAGATATTTGACATTCCAATTATGTTCCCAGTTGACTTCAAAAATACAATAAATATGACATACATTGAATTTGGAAATGAACAAAATATCACAGAAGCCAAAAATACTTGTTTGATACTAGATATGAATGTAAAAATCCAAATAGATTACAGGGTCATCTGAACATTTGAAAAAATTGAATTTCGTTGGAAAACAATGTTTTCATTACATTTTGATAATATGAGGCTATTGTTAAAGTAGTTTTAAGTTATTGTTAAAGTAGTTTTTTTGGAACCGCCTATTTTATTAAAAACAGAATAATTGTTTACAGAATGACTTTATAAATTTGTTGCTTCCTGAAGCAGATTTCGCATATGTTCCTTATGATATAACCGTTTAAAATTGTTTGAAAGTTGATTATTTTGGCAATTATAAATTTCTAGAGTCAACAGAATAAGAAAAAACGGATAAATAGGTATTGTAAAAAAAATTCAATTGATATTTCACAGTATCAGTTTCATATCTGACAAAGGCATTTCAAAATGTTATTTTTCATGCGCAAATTGTTTATGAAATATTTATAAACGAATGAATAAGTTGAATATTTTTCCAATTATTTATTATGAAATAAAAAATAATTTTTCCTAAAAAATTCAATAGTTTGTATTAGTTTTTTATATTTTATTATTCAAATGATATATTGATTTTTTTTCTTTAATATCCATCATTGATTATTCTCTACCTGATATTTTTCATTATGTTTTTATTAATAATGTAATTGTTTATTTAGGTAACAATTTGTTATAAACAAACTCTGACTGTCATTATTATTTTTTTCAAATGGTACAAAAATAACAAAAACAAACATATACGACAAACTTTTCAAACATCTTTTTTGTAACTTCTATAGAATTTTTAATTTTAATACGCAAAGCGAATGGAAGTGGTCACAAGATTTGTTAACTTGCTAACTATTAAACTATAGCAGATACAGTAATTAGTACTCAGGATGATTCCATAGAATATTAGTTTATTTTTCAAATTAACTTTGAATCAAGTCTATATTTGTTTTAGTTTAATTTCTTTATGCATTTGTTCATCAGGAGTTTTGCTTTTGAGATCTTATAATGTTCATATCTTTCAAAATATTCATGTTACGGCTACTGCCTTTCTGAACTCTTTCATTTACTCACAATTTAACTATTCAATCATATTTTTCAAGTCTCTAGCTGTTATAGTTTATAAAATAGAAGCATTTATTCAAATAATTACAATTTGTCGTGCGATTTCGCAGTCTTTATTTACTTATATCTTCATAAATACTACTTTTTTTCAATTTTATTGATTGTACTTCTTATAAACTACTTATTCAATATACCTTCATGGCTGCAGCTGCTCTTGTTCAACAATACATACATTTAATATGTAACACATCAATTGATTGTTTTTTCTGCGATCGTTATATTTTAAATAACATAAAATATCGAAGCTTATGATACAAAAATTTATTAAGGATGAAGCTGTTGATTATTTTTTTTTTCATTTTAAATTTGTCTTCTTCGTTTCTTATAATCCGATGTCGATGGCTGATCAGATTCATTTATTTTTCCACCATCAAGATCGTTTGAACTATACTCATCGTCATTATCATGTTCAACAGTATCGGCTGCATTCAAACATTTTTCCCCTTTAAAATTTCTACAGGCTCTGTACACTGCATACCAGCTTTCCCGCATCCACATATTTTGCTGCAGTTAGAAGTGGACTTCTAATCTCAAAAACAAAATTCTTGAAAAACGAATGAATAAATAAATTAAATTATAACAAATAGGGACTCGATTCAAGGTTTATTTGAAAGATAAACTAATATTATATAAAATCATCCTGAGTGCTGATTATTGTATCTGCTATAGTTTAATTGTCACAGCTGTTTGTTACTTTACAAATCTCGTGACCACTCGCTTTGCATATTAAAATTAAAAATTCTCTAAAAAATATTAAAAAAATATTTTGAAAAGCTTGTCGTATATGTTGTTTTTGTTTTTGTAAGGGTTGAAAAAAATAATAATTCAATAAGATTTTTTTAACAAAACTAAATAAAAAAATAAAAAAAACACTATAAACTATATTTTTTTTAAGGAAAATTGTTGTTTTTTAAATCATAAAAACCTATTAGCAACCTAATGCAGAAAAAATCGAAAAATATTCAACTCTTTCAGTTGCTCATAAATATTTTATTCAAGGTTTATTTGAAAGATAAACTAATATTCTATAAAATCATCCTGAGTGCTGATTATTGTATCTGCAATAGTTTAATTGTTACTGCTATTTGTTACTTTACAAATATCGTGACCACTCGATTGCATACTAAAATTAAAAATTCCCTAAAAATTATTAAAAAAATATTTTGAATAGCTTGTCGTATATGTTGTTTTTGTTATTTTTTGTACCAGTTGAAAAAAAATTATTCCAATCAGAGTTTGTTTATAACTAATTGTTAACTAAATAAACAATTACACTATTGAGAAAAAAATATAAGGTAGAAATAACAATGATAAATTTTAAAAAAAAAAAACCAATAAAATAAAAAAAAAAAAAAAACTATATTTTTTAAGGAAAATTGTTGTTTTTTAAATATAAAAACCTATTAGAACCTAATAAAAAAAAAAAATTTAACTCGTTCAGTTGCTCATAAATATTTTATTCAAGGTTTATTTGAAAGATAAACTAATATTCTATAAAATCATCCTGAGTGCTGATTATTGTATCTGCAATAGTTTAATTGTTACTTTTTTTTATTATTATTAACCATCGATTATAAAATTAAAAATTCCAAAATTTTAAAAAAATTTTAATTTTTTTGTTATTTTTTGTACCAGTTGAAAAAAAAAATAATGCCAATCAGAGTTTGTTTATAACTAATTGTTAGCTAATTAAACAATCACACTATTGATGAAAAAAATATAAGGTAAAGAATAACCAATGATGGATTTTAAAGGAAAAATACCAATAATATAATAAAAAAAAAAAAAAATATTTTAGGTTTTTTTTTTTTTTATTCAAGGTTTATTTGAAAGATAAATTAATATTCTATAAAATCATCCTGAGTGCTGATTATTGTATCTGCTATAGTTTAATTGTTACTGCTGTTTGTTACTCAACAAATCTCGTGACCACTCGATTGCATATTGAAATTAAAAATTATCTAAAAATTATTAAAAAAATATTTTGAATAGCTTGTGTATATGTTTTTTTGTTTTTTTTTTACCAATTAAAAAAAAATGCCAATCAGAGTTTGTTTATAACTGTTATTAACCAAAAAAAATTTATTGATGAAAAAAATAGTGAATAACCAATGATGGATTTAAAAAAAACAATATCTCATATTAATAATGAAAAAATGAAAAAAAACAATATAAACTATAATTTTTTAAAGGAAAATTATTGTTTTTTAAAATCATAATAGCCTATTAGCAACCTAATGCATGAAAAATCGAAAAATATTCAACCCATTCAGTTGCTCATAAATATTTTAAAAACAAATTGCGTATTTTTTTATGGTTTTGAAATACCTTCGTCAGACATGAAACTGATGATATTGTAAAATATCAACTGAATTTTTTTTATTACAATATATACCCGATTTTTTATATTTAGTTGAATTTAGAAATGTATAATTACCAAAATAATCAACTTTCAAACGATTTCAAAGCGTTATATTATTGACAACACATGTGAAATGTGCTCCAGGAAGCAAATATGTATAATTCTGTAAACAATTATTAGGTTTTAAATAAAATCAACGGTTCCAAAAAAACTACTCAATCAACAATAGCCTCACATTATCAAAATTCAATGAAAAAATTTGTTTTCAACGAAATTTCATTCTGTCAAGTTTTCAGATGATCATTTGAACTTTTTGAGTTTTTACATTGATATTTAATAGTAAAAAAAATATTTGATGTGCTGTCCCTGCCGTGAAGTTCGTGCGGAGCCCTATTTTCAATGTTGAATTAAAATTATAAATAATTGAGATAGAGTTCGGGGACTCTGGACTTTTGAATTGGGAAATTTCCTCTTCTTCAAGAATACATTTTTTTTCTCTACCATCGATAATTTCTGAGCTATTGCCAAAAAACTCAGGCCGCTCTTTTGCTTTTTGTTAATAACAATAGCAAAATTTCGTCAACGCAAAAAAATCGGAAGATTCGTCTTTCTCAGAATGACATCTCGAATCGAATGAGCCATCGCTCATATTTTCACGAGACTAGGAACGCTTTTTCGCAGGAAACTCACTTCTCGACTAGACTATACCTTCCTAATCTCATTTTAGGAACATCCTGTTCATATTTTCAAATAAATCAAAGTATTTATCATAATTTCAATTTTTATAAAATCTCTGTTTCATTATTGGAGAATATTTGTAGTTCTTGATGAAACTATTATTGAAAAAAATCACACATCGAACTAATATGTTCAATGAATCCTAATAGGTGAGGAATTGCCCCGATTTTACATTCAGATTTTTTTTTATTTTAAAAATAGTTATAATTTAGTTGGTTCAAATCAATTCATGATACACTTCAATGATAAAACCACCCTTAAAATAAAAAAGTGACTTGAATGATATTTTTCATTCGTCAAACGTTTTAGAATCTTCCAGGACCCCCTCCCCCGAATCCTCCTTGTTGTCCACCGTTTCCAAATCCACCCGGTCTGCCACCATTACCAAATTGTGATGACCTCCATTTCCGAATTGCCCTTGACCACCAAATTGTGGTGGGCCACCGTTTCCAAATCCTCCCTGTTGTCCACCGCTTCCAAATCCTCCCTGTTGTCCACCGCTTCCAAATCCTCCCTGTTGTCCACCGCTTCCAAATCCTCCCTGACCACCGTTTCCAAATCCTCCCTGTTGACCGCCATTCCCAAATTCTCCTGAACCACCCCCAAATTGAGGAGTCGATGAGGCCGCTATGATGAGTACAGAGAGAAGGACACTTATCGAAATCTGTGAATAATAATCCAATGTTGAAACCACCTTCAGCTTTCTCAAATGGAAAAGGTCTACTGAGAGACGAGTAAGTCGGAAGGGGAAGAGAATTTCTTAAGATAAAACATAATGTCATTGATTATTCATCTTTGTACGAATATAGTAGGTCAAAGAAATGCTGGTTAGTCAAAGCGCGTCTTGGGTCGGTTGTTTTTAATTTTGTAGATCTTACTTAGTAGAACGTAAATAATTTTGTCTTGGATTGACTATAAGTCAAATACTACATCATCGAGTTTCTGTCATAAAACAATCCACATTTCAGATATTCAAATCGACCTGCTTCTAGCTTCTGTATATAATCAATTGATGCTTCATGTTTAAAAATTGCAATACTGATAACTAACCAGTCTGGGTTTAGAAAAAAAATCCTGTGAATCAGCTTCACAACTCACAAACTAAATTAGAGATGTAAATAGGTGGTTGCAGTATTTTCAGACTTAGAGCGTTCGGGAGTATTGATAGACAAATAATGTTATCGAAATTGAAACAATGTGGCTTCAGGGATAAGGTATTTGATTGGTTGGTCAACTATTTGATACATCGCCAGCAGAAAGTCCGTTTGGCTGACCAAATATCCTGTGAAATAGATAATGATATGGGGTGGCGTGTTAGGTCCTCTTTTTTTCATATTACACATTGATGATATTGATATATTTGTGAATTGTGAATTCCTCAATCTTTTTGCAGACGATACTTTAATAGCATGTAGTGAATTTGGATGAAGCCATAGAGAAAAACAAATTCCATATTATCATCTGTGAATAAATACTCAATAGTATTCACAACAAAACCAATGGTGAAAAAAGAAACAATCTCAATTGAATATTGAACAGAAATATTCTTCTGTGAATAGAAAAATAAAATAACTATCTGAATAAAAATACAAATTTTCAATTTAATATTTTTTCTTTTGAGTTAGGGTCCTTTCAGAAAATCTATCAGATGTAGTTCAATGCCCAGCGTGGCTTAAGCCGAGGAAGTAGTTGTTTTCTGTTAGATATTCACAGAAATTAACTTCATTTTTATCGTGGATTTTTCTATTAACAGAAAAATCCTTCTATTCAATGTTCAATTGAGAATGTTTCCCTTTTCAACATAAATACCCCACAAGAGGTTATCTTGAACGATGGAAGATAGTGACTGAAGTTCATCTTTCAGTCGCAGATGATTCAACATCTGATTTTATGAACATCTCTTTCATATTTTCCAACGAATCAAAACCAATGGTATTCAAAACGAAATTTAAATATAATTTTATCGATACTAATAACATAAATCTGAACATTTATAGTGAACAAATTGGAGTAGTATCTGCTGTCAAATATCTGGGATTTCAAGTAGACATTTATTCAAATTCCTACAGTTACTTCAACTATATTTATAAAAATATCGAAAACACTTCAAAACTTTAGTAGAATTTCACAAAGTTTATCTACTGAGACAAAAATAATGGTATATAATACTATAGTTCAGCCACATCTTTACTATTGCACATCAATCCTGTGGAATGAGAATAATACTAAAAACAAATCGTCGTACCTCTATTATGTCACTGTTAAACACTCTGAATTGGCTGTCAGTAGATAAAAGATTGAACCATTCACAATGATTTCAGTATTCAAAATATAATAATAATAATTATAATAATTTATTTGTCTTGAGAAACATAAAGTTTGTAGACACATCACTAGAAGATTAAATTTTGAAATTAAAATGCAGTAAAAATAGTACAAATACCTATTCCGATTTACAATTCTCAAGTTAGCTTATAGTAATAAACATCTTAATATTTCATTTAAAAGATAAAATAAAACCCATAAAATAAGATATAATATCATAGGACATCACTTTGAAAGCATCTCAATATTTTGGATAATATGAAAAAAATCATCAAGGGGGTTAATAACCAAAATTTGCTTGATTGTGTTTTTGTATTTTTGTAGTGGCATGTTGCGTAGTTCAAGTGGTACTACATTATAGAATTTGATACCCCTGTTTTTGTCTCCTTTAATCTGTTTATTTGAATTAAATCAGTTTTATTTCTGATGTCATAGTTGTGTATGTCAGTGTGAGTGAGATTATTATTTAAATTTTGTTCAGTGAGCACCAGGTTTTCGTAAACAATCACACAGAGTTATTTTGAGTTCTTTGAAGATTGGACGACAGGTTTAATCAGATTTAGCAGAAGATATACTTCTCACAGCCGCTTTTTGAAGCACAAATATTCTTTGTAGTTGTGACTTTGGTGCATTACCCCAATTTAATATTCCGTATTTGAGCACCGAATGAAACAGTGAATGATATGTAATTAGTGCAGCACCTCGGCTGACAATTTTTTTTACTCTTCTGATGGCAAATATTGACCTCCTCAACTTGGTACTGATATTGTTTATATGTTCAGTCCACATTAGATTTGAATCTATTTGATCCCCTAAAAATCTAACAGTATTACTTTCTCTTTTATTTGTGTTTTTCAGTTGGAAGGTTAACGATTCCGTTTTCTGTTCATTAACTATGAGCTGGTTGGGATTAAAGCATGAACGTGCCTTCTCTAGTATTATTTTTAGGGTTTGTTGGAAATTGTCGATCGTGGTAATTCTTTTGCTAAGAGCTGCATCATCTGCATACATTGTTGTAGTGATTTGCACTGAGTCCATCGAATGGGGTAGATCATTTATATATATGAGAAATAATAGTGGCCCTAAGATTGATCCTTGAGGTACTCCTCGCAGAAGTTTTAATTTTATAGTAAATAATATGGCAGATACTTCCAGCAAGTTGTGTTCAACTCTAATTTACATTCACACAATACAAGGGATGCAAATAATATATACAATGCAAGATCTACATACCAAAGTACTAGGAATTCATTACGCTTCAAGAAATTCAATTATCTCCCTCCTTTTTTTTTTTTTTTTTTTTATCAATTCCTGTTGATGTAAAACTTCAATTGTCTTCACTATATCATTTTTCATATACTTTCCTGTACTTTTATGCAAAAAGGCTGTGTATTTAAATTGTATGTATTTTATAATTTACAGTTTCGCATTGATAACTGCTCTTTTGCTTTAAACCGTACATGTGTTATTTATCAAATCCAATGATGTGAGAAAATCTCAAATTGAATTCAAACATACTTTCTCATCGTTTTACTCAATATTCATCGATACTAATTTTAAACACTCACACCACAAACAGTCACTGACTTTGTGGTTTTCTGTTTATTTGTGAAAAAATTGTATTCGTCGTCATCTAAATGAAATTGTATTTGCACACTCTTCCTTTATAACAAATAAACTTATTATTATTATATTATTATTATTATATATACGAGGACCAACTAATATCAACTGTCTACTAAAAAATTTAAAAGGAAAGAAATTACTCAGTAAGTAATACAGTAAATTTCGAAACTTAGTGTTTTAATGTTAATGTTTTCAATATTTCAATGATTAAATGTTTCCTATATTTTATAGCCTCAGATTATTGTATTTACTTGCTTATGCTCGCGGCTTTGCCCGTGTAAATTTCAGGAAGATCATATTTTTTATACGCTTTTTTGGTTGAATGCAAAATACAGTTTTGATAAATATGCTAAAATTTTTCGTTCCCTTCCGTGAGTTAGTTGAAAATATTCCATAGTAATGCGGATATAATTTGAGGAAATATTTCCTTAATTTTATTATTTTATATAGCCGATTTCAGGTGATGGATATATTGAAAGGGCCAAATCTCGACTTTCAAATTACCTTAGATTTTTCTGGTGAATGCGATGTCTCTCCTGCGTCAATGTTTCGAATGATTTCTGATGAGTACTCTCTTTTGGAAAACATTCTTCTTTGCCTCATTCATCTTTATGAGTTCTTAATTAAGACTGGAATAGAAAATCAAATAACTATCTGAATGAAAATGCAAATTTTCAATTTTAGATTTTTTCTTTTGAGTTAGGGCCTTTTCAGAATATCTATCAGATGTAGTTCAATGTCCAGCGTGGCTTCAGCCGGGGAAGTAGTTGTTTTCTTTTAGACATTCACAAAAAATAACTTCATTTTAATCGTGGATTCTTCAATTCACAGAAAAATCTTTCTATCAATATTTAATTGAGAATGTTTCCCTTTTCAACATGAATACCCCACAAGAGGTTATCTTGACGATGGAAGATAGTGACTAAGGTTTATCTTTCAGTCGCAGATGATTCCACATCTGATTTTATGAACATCCTGTTTATATTTTCAACAAATTAATGAAATTCCCTTCGCTAAATTCAGCGCCAACGTATTCCAGGGTAAAATTACGTCAATTTTGCCAACCATAATTTAGATTGGGATAATGTAAACTTTATGTATTGTCTCACAACTATCTTTATGTTCAAATTAAAACATGGAATAAAACAAAATACTGCATGATGAAAAAAATTTACAGTTTCAAATTTGAAAATTATTCTAATATTTTGAAAGCAATTTTAATGATTAGCGTTTTGTAAAAAAATCATATTGCGCCCTTGGAATGATACTCTTGGAAAAAAATTATATTACTGATACTCTTCGAAATATAACCTGTTTTATTATAGGCGTAGATTTTACGGCCTGAGGTGCAAAGTCCAGACAAAAATGAAATTAATGAAATCTATTCATCTTGACGTCTTGAAAAAAAATCGGATTTCGAGAAAAATAATATGAAAATCATCAGGGATAGTTTTAACCCCTCAGGATTCGAATTTCCTCAATTTTTGTACGCCGTACCCCTGCCTTTATGCAAAATTGAATCAACCTATTAGCGACAATCTTCGAAATAATAAAATAGAAATGACGCATTTTGCAATTTATTCAAATTGATAGTTTTGTAGATAAAAATTGACATAACTATGTTTTCCTTCGTTTATATGCCTGCGAATCTGTCTGCGTGGTTTTGAAGAAGATTCCACTTTTTTATAACATATTTTGATTCGATTCCAGAATTTGCGAAATACTTGTGAAAATCAATTTCAATAAATGACGCCATATCAACACTACGCGTTTCTCTACGCCATAATAGTTAGTGCAAATGGAACTTTAATCAAAATATCTCTTTCTGCTTCCAACTTCCAATTGTTATTCCTCATAGTTAATTTTCGGTGATGAATCGGTTGAAACGACCATTATTGAGACAATTTGACCTATCAGGCTGAATGTCTTGACATTCCAATTTTCGACTCCTAAATAACTTTTTTCCAATACTGGTTAATCTGACATAATTATGACCTGAAATTCAACTAAGCCCAATTCAGCGCGACCTATTCGAAGGTCAAAATGACGTCAGTTTAGCCAACCATAATGTTCGTCGAGATAATGTATTCTTTATGTATTAACACTGAACTTTTTCTAGTTTCTAGTTGAAACTTCGCAACAGTACATTATACTAAATAAATAAATTAATTATTTGAGAGATAAAAATTATTCAAAAATTCAGGGAGAAGTTTTAACCGCTTGTGATTCAAATTTTGGAAAATCCTTTTCAAGTACGTACCTATACCTGGAATGTAAAAAATTTCATTCTTCTATTACTGATACTCTTTTCAAATCCAATCATAAGCTTAAAAAATCGGTCCAGTTGTTTTTGTGTGATGCTCAACCGAACTATTTCACATTGACTAAAATATACAGATACCACCATTTATTTAAAATTAAAACCAGGTAATAGAGAATATACAACTCATACAGTATATAGAATACTCTGTGGAGACTGTCAAAGTACCTATATAGGTCAAACAAAATAACACTTGATAAAGCGAATACAAGTACTCAAAAACTGATATGACAGCCTTATCCAAACACGAAAAAAAAATCAACATAAGTTTGACACTAACAACTTTGAAATTTCTACCGAAAAAGAAATCCATAAATAAGAACATTCCTTGTAATGATACATTTAAAAAAAGACCCCAACAGTATTAACAATAAAAATGATATCGGAAACTCCAGCCAGATTTGTAACAAACTTTTTTAATCTGTTTATATTAGTAAAAATTAAAATGACCTTTACATGTTGCCATAAAAGTACACCAAGGCTCATATAACTAAATCTTCTAAATAATCCAGTCTTATCCAAACTCGAAAAAAAATCAACATAAGTTTGACACTTACAACGTTGAGATTTCGACCAAAGGACGAAATCCATGAGTAAGAAAATTTCTTGAAATGATTATATATATATATATATATATATATATATATATATATATATATATATATAAATAAATAAAGACCCCAACAGTTTAAACAATAGAAATGATATCAAAAACTTAGGCCAGATTTATAACAACCTTTTTTATCTTTGTTTATAGTACTCAATAATGAAAAGAGAACTGTTGCCATAAAAATAAAAATTAAATATTCTAAATAATCCATATTCTCGATAACAACGACATCACACATCTTCAACAACATTTTTACAATACGTAAGCAGAAATATAAATAGAATATTTGTGTTTCAAAAATAATTTCACAAATTGACTGAATCAGATCTTTGTTCTGAGAAATTGAACCCTTATTTGGTAGCACTTGGATGTGAAGAAATTTGGTTTTATTGTTACATATCCTGTTCCCGTTATCGAAGCGAAAAAATTACATACCAGTTTTCAAGTCTGAGCATATAAGCTTTCAAACAGAAGAAGTTTAATCAAAATGGGTCCAGGATTTTGCGTGATGCTCAAACAAACAAACAAACAGACAATTACATTTTTATAATAGAAAGATAAATAATTTGTGGATTTGAAATATGTATAATGTGTAACTTTATTACTATTATTCCACTCCTTTTTTATGTGTGTATTATGGTTCCTATTCAAATAAACCGTTATTATTGTACTAGCTTGATGTTTTAACCATAGATTAATGGGAGAGATCCAAGGTTTTTACATTCCGGCAAAATTATTCATGGATAAAACTAATTTATTGAAGTATTTCAATTGACATAATTTCCATACATTCTACGCTTAAAACAGAAGAAGTGGGTTATTCTACTCTTAGAAAAATGCTGGATTTGAAATTAATTCATAAGAATACACATGGAAAATGAGAGTAGTGAGGATATCTACAAAATTCAAGTTTTCTGGGCCTAGTAGAATATGCACATTTAAATGATGGTGAAACACCTAGTGAAATTACGTTAGATTCATAATCACCGAGTTTTAGTAGAATGGGGCCAATAAAAAAAGTTAGAAACCAACTTGTTTTATTTTTTGTGGTATTATGTTTGTGATTTTCACAATAAATATTGCATACTGCTAAAAACCTCGTCACAAATTAAAAAAATTCACTATACAGCACCACATTCAGCTATGGCCGCATTCAATGAACCAAACAAAACATTTCAATCATGCCTACTAAGGAAAAAAATTGTGGGGATGATATTGCTTTGACGTTTTCGACCTTCTCATATTCAGGCCAAAGTCGGCAGTGATCATGGCAGTAAACATGCCAATGGCGCAATAATACGATAATAACATATACAGGGTGTTAGTGAATAAGTGCGACAAACTTCAGGGGCTGATTCTGCATGAAAAAATAAGACAGTTTGCTATATAAGTTTTGTCCGCAAATGCTCTGAAACCGGTCGAGATATGCAACTGAAATTTGGTGGGTTTCAAGAAGTAGTTATTGCGCATTTTTTAACATGCAATTGAGAATTTTATGTTCATCATTGGCGCGCATATGGTAATGATCTCAATTTTTTTAATTCCTTGTTCAATTTGTGACAAAAAAATTCCCTTGCAAAAGAATAAAACATCTTAATGCGTATTTGTCATTATTTTAATACATTATCTAGTAGCGATGCCAGTAGGCTACGGTCAACATTATGTTAAATACGAATATTTCAACGAAATTTCAAATTAGCGTTACTTCATTTTTAAGCTTTTAGTTTGGTATAAAATTAATGATAATAAGTAATTAATTCTTCTTTTATCAAAAATAATGGAAAATTATGCAAATGCGGAATTGTCAGACATGCATTTTGTCTATGGTCAAAGTAATGGAAATGGTCGATTGTATGCTGAGTTGTATCCACGTTGTAGGGTACGCCATCACACAATATTTGCTCGTCTTCACCAACGTTTGCGCGAAAATAGTACATTTAAGAAACAAACGGCTGACTGCGGGTGCCCTCGAGAAGTACGAACTGTGCAACATGGAGTCAGCATGAATGGATACAACTCAGCACAATCGTCGAGCTTGCCGACCATTTCCATTACTTCGACCATAGAAAAAATGCATGTCTGACAATTCCGCATTTGTATAATTTTCCATTCTTTTCGATAAATGAAAAATTAATTACTTATTATCATTAATGTTATACCAAACTAAAAGCTAAGAAATAAAAAAACGCTAATTTGACATTTCGTTGAAATATTCGTAGTTAACAGAATGTTGACAGTAGCCTACTAGCATCGCTACTATAATGTATTAAAGTAATGACAAATACGCGTAAAGATGTTTTATTTTTTTGAATAAAACGGCGCCAATACGAAAAAAAAGGCAAGAGTTTTTTTTTGTCACAAATTCAACAAAAAATTCAAAAATGATTTTCAATTTGAAATATCTCAGTGGCGTACCATTTTTTTCTTTAAAAAAATTGAGATCATTACCCGTATGCGCGCCAATGGAAAACATTAAATTTTTAATTGCATGTCAAAAAATGCGTAATAACTTCCTCTTGAAACTCAACAATTTTCATTTGCATATCTCGACCGGTTTCAGAGCAATAAATAAATTGTCAGTTTTTAAGAAAAACTTCAACATTCCGTATCTCGAAAAACGAAGCATTTGCGGACAAAAGTTATATAGCAAACTGTCATTATTTTTTCATGCAGAATCACCCCCTGAAGTTTGTCGCACTTATCCAGTAACACCCTGTATCTTGTACTAATCAAGTCGAAATATAGCTTGAATATATCCCATGCCCACTCATGGTCCCAACTGACCAAGATGACCGATCATCAATTCCAGACTAATAATTGGAATAAAAATTATGAAATGATCATAATGATGAATAAATTGTAGAAGCATCGATATTTACCGTATATCCCATTGTAGCTGCTAGTAGTATGAACTGGAGGGTTTTGTTATTTGTGTAGAACTGACCATTTCACTAGGAGAAGCCAATATTTTATAGCATGAGAACAACTGTGACTTTTTCCAAAGTAAATATTTGGTGCTAATTATTCGAAGGACTTACAAAACATAAAAAACCCAATCATTCGCATCCCAATATCAATTTCCTCGAAGAAAAAACGCTTTCAGATTAAGTGCTATAAGAACCATAAAATATTTGCCATGGTAATATAAATAATGACGAATGAATTTAATTTTCAGTTGATTTTATTGCTTAAGAAGTGTCCACAGTATCAACAGAACCATATGAAATACATTACCCACTGCAAAAAATTCATTGGTAACTTTCGAAAAACTAACGGTTTGATATAGATGAAACTAATAATCTGAGAACCCAACTTGGCTAAAAACAATTTTGGAGATAATTGTCTACTGGGACTAGGCTCTCGATCTATTGGATAATAAATATAAATGTCATTGGAAAACTGAAGAAGGGACTCCGCACTTTTCTTATGGGAAATGGCTTTCCGTGAATTTGGCTGAATTTGGTATGTTGTAGTTCTTGATGGGCTGATTAAAAGTGTCCCTGGCCACAAAGCTCAAAAATGGACAGTTTTGGAGATATGGAGCTTTAAAATGGATTATTTCCATTTTTTTGCGATATTTGCTCATCAATCGGAGACCTCTCATTTCTGGTTGGGATGAAATTTGGATGTTAGGCGCCCAGAACCCGACTGAGAAATGGTCTCCCTCAGGTATATTAGGCACTGCCATCGATAATTTTTCATACACTGCTCCACACTGGCTATGAAATGAGATACAAATCCAAATCTTCCATACATCTTCTCATGCTACAAGATAACGACAGAATAATTCACATTTTCGAAAAACGGCATGTTTTGGGTATTTTTTGAAGAGAGGCCATAATAATTTTGAATCCGAATATATCTGATGTCCAATAATATCAAATATATTCCCAAAATGTTCATAACGAGGCTCATCGAGCTGTAATGGAGGAAAATGGGAAAATCATGATCATATATCCTCAGAGATAACAATTGTGATCACTATTGATGTCATTTACATATGATATGAGATTTGTTTCTCACAAATCTCGATATTCTGACAATGGGATGCCAAGACATTTTCCTCAGAATGGCATCTCACAGAAAAACAAATCCGTGAAAATATCTGCATCTTTGATACCTCACAGTACTTCCCAGGTAGAATGGGGGAGTCCAGGTCATGGAAGCAAACTATGAATGGAACTTTCGATATTTACCCCCGAATTCTTGAAAATACTATATTTTTTAGCAAATGTTGCATTACACATACGAATGAATATTATCTATCAATATGATCGTTGGCAAAATGAATGAGTAGATCCATCAAAAACGATATAATAATAAGAGTAACATTCATAATAATAATAATAACAATAATTATAATGAACAAAAAACAATTATAAACTATCTTAGCAATCGCAAGAAATTATTATTATGAATCAAATCGAGGGCAAAGTGGATTATTTGGTAAGATAAAACTATATCAACGAACGTAACACAATCATAAATCATTTTAACAATATAAAGGAAAAATCAAGCCTCTTACGCCATGTCAACTCCTATCTAAGTACTCGATCGTTGGTTGGGTGGATACTACCTCATTCATTTATCAACATATCTTTGGGATTCATTTGATTCATTCTACTGGTGGCATCGAGCACATGGCTCAATAAACTGGTATTTGGATATTTGACTCCTTGGTTATGGCGAGCCTAACGAAGCAACCATAAAACGCTAGCAACGTGAGCACAGCATCCGACGGTCCTGGCACCCGATTTGCATGTGCAATATATCCCTGTATTGACCCTTCATTTTCGTCGTTAGTGTACACAATCCAGAGCTGATACTTTGCTGCGTTCCGGAATCTGGAATAAAGTCTTACTCTCAAAAATCCAGATTCCTCAAGTAACTCATCGAGTTGGAATATTTCCTGCTGTTCTCTCTGGAGTTTATCCTGTACATGAGATAGTGCTGAATCAACCTGGTAAACACCGATAGTTAGATCTCTTAGATAGTTCATACTTATTCTTGGGAACTGTGGCACCTGCAGTTGATTCAAGAGTATCCATCTTCCATTCCTCCAAGGGTATCCGATCCACCTCTACCCGAGCTTGCACAACATTGGGCAATCGTGATCGCTGAAGCAATTACTTTGCGACCTGTTCATTTGCTCCTTCCATGATGATTAGCGGACGATATTTATTGATGATTACTTCAGCTATACGGTGAAATTTTCCGAAATTGTACACATGTGGCATATTGATTGTCTTAGAAAAAACTGAAACATACTCTTTATGTAGCCATTTCAGGATTCCACCATCCATCTGCATTTTTTACCAATATTGATTTATAGGCTTCGTCCGTACTGAGTTGATTTTCCCTCTTACCACGTCAAAAGCCATGCATCTCATATCTTATAGTGTAAACCTATTGAATATAATGGGTTCTCGTTAATCATCGTGGAGAAGATTCAACTCGATTTTGATAACTTGATAATCGACGTGAATGAAAATAAAACAATTGCTA
This sequence comes from Gonioctena quinquepunctata, assembly GCA_018342105.1. Lineage (NCBI taxonomy): Eukaryota > Metazoa > Arthropoda > Insecta > Coleoptera > Chrysomelidae > Gonioctena > Gonioctena quinquepunctata. Next base: position 484,446 of record JAFIRS010000872.1, read on the forward strand.
AAACTGTCATATCATATTTGTCAATTTCTCCAGTCATCAATCCTGATCCTAAGAACTTAAAGTGATACACTTTGATATTATGGCATATTTAAATCGAGTTGAATGCTTCATCTATAATGTGAGACTTTCTCCTGGCCGGATGCAGCTTCTACGCGGTGAAGAAAATGAATTTAAACAAGAAATTGCGATTTCAAGACGTGATATGCAAGGTTATCCTCCAATTCCTATGACAAATCAAATAAGAATCTGTCTCAATTGTAATAGATCAGTCCTGAACAAAATCACGCTTATTGAATAAGATCCAGCTAGCATTCGTTTAAACGTGTTAACGCAAATGAAAATGAAAACAGTTTCACGGATACAGATTTTTAATGTCTATCACCAGTAACCAAAAATCAATTGTTTGAATTTTGTGATCCTGTTCATGTGATCCTGTTCAGTAAGAAAGATCTCTTGTTATTTTTGTGCAAACTGAAACAGGGACTGTTGCAAGAGTTTTTGAAAGTGATCTTTGGATATTTGAGCCGTCAAACCACTACCAGAGTAAGAAATTCTCTTATGGGGCGATTCGTCCCTCAAAACATTGGTTTGAGATCAATTACAAGAAATGACACCATAGCAGCACATGTCACCCAATTTGCGAATATCCAGAGCCAAACATACCTAGGGCTATTGTATGTATTGACGGAGCTTACTCTTATATACCTTGAGTCAATCCTATTGCGTGCACAAAGGACGTCATTTGGTTAAACCTGCTCTGATTGTTGCCCCGGATGGTTTCATTTTGGAAATACAATACAAGGCCCATATTTTTCAGACTATCATAATAACGATGCGGAGATGTTACGCCATGAGTTCGGAGACGATAGAAATCTGTCAAGGGAATGGTTTCAGGACGGTGATATTTTTATTTTGAATAGAGGATACCGAGACATCACACTCTTGCTTGATAACATAAGTATACACTATGAGATGCCTGTTAACCTAGCAAGAGGACAAAGTCAACTAGTACGGAAGGAGCCAATAAATCCAGATTGGTTACAAAGAGCAGATGGATAGTGGAATCTCGGAATGGCCACATAAAGAGTAAAATGAAGAGTCAATATAAGGATATTATTGCACATGCAAATCGGGTGCCAGGACCGACAGATGCTGTGTTTATGGTTTTTCGGTTGTGTTCGCCATAACCAAGGAGTCAAATATCCAAATACCAGTTTATTAAGCCATGTGCTCGATGACGTCAATAGAATGAACTAGATAAATCCCAATGATATGATGATAAATGAATAAGGTCGTATCCACCCAACCAACGATCGATTGATTAGATAGTAGTTGACTTGGCGTAAGCGACCTGATTTTTTAATCGACTAAACCAAAAAGGAGGAGGTTCCCTAGTCGACGCGTATATTTCATTTTTTTTTATAATTTTTTTTATGTATGATCACGCATAACTTTTTACGGAGACGTCCGATTCTGATAATTCTTCTTTCAGTGGATAGGATTTACTTCGAAGTTGGTCCCATTTGAATTTGAAAGATAAAATCCACCCCTGAGGGTGGCAAAATGAAGGATATTGAATACTCACCCTCTGAATTTGGTCCGTTAACCGATTCTATCAGGCATAACATTGTACTGGGATCTTCGATTTAGATGATTCTTCTTTTATCAGATAGGGTATACCTCATAGTTGATCATATTTGGATTTCGAATGGAATTATCCATCCTTACGTGTAGAAAAATAGGGGATGATTGATTTTTCACTTGTGAACATTGGCACACATATGTAGTTGACATTGACAGGCCCTCCTACATCCGTCAAAATGATTACATTCTATGAAAGGATGGAATTATATACAAAATGATAAAATCAACGAACCAGAACTTTCAAAATTAATTTATATTATATAACAATAAATAGTTGAAATAGAAAATCATATTATTTAATAGTAAATAGTTGAGGTAAGCTAGGTAAGTAAGTATTTTGGAAGTAATAAAAAATTAAGTAGGTAGTAATTAGTAGATTTCAGCAACAAAAAATGGAAAATAAAAACTCTTTAACAAAAAATTAAACCGACGAAAGAATCAACTGAAAAGCAAAAAATAAAATAAATCTTCTTAGTCTTAATGATAATTGAGCTCCTAAACTAATGTGAGTAACTGATTTTGAGTCGGCGCCAAACAAACTAGCAATTGAATTAGGTAAAGCGTGAAATGATGGCAGAGAGATGCACGGCTGCGTTTTAATTACTTCTCTCAAAGTAATATAATGGTCTTCGATAATTGTTTGTTTGGCGCCGACTCAAAATCAGTTACTCACATTAGTTTAGGAGCTCAATTATCATTTAGACTAAGAAGATTTAGTTTTTGCTTTTCAGTTGATTTTTTCATCGGTTTAATTTTTTGTCAAAAAGTTTTTTCCTTTATATTGTTAAGATGATTTTCAGCTTGACTGGGATTCTTTTTCCATAAGAACCTTGCATGGTACTTCGCAAAGAGTGTTTGGAACTTTGAGTGAAAACGGCTCCTGGCCTAATAGTTTCTGCATTCCACTTCAGCATGCTGCCGGACCACGACGTCAACCCCGAGTGACGTTGATTTAATACGCCAACTCTATCAATCACAGTAAGTCGTAACATCGCGTCGTTATGCTGGAGTGTATGTGAATTCAGAAAATTACGTCCATTCTACAAAAAAATTAAAAATAAGAACGATTTGTAATTATATAAAAATTACCCGGGAAGTGAAATATTTCTTCTGTCCTAACGACTATATTGCAGAGATGTTGAAAGTACCGTAGTGTATCCAGTCAGCTGACAAGAAATATTTCATTTTCCATAAGTAACTGTCAATAAGACATCAAATATATGTCAGTCTACTACATTCACAACTTATTTATGTATCAGGAAGTTACGATTTCATTTTCTCATGTTGCCTCTTTGAATAATTATCAAAGTTTGTATTGAAATGTTGATGAATGATTTTTTTTTTTTCATAAAATCAAAGTGTCAGTTTCTTTATCACTAGCAGATGCAATTTATTTAATTCTTTCAAAAAACTTTATGAAAAAGCTTTACGAGAATTGTTTGCTACTGAAAAAAACACATATAATTTCAAAGTCATTACATACTTTGGCTATCTTACGGTAAAAAATTCTACTTCATTAAGGCTCAAGTACACGGGGCGAGTTTACAAGCTACAAGCCTGCTTTTTCACAAGCGGCTCGTGAACTAGTCCAGTGTACTCGATGCACTCGCTCCGTTAGCTGCTTGTAAAAACGCTATGGAAAAAGTTGAACTGCCGGCGACTTTACACACCACTCGCCGGATTTTGAGCGAGCTAGCTTGTAAACTATCCATGTGTACTCATTGTAGCTTGTACACAAGTGGCTAGTAGCATTGGTCTTGAAGATGTCGGAGGAGCTGGTTCTAGCGGGAATTGCAGTTATAGCTAAAGAGATTGAAAAGGAGTTAATTAGACGACAAAACGCGAAACGAAAAGTGCAAAAGAGAAACGTGTGGGTGAAACCGTGGATAGGAAGACGTACTGATTATGGTGCATCAAATATTGTACTGAAAGAGCTGAAGAAGGAAGATCCTGCGGCTTATAGAAATATTTTGAGAATTACAGGTAAACAGTTTGATGAACTATGGGAATGGTAGACGAAATGTCAATACAGGACTCGACCACGAGGATGGCAATCCCAGTAACTACAAAATTAGAAATAACATTACGCTATTTAGCTACTGGTGATTCATTTGAGTCTCTGGAGTATCTGTTCCGAGTTCCAGAAACAACAATATCGAGGTTCCTACCCCATGTACTTATGGCAATTTGTTGTGTTCTTCGACCATTCATTGAGGTAAGTGTAAATAATTCATTGTAATTTATTTCAAAGAATTTATTTCTTGGAATCTTTTTAAATAATTTGTGAAAACGTATTATACACCGCTGTTTGTAAGATGTTTCCTTCGTCGTTTGAAGAACTAGTTGCGGAAGCCATTGATTGAGGAGACGCTAGAAGAGGAAAGTTGTGAAATTCTTGTTGGACTGATGCATTGTCCAATATGTCCAACTTAGCACGAGTTATACAATTCTGAATATCCTGCTGCAGCAAGATGGCCGCTCGCTTTGTTAGCTGACGGAGTTCACTTGCTACATACTTGCCAAACAGATCATATGGCTCATCCACAGCAGCATTGTTTGCAATGTCGTCTAACTTCTTCATTGTTTGGGATATCTCCCCATTGTCGGATTTACCAGTTTCTAAATTTTTTCGAAACCTTTTTTTGGCGGCTCAAGTGGCTCAATAGATCCAGACGAGTGGGCCGTGTTTGTTTCAACAGTGGAGTTATTCGCGATGAGTTTTGACTAAAATTAATAATAAGGTATATTTTATGTTTTATTCATTAAAACATAATAAGTACTTAAAATTGTCGATATCAGTAACATTTTTCAGGTACTTCAAACAACCTCTGTGTATCATTGCGTCACAGTTTACACATTTTTTGCCAGTTAGGGCAACGGTTTTGCATCTTTTACACACTTTAGTGGGAGCTACGTCTGCATGCGTTTTACAAGACGTCGCCATTTTTCAGACCCCAAATCGATAGTTAATGACCCCTATTAACATTCAATTCATCTTTCAATGCTTGATTGTGATATATGCAACCAAACATACACCCAAGTCGACTATTAGTTACAGGATTTCTCCATAAATGCATCATTGTGGTATGGGCAACTAAACATACACGAATTCGAATATTATTCAAATCTCAAAATATATTACCTTTGCCCTGTCAAATTTATGTATTTTCAAATCAAAATATTGTAAGTTTCCTCCTAGTTGAAGGAAATGGATACCGAAAATTTCACGTTGACCCCAAAAGCGAGGTCGACGTGAAATTTTTGTAATCAACTCGTATATTAAAATGGCGATCAATGATCTCGAACATTTAGATATCTCGATCATTAATCGCCACCATCGATACACTGGAAGATTAAATAACTATTTTAAAGACAAACTTTCATTTAAATGCGCTTAAATGTAAAAAATAATTGCTTAAGATGTGTGACTGGGTTATTTCGTGAGCTTCAGATTCAAAAGCTTGTCGCTTTTGTATTCGAACTGAATTTTTTTGCGACATGCTTTCGAATCAAGGAATAACCCACATCACACATACAAAGCAATAATTTTTTACTTGTTAGCACATTTAAATAAAAGCTTGTCTTTAAAAAGGTTTTTTATTAATTATTTTATTTTTAGTTAATTGGTTATCGAAACTTATTATGTTGCATAATGATAACGAATCTACATCATATTGAAAAAAATTGTCTTAATATTCCTGATTTTTGTAATTTTGAGAAAATGAAATATACAACTAGATATTATTTCACATACTTGATATGAATTTTGAATAAAATCGTTTTATGAGTGATAAACGATAAAATACAGATATTTTTAATTTTTTGTTTTTGGGTCTCTATGATTATACAAAGAGCAAATAAATTTTTTCTATATTTTTTCTCTCATATGAAGGAAACTTCATATTTTTCAAACTTGGTATTTCGATTTTCTCTTATAGCTCGCCAACCACTAGAACAGAAGTGAATTGAACGCCAACATTACCTTAACAGCAAATCACATCCTTCACCCGAATCGAATTCCATCTTCGAAATATCGAAACCACAAAGACCGCAAACATAAATCAATACGGTATCACAATAGGGCGTGAGAGATCGGTGAGAATGAGAATAAAAGCTCCCGCGTTTGAATGCAAAGCCACTGTGATTGCATAAAGGACGGAAAAGTTAAAGGAAACTGATAGAGTGATATCAAGTGTTCCGCGATATTTTCTCGTCAGAAAGGCATTGTGGGAAACTCGATGCATAGAATAGTCATTATTTTAAAGCAGTCCCCTTTCTCGATCTCACCAGAATTTACAATGCATGAACCTCTTGGTCTGTTACTGTGAAAAGCGTTTTCGAGAGGGTTCATGGAGTTGAATGTATACCGCCACAAGGCTCATGTACAATTGAATCTACTCGATGAATGTTTTCATGCGTTGCCATATTGTCATATTATAGAGACAAAAACTATGTTTTCTACAATCACTAAATAAATCAGACTTTTGTGTTTGACTATAATAAATAAAAGTTTATGTTTATTAAGGTTGTTACTTTATATATCAAATCATAAAAGCGCCCGGCAATAACAAGAAATAAATAAGTGTCTTTTAGAACTGCCAACTCTGGTCAAGCTTCGAGATTTTTATTCATAATTTTTTATACAAAAATATATGTTACACGTCAATTTAACAAGTAAAGACATAAAAAATTCATTTCATGAAAAAAAAAATTCCGTACACTTTGAGTAAATAAAAACAACTTGTTGGGAGGTAACTTTTGAGTCTCTTTCTTCCTTGATGTCTTGTGGGAGTAAATTGAAATATTTTGTTCCTTTATAATGCAGCGGTTTTTTATACTCAGAGTAGTCACAGTATGAAGCAAACAGAACTCACTTCACTCAATTATGTCCAATAATAGTATATTATTAAACGAGCGAGAAATGTGGCCATTACTCGTGAGAATGAAGTTTGTCGTAAATCATTCGAGCGAGTAATGGCTATTTCTCGCGAGCAGAATACTATACTTTTTCTGTGACTTATATCAGGACTATTTAAAAATAATATTCATTTGTGAAGGAAATCCTGAAAGAGTGTAATTCATTCAATTGCATAATGGGAAGTTTTTATTGAATGAAAAAATCTATAATTATATTCCGAAAAATTTCATATCATAAACAAAAACATTTTTGGTTAATGAAATTAATAGTAAAATTGGAACAGTTGGAAATCATAACTGAAGGTATCGAGGATTCTATACCCAAATTCACATTTCCATTTCCGAAGTGTTCTGTGCAAAAAATGTTTGTAAGATGTTGCGGGTACTGGTAGACGGTTTCATTGAACCAAAGATTTTTTCTGCAGTAGTCATTTTATTTTTCATCGAATCATCTATGTAGGTATCCTTCCGCCACAGATGTTGACTTCCACCCTCCATGCCTCTTCAAAGAAGTGATGTCTCCACCCGCATCCACTAGCAGGGTGGCAGATGAACTACGAAAGGTATGCCCACTATATAGTTCTGGATTTGGGAGTTTCAAAAATGTTGCGATTTGTTTTCCCATGGCTCTGAATTTATTTATTCCAATTCTTCGATTGGTGCATTTACTTTTCTGATAATTCAAAAAAAAATTATCTGTTGATATATTACTCGGTCGTAGCGTGATATATTTAATACAAATATGGCGAAAAGGCTCAGTTATGGTGAACTTCTGAACAATTTTCGTTTTGGTGTTTGGTATGGTGACTAATATAGCCGATCCAAGATCTTACAAGTCCTCTATTAGAGTGCATTTTATTTGCACGACAGGCTCCCATGATTCCCATGATGAGTGCAACCTAAAAAAAAGATACATAAAAAATATTTCCAATTTTCGTTATGGTTGGAAAAGAAAAAAACCTCACGCGTGGTTCGAACTCACGATCACTGGATTGAAAGTCCAGAGCTTAAGCTATGTGCTACCGAGGTGCTTGCAAATTAATGTGATATGAAGCTATTCAAGTTCCTAACTAGGTTCTCTCATTTTGTTAAGTGAACTTTTGAAAAAATATCAATTTTTTACCTTTGTCGCAAGATATATTTCGTCAGGTGCTTTGTTTATGAATGAATTTATTTCATCTGGGGTGAATGTTTGAGCCTTTCTCGGTATATAACCATCGGATTTGAGTTTAAAAAATGCACGTAATTTTGAATAACGTTCTTTGTTGACGTCGTGGTTGATTAGAATGGTACTTCTTAACATTGAATAATGTGTCCAAAGCGAGGACGATTTATATTTTTCAGCTAATTGTGAAAAATATGCTAGAAGTACATTTTCCGAAAACAAATTCACATTATTTTTCTTTCGCCAATCCATGAAAATTGCATATATCGTCTCATATTTTTTTCTGGATTTATTTGGTAATAGATTTGAAGATGTTATTTTCGCCGCACTACAAATTTCTGGTGGGCTACACTCGTTGTCACTTTCCGAATCCATCATTTTGCTTGTTTTTCGTTAGAAACTATAATATTTTACAAAACGAACTGCCAATTCAATGATTATGACGTTTGAGAACAAGTTTGAAGTTGTTAAATTCTCAAGGCATACTTGCGAATGAAAACAATTCAAACACAACTGCACAGTAATGAATATGCTCATCTGTGATTGGCTTCAAAGTGTAATGAATTTGGTTCAACTGTGATTGGTTTGAACCTGTTGAGTAATGGATCATTACCTACTCGGGGACCGAACTAGAGTTCTTTACTTATCAAGAAATGGTCATATAAATGACGCTTTTTTCAATAGTAATAGAAAAATTGGGTTTATAAAACCACGACACGTGTTTCGCTTTAGATAGATAAGCTGTATTGCCTAAATTACACAAACATAAACAGAAAAATTACAACGGAGAAAAATTGAAGAATTTTCTTGGTAAGATGTGAAGATCAGAACTTAACAGCGAATTTTTTTGAAATAAAAAATAAACTTAATTTCAAACATAAATAATTTCAACGGAAATACCAACATACTTGATTTTTTCTATATAAAATTCATCCGAATCTTCGAACTCAAATAAAAGCATTAAAAATATAAACTATCACAAAACATAAGTACCGATATATTGAATGACTTTTTAGATAAGCAACATCTCAACAATGAACGATATTTCCAATCACTGAAGGAAAAACAAAGAAAAAAATTAAAACCTAAAAAAAAATCATATCAAAACCTGGATTTAAATAAAAATTGGATAGAAAATTTAACAGAAAAAAATATACCCTATGATATATTATATACTTTGAGTCTTTTGGTCAAAATTTCAACCATGACACCAAAAACATTCCTACGGAATCAATAATTGCCAATTTGATGGCAGGAATCTCCTCTCAAACAAATGAAAATTAAAGAGAAATGAGACATAAAATAAATAATATAATTACAAACTTTAAAAATCAATTTGTAAAACAAACAAAAAATCAAAGAATATTTACAATGAACTTTTGAGAAAAACAAAAATATTTCTGAGGGAAAATTCTAACTTACTCATACTGAGAGCAGATAAAATTAATAAAACAGTGATCATGAAAAAATGTGAATACCAACAAAAACTAGAAAGTATGCTAAATGATGAGACCACCTACAAAAAAGAGAGATTCAACACTACAGAATAACTCCAACCAAAAGTGAATAACTTAGTAAATAATTGGTTCACATCAAAAATGATAAATCAAGAAACAAAAAACAAATTGAATATTCACAACGCACAACCACCAAAAATATACGGATAACCCAAATTGCATATAACAGGAATTCAACTGTGCCCTATTTTTAGCAATGAGAAAGTACATATATAGGTCAATACAAACAATACCTACAAAAAAAAATTCAAGCTTACATATACTCGAAAATGGATGTCACAGCATTGTCTAAACAAGAGAAGGAAAAACACATAAATTCGATTTTGACACGGTTGAAATTTTGACAAAAGAAAAAATCCAAAAGTTAGAAATTTCCTAGAAATAATTCACATGAAGAAAGATACTGTATTAACAATAGAAACTACATAAGAAACCTCAATCAAATCTACAATTACTTATTTTAAAAACTATGAAAGTAAAAATAAACTGATCTTTACACGGAAAAGTCTTGCAATAATAATAATAGAGCCCACATACTATAACTGAACACTCCAATGTATTTTAAAAGAAGTAAAAAAATGATAACAGATAAAAGTAACGCGATACCAGCAATCTCAGACATTCAACAACGTTAATTCCAATCGTGAAACATGAACACGAATCAATGAAAAATCAACTGTTAAATTATATTGTATGTTTTTAACGTCTCTCTGAATTGAATCGTATTTGTTTGATGTTATGTAACGTATTATGTTTTGAACTTTACATGTTTTACATTATTTTTAAAAATTAACCAAAGATGACATAAACAATGTCGAAACGTCGTATCGAATAAAAAATACATAGACTGACTAAGGCACTCGTTCCGAGAAAAAAAGGAGTATATGTATATATAAATATATATAGAAAGAAAACGATTTTTTTAACAACCCTCTAAGAATTCCGATGACGTCATCGAATCGTCCCGATGTTTCGAGAGCCGCTCGAAGAGTCGAGAAGGCAAGAACGAGGATATATAAGTCATGCGAATTACGGAAGCGGCAATTTTTGAATATTGTTGTGTGGAAACACAAAGCAATTCATATTAGTGAAGTCAAAGTGAATTTTGATTTACTACAGTGCGATCGAATATTGAATTGTCAGTGTATTATTGTATTGCGTTTGAAGTGAAATGAAATTAGTATTTCAATAAACGAACCGCAGTTACGAAACAATATCAAGTATGAAATACATACATATAGGCATAACGGCCAAAATCTCAGATTGTATAGGAATAAAGGTCAAGTTTGGCCATAATGCCAAGCAATTTTGAAGATTATTTTAATTCCTAAGTACATTTTTTCTCGAATAATCTGTATTGATATCAACAGTACTGCTCCTCTCATCCAGTAACCACCACTTCCGTATAGCTTTATGAAATAGGCCCCATATGTGGCGAACATGAGCATAATGGAGAAACGAATTAGACCTCACCCTCAGCTCCTTCTAAAAACACTAACAATGCAAATTTTTATTGCTGATAAATAATACTTCGCCAAATACCCGTTTGGATTGTGAACATGGCAGCCCAATATGCCGCTATTCTGAATATGTTGGAGCTTTCCCCCAATATGCTATACCTTCCCTCGATATAGACTCAAATGCCCATTTTCCTGATGGGTTCTTAAAAATAAATATCTACCGAACGATGGGCCATAAATTTGATTTTCATAGGGTCGGGTGACTCGAAATACATTTCAATCGAATATAATAATCACACTTCTCACTGCTGATTAACATTATTCAGTAAGTATCCATTTTACATAGCCTTAGTTACCTTATCCAACCTCAGAGGATTTGATAATAACCTGTAGCAGTTAAGAGAGAGTCTTGTCAGTCGGTGCGTATGATAAAGTTGTGTTTTCTAAGATTTTTTTTTATTAGAAAATGTCCCTAATTGTCATAATCGTATATATTATTTTCAAATAATAACTCACACGATTATATTTTTCCATAATATTTATTTACATTCACAACATGTTTCGCTAACATAGTAGCTTCTTCAGGTGAATGTATCATTATCAGAAATTACAGCTATCGAGTTAAGTATAACTAATAACTAATCTCATAAAATATAAAATATTTGGTATATCCATTCTCAGTTGAATAAATGCACCTTTGACTCAAAATATAGGGTTTGTTCAAAATCGTACATATTATAATGTTGAATTATGAAGGAAACTGGAAACATAAATGTAGTAGGTATAGTATCACCTATTATTAATATTTTGTTCATGCATCTAGTTAGTTAGTCTTAGTTAAGAGATAAAAAAGGCATGCTGTTATGAGGATAATAAATAATGTCATGTAACTGTCAAAAACCATAAAAATATACATTTATTTTGCATCTATTCTTTCACTAATATAAATAAAAAATCAGTATATTACAATAAATAAATATGATTCCCCGTATATAGTAGACCAAATTGAGTGAAAACTATTTCCGCATAAAAACCAGTCAAAGCTGACCGCTTATAGCATAAATTACCGTAAACCACCACAGATTATACGTTATCGGGTTTGGGGTATAGATAATATAATCTATTAGTAGAACAGTGCTATGATGTGTGTCTGGGCAGAGGCAGCCACGTATGTTAAACAATTGCAAGAAAAATGAGTACCATCCACATAAAATTTCGGGCTTAAGCAAATCTGCTTCAAATTTGTACAACCAATGAAAGTGTTTAATACTAATAATTTATTATTTAATGGGCCACATGGGTGCATAATAGCAGGTAGATTTTGTTTACGAGTTTGCAATATTATATATAAAAAAGAAAGGTTGTAAACTCGACCTTCTGGAAAGTTTGGAGATCAATATTAAACAAAAAGTCAGAATACTTGCTTAGATTGATTTGAATAATTATTATTTGTTGATTCCGCTTCACCGAAGATTGAACAGTAGAAGTAAATGTATTTTGCTTGCTATTTTCATGTGATTTTCGAATGATATTTCATACATTTTCGAAGATTTAACAAAAGTTCGGTAAACTATTTTTTAGGGTTCCAAATTGGCATTTGTGACGAAAAAGAAAAAATGGTACATTGGCAAAGTGGAAAAACCCAGTTTTCTTTGCGCGAAAAAGTTACTGCAGAGTGTTTATCGAAGCCATTTTTTGAAATTTCTAATGTTTCCAACCCAATTTATACATTTATTTTCCTTTTTTCATAAATTATATGATATTTATGGATCCTATCTTTAAATGTTCTACAAGTTCGGCCAAGTTCCACAACTCAATCTATATACTCCCGATTTTTCAGAGTTCGAAATTTTGTCTTTTCTTATTTTTGACGAATCTACCCAACGTATTATTTTTTACAACACAATCTTCAGATCTCGTTTATTGAGAAATGAAGCCATATTTTTCGTAGTCTATCCACGATATGTAAGGGTTCTAAAATTTTGATTAGAGTTTTTGGTGGTAGGCAAACCCTCGCACATAGCTTTCAAATGAAGTTTTTTGGAAAGAATACTATCAATCAGGTCAACTTTATATTCATTGTCAAATGCAATTTGTTTTTTCCACACCCGTACTATAATAATACACTTATATGCCCATAATCCGTTTCATAATTATGATACAGATTTTTCATAACGTTACAAATTTTTAATCAATAGAAAGCCATAATTTTTCAATCAAGCGCATGCTGTGCATTTGACGTTTGTCCTAGATTCCTATCTAATTGTTTTATTTGTCAAAATCAGTAGGTATTAAGTTCTCGTAGAATTTAGCTGAACTTCGATAATTATATTATCAAAATGTCTGATATCAGCGATATAGAAGAATTACCATCGACTCCTCCACACATATCGGAGGAAGCAGAAAATGCAGTACAAAATATTTTACCCCAAAAATCTAAGAAAGTGTACGAAAAACTATATCAACGGTTTATGGACTGGAGAAATACAAATAATATTTCGACATTCTCCGAATATTCAAGAATTGATGGAAACTATGGAATCATCTAGTACATGGACACATTATTCAATAATAAAATCGTTGGTAAATATCAACCATAATATAGACATTTCTACAAGCTTTATTAAAGCAGAAGTCCAAATGATATGTTGGAAAAAAATCAAAAATATTTTCACCTGAACAAATAAAAACGTTTATCGACGAAGCACCTTTTCTATTTATAAGAGTAAGAGCGTTTTCACACACGCCGGCAAAACCGGTGCCGGTGACGGTGCCGGCACCGAATGCAATGTAATCAAATCATAATTTTCACACATAGCCCGGTCCGACCTATTTGCCGGTACGGCCGCCGATTCTGATTTATGCAGCCGGCGGGGATCTCGACAATCGGAAGACGGATCGGTCTCTGATTTGTCAGTTGCTGCGATTTGATTGGATTTGATTACTTTTCTCTGTAAATATTTGACTTTTGTAGAAAATAAATGTTCATAGAATTATTACTGTATTATTTTAGTATTTACTTACCTACTTGTTACTGCAATCATTTCCTTCGGAGGAATACATGCTCTCATTGGAGTATCCTGATGCTTAATGTTATTGTCTAGCCTTTCCACCAGAAAATCAAATGTATCTGTACTCATTCTGAAGTAATTGAAGAATTTGAAGTTATCCTCCCTTAGTTTGTCATAGAGCATGTAAAAGAAACCTTCTAAGCATCTCACAGTCAACAGGGGATGTACCCAGTGTTGTCTTTTATATTTGATTTTTCGGAATTTTCTCCTAAGATACAATAACCCTAGAAGATAACGTCTGTTGACAGCAGTAACAGCACACATCTTTATTCCTGCACTGTTCAACGTATACTAACACAGATAACGGCACCGATATGCCGGGCTGTGTGAAATACGCTGTTGTCGTCCGGAACCGGTACCAGCACCGGACGCACCGGCACCGGTTTTGCCGGTGTGTGTGAAAACGCTCTAAGTTTTAAAATTTTGTCATGATTACATTTTCCATTCGACGCATGCATGATATATTTCATTAATGTCGAGAAAACTTGATAAGTAAACTCGTGGCGAAGCGGGCTAAGGCCCTAGATTGGAACTATAGACTACAGTATGAGACGCGGGTTCAAAGCTAGCCTAGGTCACCCTGCTTTTTATTTCATTTTTTCTTTTTTTTTTCTTTTCTTCATTTCTCATTGTTGTATTTTTTTAATTTATCTTTTTGTTTTAGGTAGCAATGATTTTTGGAATAATGGGAGCTTGTCGAAGGCATGAACTACATGACCTAAAATGTGGAAATGTCAACGATATGAATGAAATCTTAATTGTTAATGTGGTAGAAACTAAAACAATAGTACAACGAACATTTGCAATTACCGGCAAATACTACGAAATTAGTAAAAATATATGAATCTACGGCCGAAAATTTGCCCCACCCCTTCTTTTTTCGTTAATTATTTTAATGGAAAATGCAAAATTCAAAACATTGGTATTAATAGATTTGGTAATTTAGGGAAGCAAATAGCAACATATTTAAATCTGCCTGATCCGAATTTATATACAGGGCATTGTTTTCTAAGGACATCTGCAACCGTATTAGTTGATGCCGGTGGTGATATTACTGCATTAAAACGTCATGGTGGCTGGAAATCCAATTCAGTGGTGGAAGGCTACATTGAAAATTCGGTTCAGAATAAAATCAGCATTTCCAATACAATATTGAACTCTATTGAGACTAGCAATACTGAATTTTTTTTAAATATTCCTTCCACTTCCAGAACCTGGAATAAACTTTTCAAACTGCACAATAAATCTTAATATTTTTAAGGAATCATATTAATTACAATTATTATGTTCAATATAAATATAAATAGAATGTTTATAGTTTTTCTATATCCATGGTAATACCCGAGGTAATACCATTAATTACAATTTTGTAGATTTTTTTTATAGAAATACGAGTAATTACTGTTATTGTGTTCAATACAAATATAAATATAATATTTATAGTTCTTCATTATTTAACGGGTGTAGTAAAATAGTGTATGTAACTCTCACGTAATGGTTATCAATACATGATCGTTGCATAATATACTATTATGATGTCAAGTTCTTTTTTGAAATTATCTTCTGAAAGGGGAAAATTTACTAATATGAATCATTTTTCTGATTCTATTTCGGAATCAGGCTATAATCACAAAACTTGTTGCCATCTTGAATTCGTGGATTTTGACGAAAAAAAATTATCTCCGACCCTAGAAACCCCCGCATTTTTTCATTGGAATCGAGCTATAACCGCAAAACTCGTCGCGATATTGGAGCCGCCATCTTAAATTCATGAATTTTGACAAAAATCTGTCCCCGAAAACCCTCACAACACAAATAATAACAAAACAACGAAGCCATAATAATAATAATAATTTTATTCTCCGGAAGGACAATACAAGTATTGTATAGGAGTAGTGGTTCATCTTAAGTAAAAGTAAACAGTACATGATAACATTCAGTTAATTGTAACATTGTAACATGTATATAACAGACAAATCACAGTGCATTTACAAATACGTATTATAGTGCCTGGTCGACTTCATAATAACATCTTTCAATTAAACATTGTTTAAGACATTTTTGAAAACTTGTTAAGATTTGACTATTTCTTACATGGTATTGTAATTTGAGGTATTTGAACCCTAGAAAAAGGTATATTCAGCTGATTTTTCATTCTTGTGTCGTGTTTATGATTGCTAGATCTGTTATAGTGACTGAATACATAAACACAAACTTCAAAGATAAAGAGTGATGGTAGCGTCAAAAGTTTTGAATACATCAACACAACTCTGTCGGGGAGGTGAGCTAAACATTACAACAAATACATCATTTGCTCCTGAAGACCTTCCCCAAAGGCAGATGCAATATCGAAGTCTGGAGTCTACTTGAGCGTAGTAGAGCATCAGCAACTGATCATCAGACAGAACTGTTCTCAAATTACGTAATTGGTAGGAAACAGAATTCAATTTATTGATTAAAATTCGACAGTGTTCTCTCCAGGAAATATGTTCGTCTATATATAAACCAAGAAATCGAGCGGTCTCTTCTACTGACTGTGAGTCACCTAAATCAATGTCACTAACTCCTTTTTGTCTATTATGAAAGCGAATACATTTTGTTTTATTTGTATTCAGATAAAGTGAGTTAGCTCTGAACCACTGGTCCATATCAAAGGAAATTTTATTACATTTCTGATGTATACATGATTCATTCCTATCTGATACAATAACTGATGTGTCATCAGCGTAAACATTAATTGAGCCGTTATAAATTCTCACAACATCGTTAATAGAGAGTAAAAATAAGGTAGGTCCCAGGACCGAACCCTGAGGAACTCCTACTTCAAAATATTCGCTACACGATGACAGATGGTTACCAATAGTGACATGGTTTCTACGTTTACTCAAAAACTCTTTATCCCTTCATGAGTGACACCACGGATTCCGTATCGAGATAGTTTACCCAATCGAACGCCCTGCTGAGGTCACAAAATACCCCAACAGGGCACTCGCCCGCCTCAATGCATTTAATAACTTTAGGAACATAAGAGTGAATTGCAGTTGTGGTCGATTTATTCTGCACAAAACCGTGTTGGTCTTTTGTTATCATATTAAAATCAAAATAATCTTGAATTCATGAATTTTTACCACAATATCATGACATCCGAGCCCAAAATCACCCACACACCATTTTTGAATGGAATCGTGCTATAATCACAAAACTCATTGCCATCTTGGAGTCGCCATCTTGAATTCGTGGATTATGACAAAAAAATCATGATCTCCGACCCCAAAAACCCCCACATACCAATTTTTATTGGAAGCGGGCTATAACCACAAAACTTTTCGCCATATTGGAGCCGCCTACTTGAACTAAAAATAAAAAAATATGTGACCTCAAATTTTATCAAATATTATCTTTGGTAGAAATCCATTTTATCTCAAAGTGGAATGCTGGCGATGAAGAGGGAAATAATCTCAAAATCGTTTCCACAGCATTTATTTACTTTAAATAATCAAGATAGAGGGGGACATGTTTCGGTACCAGACGGAACCATCTTCAGCTAATGTTAAAACATTATGGAGAGGATTTTTCCAATCTAAGTTGTGGACATAACCTGATGGATTATTTACCGTCAGCTAGTTTTGACTTGCTCTGCCACGGCCCTACATTGGTCTTAGATCAGTAATTGATTCACTCTTCCTTTTATAACATTTTAATGTATCACAACATAATTGTAGTTTTGAATTTTTCCTCTCCATGTAAGTACATAAAAAAATGTTTTGTATCAGTGTTATTCTATCGATATATTGTCTTTTTAGAATGTTTTAACATTAGCTGAAGATGGTTCCGTCTGGTACCGAAACATGTGTTCCTCTCTCTTGATTATTAAGAGTAAATAAATGTTGTGGGGACGATTTTGAGATTATTTCCCTCTTCAAATATTATCTTGTTGCGTATTTTGGTGTCATTTTTCACTGGCTAGAAAAGTAAGAAATTATTGGTCTCTCTCGCTCAATTAGACATGTTAAATGCTGGACTACAGGGTGTTGTGAACTAACACACCACACCTGTAAAACCCGACTTTTTTCGTTAGATTGGAAAAACAGTATTGAGAGCAATCGACTGTCTGAAGATGGTCGATACTGAAACTAGGTTCTGGAGCGGCTCAGAACTAATCTCATTTCTCTCAAATACTGGAACATGGGTTGTTTATTCGGGAAGTACTACCGTTCAGAAGGATTCGAAAAGTTATTCATAAAAGAAAATAAAATGAAAGAATGCACTCATAAAATGTTAAGAATGTACATATATATTTAATAAAAATTGACACAATTATCTCAATCGTTCTGTGGACGGATGATATGCAACAATATTCATTCAACGAAAACGAGTGTAGCTTATTGGCAGATGATTTGGCAGTTGACTACACAATAGCAATGATTTTACTAAAAGAACAATCTTGAAATCAATTGCCACAACGGCTAGAATAAATTCTCTTTTGAGATCTTTGTAATCTTGAAAACTATGGAGATACTTTACAGACACATACACATTTCCAAAGGTTGGATTTGCCATAAACATAAATACAGAAAAACCAACATTAGACTCACCCTGTTTCACCCTTATGCACTGGAGTAGTTTTTAAACGACAATTAGTTCTGTTATTATATCGAGTAATATCGCGTCAAGTTGTTATTCTATTTTATTCGCCCAGTATATTCGTATAGCGCTATATGGATAGGGATCTTCTACGAGATCGTGAACTATGGAATTGCGGACTCCCGTTGTAATATCTCTGTTCTGGAAGCGTGACAAAAATAGACAATTTGTGGAAAACTATACTATTCCCTCGTGTTTTTACTTGGAGCTTCAATACTGGATTTGATTTGGCTGAGTTTGATGTTTCTGAAGTTCACTACACTGATTTGGGAAACTCTCATTATTATTGTAAGATACTGTAATTCGAATGACTTTTTAATCTCACTTTTGAGAATGACATGTTCTCCGGTTCACTTTTGAATACCGAATTCTCTCTGACACTTTTCACTGGCCCTATGGCGAAGGCATACTATATTTCTTTTCGTCTAATATAAGTGATTACTGAACGGGCTACTGTTTGGAACTGACTTAACTCTTTCGGCTTCCGGCGTCTTTTATAAGATCTTCGACACAGTAGCTAGGGGCGGGATTTAGGTAGTACCATTGTTTTTCTTCTCGTTAATTGGTTGGTAAAAGCCGATAAAGATGTGGCTCGTAAAACTGATAAGGGCCTTGTTTGTCTGATATATTCATGAAGAAACCGCGGTTCTTATCTATGTTATAAATGGGTAAAATTTTACTGAATGACAGGTATTTATGGTGGGCTGTCTGATTGTCGCTGAACTAATGACCAACAAGGGTGGTTTATGAGTCTGGACGTGACTATTTCCGGTGAATTTCGAGTTTGTTTACTTCAATTAATGATGCGGGTTGGTGATGCTCGCGTTATCGAGTTTTTAATGGCTTTTCGGGTAACGATATATGTTTTTTAACTGCCCTGTGTTTATTGACTTTGGACGGGTGCTAAATTTATGACTATGTTTTGGGTTGTTATTGAAACTGATTTTCTTATCTGGCTGTGACTGTAACAAGTAGCAATCAGTAATCTTTGTTTACCCTCCTAGATGAGTTAATTATGCATCCGGTGTACAAGGGTTACTTCTTGATAATTATTTTTAAGTGCATTTTAATTGTCTTCCAACAACAACGTATGGTTTAACGAACGTATGCTTATCAGCAGTTTCCGTCCAGCATATGGAGCCTATTGACCTTTTCTGTTTATCAAGTTTTCATTTAAAAATATTACGTTGTTTGGTAGCAAGAAAGTTTTTCTGTAATTACATGGCATAACAGACATTCTATTGAAATGAACCGAATTCACTTTGTATATTCTGTTCTTTAGGGAATGGTAATAACCTACTGGTTTATTGGAATTTTCCGCGTAGATATGGAAATATACAACCAGAACAGCTTTTAATTCTCACGAAAAAATGACCATAAATCCCCGAAACGTCTACACATTTCCCGAAAGCTGCAATAAATCAGCACCGAACTCACGACACATCTGACACCATTGCTTTTGTTCGACATGCGATTGCTTCATTCCCTGTTTTCCCAATTTCCAAAGCGCCATTAATTTAACGGGCCCTTTTCCGCGCCTAATGACCACTTCTAGCGCATTCCCGACAATTCAATCCCAACGATTTGAATGGAACGAACTGTTTTAAACTTGTTTATCGATTATTGAAAGCCGTCTTAACATTTCGAGAGGGTAGTTCGGCTCGTAAATTATCCCTTATTGGCATTTGCTGCCGCTCTAAAGTTTGGCATTTTCGAGAAAAGGTTATTTCGGTGAAAAATCGACGAGGGTTGACTTGTGATGGGATGGAGAAAACGTTTATAAGCATCGGAGCTGTTATCTTGAAGCGCAAGAGTGAAGGATTAGAGAAAGGATGGTTGATAACGAAGCCTTTTATTTAAAAGTTCTGGCGAATAGTCAGTCCCTTTTCAGATGTCATGTTACGTAAAATTATCCAAACTTATCAAATTATGAGAAAATATACTCTTTCCTCAACATTTTTGAACGTTTGTACGCTTGTTCTCAACTTGTGAATTTTGTAAATTTTCACTTATAATCTCCCTTGAGCATGAATTAATGCCGGAAATTTTTTGAGTGCATGAATTTTTTTCAAAATTCATGTACGAGACAAATTTCCCCCAATTAATTCAAGCACGTGGGGGATTCAGTAAGAAAATTTCATACCGGAATAATATTTAAATAGAAAACATTAAATAAATATTTATTTTGACGTTATTCACAAATAAATAGAAGGCTGTGTGTAATGGGGGTTTTGGGGGAGATTTTTTCTGATTTTCCCCGTTCCCTAGTAAAATAAAATATATAATATCAGATAAATTATTATGTAAAATTAATTGATTTCTTACAATTTTCTTACTAGGTTTCAGGGAAATGTTAATATTGACTAAAAATGAAAGTGGATACGTTCGTATTGCGGAAGATATTTTTTTATTTTCCCCGTACCCTAGTAAAATAAAATATATAATATCAGATACATTTTTATATAAAATTGATTGTTTTCATACAATTTTCTTACTGGGTTTCAGGGAAATGTCAATATTGATTAAGAATGAAAGTGGATGTTCGTATTGGGGGATATATTTTTTTTATTTTTCCCGTGCCCTAGTAAAATAAAATTTATAATATCAGATATATTATTATATAAAAATAATTGATTTCAAATAATTTTCTCACTAGGTTCCAGGGAAATGTCAATATTGACTACAAACAAAGGTATATACAGCAAAAAATACATAACTATACCTATACATATATACTTAAATATTTTTCATATTCTTTTAGGTTTAATTCTAAGAAAAGTTAATATCAGCGGTAATAATTTGTTTTTCAAATAATTCAGGAAATCGGGATATCGTATTCTTCATTCTAAATAGAATGTTGTTAGCGTATGTAGCCGGTTAAAAAAATATTTTGTAAAGTTAGCCATGGATTTGACATTCACTACTCCTGTCAATCAATATTTCATTTGTGGCATTATAAGTTCCTCATAACATTGTATACAATCATAAGTTAGTGAAAAAGTGATAATAAAATGAACTTTCAATCGTATGAATTGTGTTCCTTTTGCAAAGAATCACAGCACATTAAAATGTGCCATGAAAATGTAAAATATCTAACATACCTAGTGGAAGAATCTAGATTGAATTCTGAGCAAGAAAACTTGTTTAAAGAGATTGGCAACATTCTGCGTGATATTGTGCCTTCTTTTGGACACAAATCTAATACTCAAAGATATAAACTGGTGCCTCAGTATTATTTTTATTTCATGAAACACAGGCAATTGTTGAAAAAAACACCGGTTCTGTGTTTTATTCACCACTTAGGAAAGAGGAGGTAGAAGTGGAATTTTTGAAGAATTTAAAATTAATTGATGATATTATAGAATGTACACCTTACTAAATTGTTGTAATATTTCCAACATATAGAGTAAGTAAATAAAATATATTGTCAATATTATTTCAATATTATTTTTGTCTAATTATATGATAGCTGTCATGTGCCGGAAATTTCCACTTATTGATTTTACGTCTACATGCTAATGTGGATGAAAAATTTTAAGAAAATTTGCTGGTTACCATAGTAACAATGTCGAAATGAAGCATCTGATTTGTTGGAAATGACTGGTATAAAATTTTAATTAATGTTTTGGAAAATTTCTTACGTTTGCCTGAAGCGCGAAGATCGGACCGACGCGAGTACGCTTCTCGTTATTAGTGCAGCTTTTTTGGTATTGATAGGTGGAAAAAAGATCAATATGGGGGAAGGCTCCCATATCATTGTTTTGGTGGCCAACGTAGATGCTAATTCCCGCTTCATTCAGATTGATGTTGGCTGTCAAGGTCGAATTTCTGATGGGGGAATATTAGGAAATATCAATTTCTATAACAATCTTCAAAATGGCGAACTGAATTGACCACTACTCTTACCAGGCTCCAGTACCCTATGGTATTTCTTCTCCTGTTAAAACTTTGGAAATGTATTTGTCTTTTGTCCTTTTGTCTTTTGGCTTTTTGGCTGTTTGTATTTTGGCCTTTTGTCTTTTGGTCTTTTGTGTTTTGGCGTTTTGTATTTCGGCCTTTTGTCTTTCTGCCTTTTGTCTTTTGGCCTTTTGTCTTTTGGCCTTTTGTCTTTTGGCCTTTTGTCTTCTGGCCTTTTGTCTTTTGGCCTTTTGTATTTTGGCCTTTGTCTTTTGGCCTCTTGTCTTTTGGCCTTTGTCTTTTGGCTTTGTCTTTAGGCCTTTGTCTTTTGGCCTCTTGTCTTTTGGCCTTTTGTATCTTGATGATGATGTGAATATTGCTTACAGTTCTATTTTAAATATTATAAGTTATGGTGTTGACCTATTCTGTCCCATTGTAACAAAAACTGTACAGGGAAACATGAAATCCAAACCTAAAATCCCCTGGATCACAAATGAAATTATAATAATGAACAGAGAGCTGAAAGACATATACTGGATTGAAAAAACTTTCAATTGTGAGAAGTATGAGGATCAATATAGGGGGACAAGAAAATTATACGTGCAAAAAATATCAAAATAAAAAAAAACAGCAATTCATAGATAGCTGTCAATAACAGAGAGACCAAAGGAAGTATGGAATCTTGTGAGAAAAACGACAGAAAAAATAAAAAAACAAAAAACATAGAGTTAAAAATGGGAGATGAAATAATAAAGGACAAAAAAATATATCTGATGCTTTCGGAAATTATTTTCGTTTTCAAATGCGAGCAATAGTTTCCCCTTCATTTATGTTTGAAATTGTTTTATGTAACCATTTTGACAATTATTTTATTTGATTGTAAACAATTATTGATTCTTTGTTATTATAAAATTGATTGAATATACTTAAATATATAATTTTTTAAATCCATATTTTTATGCAAAATGGTGCCCAACAACAATTGCACACATAAATGAAGGGGAAACTATTGCTGAAATTTGAATTCGAAAAGTTGGCGGTGATTCATTTATTACCAACATGAAAAATAAGGCAAAGTTACTAAATTTCATCTGTCAAATGTGTGAAATTTGTTTATTCGGAACTGTGTAAGAAGTAGTATTTTTTCTATGAAAATTTTGAATTTTGTGCAAAGTTTTTGCCGAAAATAAAAGATTTAGGGTGTATTGTTTATGTTGGTGAAAAGAAGGAGGCATTTTGGGTGATTTTGTGCGAG
Organism: Gonioctena quinquepunctata; assembly: GCA_018342105.1. Lineage (NCBI taxonomy): Eukaryota > Metazoa > Arthropoda > Insecta > Coleoptera > Chrysomelidae > Gonioctena > Gonioctena quinquepunctata. The sequence goes on from JAFIRS010000872.1 coordinate 508,016, forward strand.
AAAATGGGGTTTAAAAAAAATTAAAAGAGCTTCAACTCGGGAACGGTATGAGACCGCCGCATTTTTCGGATACGTGTTCAGGAGGCAGAAACAATTAAGAAAAGTTTTTTCCCTATATTCAGAGTGCATGTGTACAGTAACTTTATATTTTCCCACTGTTCTCTCTTCAGAGAAAAATCCATTAGTCACTGGTTTGAGTTTTCAACACGGTGATAGCAGAGTTTTTCATTTTGATTGAATATTGCCTGCAAACAGGCTGAGAAATCCTTTGTGTTGAGGAATCCTCAATACCACATAAAGAACGGTGGTCGAGGTCACTCCTCAGAAAGGTTTCTTTTCATGAGTCGAATTCAAAAATTGCCGCCTACTGATAAGTTCACGACTCCAACCACGTAGATGGCGCTGAAATCAATCTGGAAATTTTGACATTGAGTTTGCGGTCTATATCAGTATAGAACTCTTGTCTATGGTACACATCGATAGTTTCCGATAGTGGAGATACAACTTTCGATGATATCGATAGTTGTAATTTTTCATTTTAGTGGTTTTAGGTCAGGTTGCTTAATTTTGATGATATAAAATAGAATATGATTGAAACGATGCAACAAAAAAACTTTACTTTGGTTGAGTTATACTTATTCACTTAGTGTAGCATACTTTTCATAGTTAAGCTACTTAATCAAACTAGTATCCAATCTAAGCACCTGTCATGAGCCACATATTTGATTTTATGAAAATCAAAATATCATAATTTATAAAATAACAGTTGACACTTGTGACTTGAAAGTCTTGACACTGTTGTTGACGTGATAGTTGACGTCTAATTTATACTACTCTAAAGACGGATTTCCACTGAGCGGAAAATAGGCAAGCGGGTTTTCTATATCAAGCTCTTATTGTCAAGTTGGTAGTAGTAGAAAATCCGCTTGCCTATTTTTCCTGGCGGAAAGTCAGCATAATGATAGAAATTATAGGAAATAGCTACACCATCGTTAGTTCCAGAGCGAAGTGGCTGCTAAATAGCTCCAGATTCATCTGGATCGGTTGGTCATGCCATATATGGGGAAGAACAAGATTAAGCTTAACCCAGAGAAAACAGAGGTCATCAACTTCACGAGGAAACTCACCAATGTGAAGATCCTCGGGAAGCTGAGGATTGGAGAAAGCAAAGTGACGGAGAGGCCCTCAGTGCGATACCTGGGAGTGCAGCTGGACAAGCGTATGAGCTTGCACAAGCATATAGGGCTGGCATTACAGAGGGGGGCGGCCGCGATAAAGCGAACGTATCCCCTCATTGCACGTAATTCCAGCCTGTCACTTGATAATAAGCTTCGAATATACAAGCAAATCATTAGACCAGCGATAACATACGCTTGCCCGGTATTTTGTAGCCTTTCCAAAACGCAGATGTCGAGACTGGAAAGGTTGCAAAACAAAGCACTCCGTATTGTTACAAATAGTAACAGATACATCCGGCTGGATGATCTGCGTGAGATAGCAAACGTTGAAAAGCTGGAAGATTTTATAATAAAAATATCAGACAAATTCTATAGATATCACATCCCTAAGAGTCCGCTCACAGCAGTAATCACCAATGTACGAGCCGACCAAAGAAGGAAGCATGGTGTGATTTATCAAAACTTAGAACTCTACAGGGAGATAGAATAGGAATCAGTTTAAATTCGAACTAAACAAAAAACTGTAAATAACCCAACTGGGTGAGACCATCATTCTCACTAGCTGGTTTTATTTTTTCGAGATTGAATAAAGCATAATTACCAAAACTTCTACTTAATACTTAGTTTCTCAATTTCCAGACAAAAAAGATTGGAGAAAGACGCATAAGCCTAGGCAGGAGGCGTCTAGAAATTTTTCATTTACCAAACATAACAAGACAAATGAAATCGTAAGGCACCTGTTAACACCAACAGGGGCTGTCCCTTCGCCCCATCAGGAGGGCAAGGAGACAGTCAATAAGTCCCCAAACAAAAAAGCCATAATTTTCCCCTCCCTTCCCACTCACCACCCGAAGGAGGAACCGGAAAGTTAATGTACATAATGTAAATAGTAATTAGTTTAGTTGTGTAAGAGAAATGTGTAAATAATGACAATAAATACTTTTGGATTGGATTGGATTGGTAGTTTTAAAAACTATCAATAGATTTTGATGTTAGCCACTATCGATGAGTATCGATAGTACTATCGATACCAATCACTAATCCGGCTGCAAACGGTCGCCGAACCTGAACCTAATAGCAAAGATTAGAGGTTAGAACAAGATCCCGCACAGACCAAATGGCGCGAAAATCAGGTTAGGACCTTCAAATTTCACTATAATGTTTACAAAGATTAGAGGTTAGTTTACCCTCTACTCTTTGATGTTGATATCTGTCTGTCAAATATCAGATGACTGCTTGATTTTTCTTGAAGTCTACTGGCGATTTTTGATTATTCGAAAGGACTTTTCCTCAAAACGTTTTTGGCGAATATTGACATACACGAGTTGTTTTGGTTTTGGTGCTTTGGTGTTTTGAAGTGCAATTTGTTTTATTTTAAAGTTACCTCATTTAGCATTTCTTTTTAATTCTGCATGTTTCCATTATTCTAATTGAAATTAACTTAGTAGTAGCTTAGCCCCATAGAGTTTATACACAAGATGGGTGGTAGTAAAGGCACTAAGTGTTCTATCAAAAATTGTCCCAACAGCTCCTATTCCAGTACTTCTGAGAAGATGAGATTTTTCAGATTTCCAAATCAGAAAGATACTTAACGAGTTCATGGATGGGAACTGGCCTGTGGCGATGAAGAAACCATGAAAAAAGATGCCTTAAAGTTATACTCAAATAACAGAATTTGTAGCATACACTTTTAAAACAATTTCATTAATAACCAAGTTGAATCAAACTGAAGTGCCTACATTGAATTTGTTTCAGAAGTCAGGAGTTTTAGTACACAGACGGAAGTTATAAATAAAGTAAATCAAGGAACACAAACAGATTTTCCAGAGGTTTCACATTGTCAAACACAAACATCTAGGAATTTTTGTTCACAGACGGCAGTTATAAATGAAGGGAATCTGACATGGGCTCAAACTACGTTCAATTTTCAAGTGAATTAGGTGTGAATGTAACAAACTTCACATTTCAGGTGGACGGCGAGAAGATTTTCTTTATTTTTGATACACCACATTTACTTACATTAAATCTCTTGAGGAAACAGAATAGTTTTGACATTGGCCCACGAGACAGAAGTATCAATGTACAAATTGATTTCCCCGATATTTCAAAGGACGCCACAGATAAGAGGGAAATTGAGATATGCTGATTTTTGAAGGTAACATAGATGATGTCACAAAGGCGAGGAGAGAAAACAATCTAAATCAGCTTTTCTTTTAATTTTCAGTAACACTCGCATGAGATAATCGGAGGAGGGGGATCTAAACCAAACAGTTGGTCGGAGGAACAAGGCCCACTCTCAAGATCGATAAGGCTACTATTATTAGTATAATTATCACTTTTTAATAAACACATGAATTTGACAAGTAATCGTGGACTTTTCATTCTATGAAGATATCTTGATTTTAGCTAGTAAATTCCGAACCATCACAGAGTGTTCCATGGCTCTTTAGAAAAAAGTATCCACTATATTTAGAATTTTCCATCTCCAAATCAAATATACTCATAGTCAGAAGATTGTCATCTCATGGGTAATTTTTTTACAAAATTAAATATAAAAGTAATGATTAGAATATTTCTTGCTAGTTACTCGATAAATTACAATCACAAGTTGAAAAAAATTATTACAATAAGCAAAGGTACTTCAGAGTAGTTACAAATTAATTTATTCATATACGAGTCATTTTGCTATGAAGATCATTTGAATTCTTGCGATAAGATAGTCGTGTTGCCTGCCAAAATAGTGAACATCTTTTAATTTGCCCAAAAGCTGAGAGACTATCAGTGTTCACAATTTGGGTTTTTTCACTCAGATAGAACGCAAACCAATTGAAGCTTCGTCTTCTGGAGCTGTAGAGATGAAGCTACGTAACAGTCAAAAACTTTAGATATATCACAAAACACTGCACCGCTCACTTCCTTCAGACTAGAATATAGATTTTATGGAAAGCGAATTTATTTATTGAAATTATTAATTGAATTTTAGATCCCTAGCAACTCTTCTAGACATACTAGAATTAGACCGTTTTAAAAGTTAGGTTCCGTTTTGTCCCTGCAAAGTTTTGCCGCTGTCATAGTGACAAAAACACAGCCCCTTATGGGATTTTTTGTGTATGCATTAACTTGTCTAGTATATAAATCACTACACTCAATAATAACCTGTTTTCATCACATTTTCGTCAATCCATCAAGTATCCATGGAATAGCTAGCTTGTCATGAAGAACTTAGCAAGAACCATAAAAAATGTAATAATGTATTTATCTGGAACCGAAATTTGAATAATTACAACCTAATTTAGACCTTTTTGGTTCGTCAGTCCAGTCCGTTTTGATAATTTCATAATTCAAAATGAATAAATTGACCCAACCTAACCAACAAAAATGGAGTCCATATTATCCCAGTAAACACATAATGTATTTGGAACGTTTCAACGGAACCCCAAAACGAATCATTTGAAACATTCTGAATGCACGTTTCAGAAATATATCATAGACATCTAACATTTTACATTCACAAGGAAATGTGTCTAAAATGTTTCAAATGTACAGATGAAATGTTTCAAATGTAGAAATTTCAAGAACCCTAAATAATTTAAATTTACGCACGTTTCAGAAATATATCATAAACATCTAGCATTTCACATTCACAAGTAAATGTGTCTAAAATGTTTCCAATGTACAGATTGAAATGTTTCAAATGTACGCAGATAAAATCTACTAAGATAACCTTCAATTTACGAATGATAAATGCAATTTACTCATTATACGCGCATGCGCTGATGTTTTGCGGGCGACCATCCATAATGATGATCAATGATCACAGATCACAGCACAGTGGTATTTGGTATTTGTTGTTATGCTGTGGACCATATTTTCAAATATTCCTTTGCCATCGTCGACGTTTGTACACTTTTTCAAGGGAGAGTTAAATCTGTAATAATTAAAATTACAATGAATCGCCAATATCGGAAACATAAAACATGTTTATTTTAGGCAACTCATTTTGGAGGTTGAGTTATGGCGTCTTTACTATTTTGGTAGTTTTTTCAAGAGTTTTTCTCATCTGTCTGGTTCAGGCACAATAACTCCAGAAAACAGATCTTGTCTATCGGATCTTAACGATTTATTCCTGAATTCATGAAATAATCATTTACATTGGTGAATTGTCCCAGTAAACACATAAGGTGTCTGAAACATGTCAACGGAACCGTATTAGGTACCATTTGAAACATTCCAAAGATACGTTCCAGAAATACATCGTAAACATTTCATGTGCGGAGCAGTCTGTCTGTAATGTTTCAAATGCACAGATAAAACATGTTAACGAAAGATCTGAATCATCCAAATATTTCCTATGAAATAACTGAAAGGAAAGTTATGTTTCTGACCCAATAAAAATAACCCGCGCTATTATGATAGTTTCGCCAGGCCACCGGGCTCTAGTGTACCACGTGATCAGTTGTGACCAATGAGGACATTCCGACATTTACTCATCGGTCAACGCCAACGACGCCAACGACGCCAACTGGACTGGCCATTTTGTGTCTTGTGACTCTTTGGTTACTTTTATCATTTATCAGCTTATCGAATGTGCTTGGACTGCATGGCCGTGAATTTCAATTTGAGGTCTAGTTCAATGTGTTATGACTCCAGAAATATCAACAGGTAAATAATTGATATACGATCCCTCTTTATAGGTTACATTTTCAATATAGAAATACAAATTATAAATTATATATTATAATTATAATAATATAATATTATAATAATTATAATATATAATTATAAATTTGAAGGTTGAATAAAATGTGTTGGGATTCATGAACTAGCTCTGATAGGCTCTTGAATTTTCATTTTTCATTTGTGTTCAAAATATATACCTATCTATAGTGTGCATGCTGTTTTTATATGAGAAGCTTGTTAATGTTTTGTTTTATACACTACATGAATTATTAGACAGTGCGATTAATTTGTTGAATCAACAATGGTTATAATGGCTCAGTTAATGGCTATATTATATTGTGAGATTAATTCTAGACTATTCTTCACTGCCATACCTATATATCATATATATATATATATATATATATATATATATATATATATATATATATATATCTGTTTGTAATTTTAATCATTATATTTTCATGAGTTGCATTTTTATTCACAGCTATTTCACTGATGATTCAAATATGGATAGACAAAGAACTGAAGTGACTGAAAGGTGCACCTCAACATGGTTTCGCGAGGCAGCCCTTAGATACAAGAGGGAAGGAAACAAATAATTAGCAGTCTTTATATTGTATGACGAATCCTGTTGTATGACTAATAAAGCATAATGAAATCCTACCTGTTTTATTTTGGCATTGCACACTACCTTCTCACATCATCCATTTCATGAATCAGTAGTTATACTGAGAGTCGATTCAGAAATTGTTAAAATTCATTTTGAGCTCTTTTCCTCTCATTCAATACATAGGATATGTTTTGTATCTACCATGTTATCTACCATGTTCAAGAAACGTATCAGATGACATGTAAAATGATTGGTTTCAGCAATGTTTCAGATATGTGTTTTTATGTATTCATATTCCTTTATGTTATGTATCAGAAATGTTTCACGTGAAACATTCCTCGTGAAACGTTTCACACTTAGGTCATTTCTGGTTTCTGCCATGTTTCAGGAACGTGTCTGAGTCAAAAGATGAAATGTTTCAAATGGAAAATGATCGGTTCCAGAAAGGTTTCAGACACATATTTTGGTTTACTGGGATATATCCATCGTCAATAAGTGAAACTCTTGGACGCATTCTGAAGACTAAAACAATCATTTATAAATCATGAAATGTTGAAATTTCAATTGTGTCAATTCATCAATTCAATTTCATGCCTATATAAATGAGAACATGTTCTCTTAATATTTCATCCCATTCGAAAACCATGATATCTCCTACATTTTTTTAATTCGAAAACACCCGAAGCGTTTCCTCGTGTACGTTCCCCGACACTTGATGTTACATGACAGGCTTTCCTGACTCCTAATTGGCTGAACCCAATCTACACCCAACTCTGATTCTATGAATGAAATCAAAAGTGACAGCATTTGGAGGATTCTGAAACGATTTTACTATTTCATTCATGAATAGGGTAAGTGATTTCTCTTGTTACTACTCTACTCTTTGCTAATACTGTGAAAAATGGTTTTCTACAGTTTGAAACCTGACCGGCTAAACCTGATAGTGTGAAAGGAGTCTAATAAAGGTCGGTTAGCGAAAATTTACTACCGAAAGATGGCAAATATATCCTTTGTGAGTTACAAAGAAGCGATCAATAATAGTTCCTTATCAGTTAGTCATCAACAAGAAATCAGGCATTCGTTACGAAGGTAATCAATTATCAGTCTCCCCCAGACAAAGCCGAGACGGATATATCAGAAACAGAACAAATATCTTAATTTCGTGTCGACGATATCCAAACAAAAACTATGATTAATATCTTCGAATTAGAGTTCCGTGTAGTTTCGGCGGAGTCGGGAATTCCGCAGCGATGTTCCGTGTCGCAGAGACAGATGTTATTAATGATTTCGGCAGTAGCTCGTTAGGATCTCTCACGAATAAATAGCGGACGGCAATAATCGACAGAAACAAATAGGGCCGATTAAAATATTCACGTTCAAGTTCGACTCGTTCATGTAATCCAGTGCAATTACGGAAATTATTGGAAAAAAAAAACATAAAATTATGTAGTTTGGGGATTATGAAGGATCGATAGGGGGGTGTATTCTGAGCATATATTCCAATTTGAGGGATTCTGGCGAGGTCAGCTCAAGGTCATTTCGATGAAAACGCATTTAATTCGATATCTCGAGAACGGTTAGTGTTAGGCAAAAAATGGTAGAGACCTTTTCTCTTCTAAATTAAATTTACTTTTTTATCTGAAACTTTCTGTTTTTCCATCAATATTCTTCAATTTATTGCTTCCGAAAGGCAACAATTTTACTTTTTTTTCCTCCCTTTTTTTATTTTTCGCCATTTTCTCCCCAACCGTTCGAATTTATTAAATTTTACCGATTATCAAAGTGTAGATCTTTTAATTATGAACAACTTTTTTCTTAAACTTTTTTCTGTAATGCCAATACCTTCAGAGTTATATATTACTTTACCGAGCGAAATCCGCGCCATTGTCGCAACGTGTATTCACGGACACACTGCAATGACCGCATTGAAGAATACTCCGGATTTGATTTCTCTGACTGAAGTTTTTCTACTATGTTAAAGCAGACAAAACAACTCTCGCTTCAAACGGCGAACAATTCATTTTGAATTTGTATCGCAAGGCTTCGGAGTGACACGATTGTACGAATCTCAACGAGCTCCGTTATAAAGGATACAAAAAAAATGGCGGCAGTGGGAGGGTTAGATGGAATCCTTCTCCTACCTCGATGCCATTTTTCACTCGTTGAGTGTTACTACCAAGTACAATACAGTTTTAATTATTCATTTACTTCTTTTTCTAATCCTTATTCACATTATTATCATATCGAATGGAATGAGAAATACCCAAATTGCAGAAGTACAATATTTAAATGATATTTGAATGATTACAATATTTAATATTTAAATAAAGTACAATTTTTAAATAGTTCAATCGATTCACCTTTTGATACAGGTAAGTTGGCTAATAAATGATCATGGAATACTTTAATATTTCTTTCAAGTACTAAATACCCACTGATGTCGCTGATATTGCGACAGTGGCGCGGATTTCGCTCGGTAAAGTAATATATAACTCTGAAGGTATTGGCATTACAGAAAAAAGTTTGAGAAAAAAGTTGTTCATAATTGGAAGATCTACACTTTGATGATGGGTAGAATGTAATAACATTGAACGGTTGGGGAGAAAATGGCGAAAAATAAAAAAAGGGAGGAAAAAAAGTAAAATTTTTGCCTTTCGGAAGCAATAAATTGAAAAATATTGATGAAAAAATAAAAAGTTTCAGATAAAAAAGTTAGTAAATTTAGAAGAGAAAAGGTCTCTACAATTTTTTGCCTAACACTAACCGTTCTCGAGATATCGAATTAAACGCGTTTTCATCGAAATGACCTTGAGCTGACCTCGCCAGAATCCCTCCAATTGGAATATATGCTCAGCATACACCCTCCTATCGGTCCTTCCTAATCCCCAAACTACATAATTTTATGTTTATTTATTTCCGTAATTGCACTGGACTAATGGTAATTAGATGCATACGTGTTGCGTGAAACATTGTCAACCAGTTTCACGATGTGCATGCGAAAACTTCCTAGTCATGGAACAGTGGGTAATTATATCATACCC